>CM064521.1:54452457-54786640 GCA_032716605.1 Paralithodes platypus
CTAGCAACTCGCTAATGTTAGCACAAAAATATACCTAAGAATAAGGGAATAACAGGGAGAATAGGTTATAATTGAAGGGGGGGGGCCCCCCCCCCCCTTCAATTATCCCCTCAAGGAGGGGATTTGGAGGAGTGATATTTGACATGGCCAAGGGGCAATAAAAAAAAAAAAAAAAAAATATACGGGGCTGATTTAAATGTTTTTTTTTAGGCCTTGGATTATATAAGGAGTTCCGCAGCGCACCGGTACACCTTATATAAGGAGATCCGCACTTGCTGGGTTAAGAACACACAGACAAACCGACACGAACTGATTTAATAATATAGACTAGCAGGGGTACCCGGCGTTGCCCGGGTTTAAATTCTACCATAATCACCATCACTACTACCACCACTACTACTACAATAATCACCATCATCAATCACTACTACCACAATCATCACAATACTACTACTACCATAATCACCGGCCTCGACCTCCCTGTTCCCCATTAACCCTTAAAAAGCGGCTCACCACATAAGTCGTTTTTAATAAAGCTGGACTATGTGGCGGCGCTCGACATAGGTCGAGTGGCAATTTCAGCACGTAATGTTGCTGAGAGAGAGAGACAAGTGGTGGCAGGAGACTAGCGAGCGTATGACTGCTCCAGACCACCGCGGCGAACCTACTGACACGAATCTCAGCTCCCTCCTCCCTCTCTCACTCGCTACATACTGAATTATATGGGGAAAGTACCGAATTACATGCTTTTTGCACTCGCGTTGCACGGTTATTGCAAGAAAACTATCCATCATACAAGGATCGTTATGGTGTCATTCGAAAGCTCTGTTTATGCCCTTTCAGGGATAGATACTTGTTTTACGTTCTGGGTCTTATTTAGGCATGAAAATGATCACGTAAACAGCCCTATTTTGGCTAAAAACACCCCGCTGGGCGGTACATATAAATAAACCGCATAGGCTGCTAAAGAAGGGTTAACCTAAGAAGTGCGCATGGGGGTAATTAGACACCTCTCCCTGTGCTGATGTATTTGAGCTGTTTCCATCACTAAAATATTCATTTTACCATAAATAGCATTAATACTTATCCTAACGCGCCTATTATGGGTTGATTATAAAGGTATTAACATGTTACAACAATAAAACGAGTGAAAACGGCGTTTGGATGGTCAAAATCGGAGATACAGGCCGGGAGTTGCATAATGTATGGGTGAGGCAACCTGCTTTCCCGCCAATTTCCCCCAAGGCCACTGAGACACTGTCGATCGATACTCTCTCTCTCTCTCTTGCACTCGCTTGCTAACAGTGATGTCAATGCCCTGCTACCAACTCGCTAATGTTAGCACGAAAATATACCTCAGAATAAGGGAATAACAGGGAAAATAGGTGATAACTGAAGGAGGGGAGGAAACTGGGGAAGTAGGGGAGGTAGAGGAGTGATATTTTGCATGGCCCAGGGGCAAAACATTTTTTTTTTTTTTTTTTTTTTTTTTTTTATGTTTAACACCTTACGAGCGGCCTATGCGGTTTATTTATGTGTACCGCACAGCGGGGTGTTTTTAGCCAAAATAAGGCTGTTTACGTGATCATTTTCATGCCTAAATAAGACCCAGAACGTAAAACAAGTACCTATCCCTGAAAGGGCATAAACAGAGCTTTCGAATGACACCATAACGATCCTTGTATGATGGATAGTTTTCTTGCAATAACCGTGCAACGCGAGTGCAAAAAGCAGGTAATTCGGTACTTTCAGTACATAATTGAGTATGTAGCGAGTGAGAGAGGAGGAGCGAGCTGAGATTTGTGTCAGTAGGTTCGCCGCGGTGGTCTGGAGCAGTCATACGCTCGCTAGTCTCCTGCCACCACTTGTCTCTCTCTCTCAGCCACATTACGTGCTGAAATTGCCACTCGAGTTATGTCGAGCGCCGCCACATAGTCCAGCTTTATTTAACTCGCCTTATGTTGCTCGCCGCTAAATAAGGGTTAAAGTTGATTTTTTTTTTTCTCTGACTCTTAAGAGTCTTCCCGCAGTCCGCCGGGGGAACTCTTAAGAGTCTTCCCGCAGTTCCCGGGTTAAACGGCGACCTCGATTTCGGCCGCTAAATGACCTCCGATTTTGGATCTGACCTCATCCGTACCCCCATTTTGGGGGGCTGCGAACAACTTTCGTTCCATATACCTTCAATTTTGTTTCAATTTCGGCCTCGAAACGACCTCCGATCGTGGCCTCGCCCCCTCTATGACACTGTCAATTGACAGTGTCAATTGACAGTGTGGGTGTCAATTGACACCCACATGCAAAGTTTCAGCTCCCCAGGTCCAAAACTTCGGCCGCCTATTAAGAACACACAGGACAAACAGACACAAAAACTGATTTAATAATATAGATTACTTGCCATTTTTGTTATTGTTCAACATTGAGATGCAATTTAACATCAATATGTAAAACATGCTTTTGATTAGAACTATGGCCTTTCAGTACTTAGTTATCTTATTCACTCATACGTTATGTGGAGTGCCATAGATACAATATTTGTACTTTTAATATGAATTATTCTATGTTGCTGAGTGTTAATTTCGACCTTATCATAGCAACATGTGTGACTTGACTATTCAACCATACCTTTCTTTACAACGTACAGTACATGCAATGCATATAGTGAGCGGTAACAGTTAGTACTGTTTCCAAATTTAAAATGTATTAAATGGGCTAATTAGATTCATTCTTGCTGATCGAGGACTTATATGTATATATTACGATCCCCGTACACAAAACTCTGTTTAGTAATTTTTGTCTACCCTTTACGTGAAGTGTAATATGAAATACACGTATGTGTAGGCCTATCTTACATACATGATTTTCATTTGTCTTTCTACAGTCACGGTCACATGTTGAGCCCTCGAACATATTAATTGATATATGGAATCAATTGAAAGATTAAGTCCAATTTCTGGTGTCTTCAATTATGTATCGGCAACTTTAATGAACTCCAGTGTACTACCTAGTGTTTTCTTTTTGAGCAGAACGGCGCCCTGTCAGCTCTGCCGTTCCTGTGTCGCTACGTAGGTTCAATAACATGGAGCTGCCTGGCCGATATCTGCACCTCCCGTGGCTACATCTCCTTCCTCACAGCTCGCAGGGTGGCTAGTATCATTTGTGGGCACATCTTCCTACGCTATACTATAACACACTAACGCCTAACTTATATTATATTTTTATATATAATTATGCTTAAAAACTCGTAATAGGCCAACCCAATATAATGTATTTCATATTGCATTAGGATCGGCTCACATTGAAGGGCTATCAACATGGCCGATGCAGTACAGAGTAGGACAGCAAAATTATCTGCAAAAAGTTATTTCAAATTATACGTAGGCCTGTGTATGTCAATATACGTACAACAATTTGAAAAATCCTCTCTACAAGATTCTGCCCTGCTCTGTGCCGAGTCACCTGCTTTGTTTACACTTCAATGTGTGCCAGTCTTTAGTATCATAATTCAATTTCTGCTTACGGTGATAATATGTGTTATGAATGTCAAAGTGAAAAACAAATGACTTGAGAGAGTATTTTTAAAACTCTCCGACAGTTCAAATTTGACGTCACCATTGTCAGCCCTTATTGCAAAACATATCTTAACACCTTACGAGCGGCCTATGCGGTTTATTTATGTGTACCGCACAGCGGGGTGTTTTTAGCCAAAATAGGGCTGTTTACGTGATCATTTTCATGCCTAAATAAGACCCAGAACGTAAAACAAGTACCTATCCCTGAAAGGGCATAAACAGAGCTTTCGAATGACACCATAACGATCCTTGTATGATGGATAGTTTTCTTGCAATAACCGTGAAACGCGAGTGCAAAAAGCAGGTAATTCGGTACTTTCGGTACATAATTGAGTATGTAGCGAGTGAGAGAGGGAGGAGGGAGCTGAGATTTGTGTCAGTAGGTTCGCCGCGGTGGTCTGGAGCAGTCATACGCTCGCTAGTCTCCTGCCACCACTTGTCTCTCTCTCTCAGCCGCATTACGTGCTGAAATTGCCACTCGAGTTAGGTCGAGCGCCGCCACATAGTCCAGCTTTATTTAACTCGACTTATGTTGCTCGCCGCTAAATAAGGGTTAATGTAGCAGGTTGACCAACCTCAGTGTCAAACAAAATACTGAAGACAGTAAGATATTATATTTTTTTTTTTTTTTTTTTTTCTATGTGATTGAGGGAGGCAAAAGGCATAACTGCCTATAGCGAGTGCCTCCCCCATAGTTGAAAGAGTGACAGGGCCAAAATCAAGGGACGTTCGAGCCAAAATGCCTGGACACACGGAGTTTGAAGCAATTTAAGTCATAGGAAGAGGGAAAGCCTGATTCTGGGAGAGAGTTCCAGAGCTCAGATGTTGAGTAGAAGAAAGTTTGAGAGTAACATTTCACTCTTGGGTTGGAGAGTTGCACAGAGTAGGGGTGGGATTGAGTTGCAAGATGGGTACCACGTGCCCTACGTAAAGGAGGTGGTATGCACTGGGATAGCTCTGAGGAACAAGATTATTATAGTAGCGATAGAATAGCGAGAGAGATGCAACATTGCGGCGGAGAGAGAGAGATTGCAGAGAGTTGGTGAGTGGACGGGAGTTAATGATACGAAAGGCCTTCCTTTCAACCTTGTCTAGGAGAGCGGTGTGAGAGGAACCTCCCCACACATGTGAACAATACTCAATACAAGGGCGCACTATGCCCCTGTACAGAGCAAGAAGCTGTGCAGGGGAAAAGAACCCCTAAGGCGGTTGAGCACACCCAGCTTCTGGGAGGCTGCCTTAGCAAGACTGGTAATATGGTCCTTCCAATGAGAGCAGAAGAAAAAGAGACCCCAAGAATATTGAGAGAAGATGAAGGGTTGATTTTGGTATTGTTGAAGAATAAGGGATAGTCCGCTGGGAGATCCTGACGGGTAGATAGATGGAGAAATTGGGTTTTGGAAGCATTAAAGTTAACAAGGTTTTCTCTGCCCCAATTGGAAAGAGTATTTAGCACAGAATTTTAGAGTACTATGGCTTCATTACGTTTATCGTTGAGGGATTGCTGGCTGGGGCGTTCTGAAAAACTAATGGAGTAGTGTAAAGTTGAGTCGTCTGCGTATGAATGGATGGGAATTAAGGTACAGTTAAGGAGATCATTTATAAAAATTAGAAAGAGAATAGGAGATAGGACAGATCCCTGAGGAACACCGGAGTGTATAGGGTGAGGAAGTGAACCAATGGCCGTCCACAACCGCAGCTATGGAACGGCCAGAAAGGAAATTAGAGGACAAAGGCACAGATGGAGGGATAGAAACCGAAGGAGGGTAGTTTAGAAATTAAAGATTTATGCCAGACTCTATCGAAGGCTTTCGATATGTCTAGTGCAATAGAAAAAGTCTCACCGAAGTCCCGAAAGGAGGATGACCAAGAGTTAGTAAGATATGAAAGAAGATCACCAGTAGAGCGACCCTTAAGGAAGCCATACTGGCGATCTAAGAGCAGATTATGAGAAGAGAAATGCTTAAGAAATGGAAGCAAGAATAGTTTCAAAAACTTTAGAAAGACAAGAAATAAGAGCAATTGGACGATAGTTGGAGGGTTGAGAGCGGTCACCCTTCATGGGGACATGTTGAATGTGAGCCAACTTCCAGCATGAAGGGAAGACGTTAGAGGATAGACAGAGACGAAAGAGTTTGCCTAGGCAGGGAGTCAGCAGGGAAGCACAGTTTTTGAGAACAACAGGAGGAACACCGTCCGGACCGTACGCCTTATTAGTGTTAAGCCAGAGAGGGTAGAACTACTGGCATCATGTTGATCGAGTGAGGTGTGCACGCACTATACTGATGGCAATACTTACAGAGGAGTATAAGTTAATGGGCTTGGTTGGCATCATGGCTATAATCATGTGTTAAGGAGTTGCTGGAATTTCTGTTTCCTAGGCGCACGGGGGGGGGGGGGGGGGGGGGCATAAATGCCCCCAAAACACTGGCTGGACACCTACCCAATGACCCATCCAAATGTCTTGGACTACGGCCCGGCAGACTCACTATCAACTTTTGCAATATTCCTGGCCTTGTGTTGGAATTATTTTGAAAAGTTGACAGAATGAAAATAAACACCATATGAGGAGGAGCACTATATTAACAACATTTCGCACATAGCTTCTTCAGGTCACTAGTGACCAGAAAAAGCTATCTGTGAAACGTTGTCAATAAAGTGCTCCTCCTCATATGACATATATTTTAATTCGTGGTCTTGCCGCTAAGTTCTACTCCAGTGGTTCTTAACCTTTTCCATCCTATGACCCCCTGAGAAATTCCGGGCAGTTCCGTGACCCCCACAAAATATATTTTAATGCGTCGTGTATGAAGATAAAACAAAATAAAATACAAACCAGTTTTATTGAAAATACAATAAAAATGTAACCTTTGTAAAATAATGCCATAGAGCCATTGCAAATACCACAAAACTGCAAATCCCACAGAACTATTAAACATCCTACATAATTACTATTCATTCACTCAATGAGTGAGTTGACATTTTTTTTGCAGCCATCAGTCGATCAAATCGAGGAGCAGTGCCCGCCAGGCAATACCTCATGTTGGTGTCGATCACAAGCCTTTGTATGCCTTAATTTTCAGCGCCACCATGGCTGAGAATTCATCCTCGCAGCAAACAGTTGAGGACTAGATCAGCATGGTCAGGGCCCTCTTTGAAAGAACAGGACAGTCATCACTCAGTTCCCCCCAAAAGTCAGAAGCTTTTGTTCAGTGAAGTCGATTTTCCGCTGAGAATCCTCACAAATTCGAAGTCATTCAACCTTCACTGTCACTTCAATATCAGTGATGGCACAGTCCTCTACTGAAAAGGGTATGAAGAAACACCAACAGAATAGTGTTTATCAAGCCCAGGGAAGTAAATGTTGGTGTCTATATTCACTGCTATGAGATAAGGTGAGATTTACTCATGGAATTGCATTCAGCATCTGGCATAGAATCCAGGAGAGTCGTCATTTGTGGGAAAACATTTGTGTCACCATCCTGAATGTTTTTCTGGTAAAGTTGAATTTTACTCTTTTATTATTTTGTCACTAACCGTGTGCAACATTGCGAGGTTTCCTTGGAGTGAAAGGTTCAGGGAATTCACATCAGAGAAAAAATATATCAGCCAAACAGGCAATCTTTATTACAAAATCGTCATCCTGCATCATTTCATGAAGAAGACTCAGCTTGGAGGTACTTTTTCATTCCAACAGCATTGACATAATTATCTCCTCAAAGTTTTAGCACGCGATTCAGATGCTTACCACGTAGCAGCCACCGTCCCTCCATATGAAACATAAGAACAGTGATATGTGTGCCTTCTTCACAGAGTACTTTCAAGGTCCTTGAGGTAATTGCGCTTCCTCGGATATGGTTCACAATGTTCACCATATCTGAAAGCAGTTCTTGAAGTCCAGGTGGGAGAGTCTTCATTGCCAAAGCATAGCGATGAATCATACAATGGGTGAAGGATACGTGAGGAGCGACATTCTTCATGAAAGCTGCATGGCGTGGGTTTTTTTGGATATGCAAGAACACTCATATCTCGCAGCCAAATTACTAAATTATGAAGCCATGGAATCTACCTGATTATTGTAGTCTATTAGTGGTATTATATCTTGTTGTTGCTATATGTGTACATCCGGACTCGGAGTCCAAACCAAAGTTTAAAAAAATATATCTATATATAAAATTAACTATATTTTCCCCCAAACCTTTTGTGACCCCCTAAAAAAGCCCAAACGACCCCCCAGGGGATCACGACCCCCAGGTTAAGAACCGCTGTTCTACTCTGTTGAAAACCACCTCTCCTCTGCCAACCCTGATCTTCTCATTCTCACCGAAACTCAGTTGCCTGGGACTACGGACAGCAAACCCTTCTCTGTAACTTCCTACTATCTCTATCCTAGTTTCAAAGCCAAAGGCCGATGTTGTATATACAAACACACCAAACTCACTTGCTTTTGTGTTCCCAACTTCTACTCCTCTGAATTCTCAACTTTATAGCTCAAACTACCCTGTCACTCTCATACTAAATAGTTCTGTGCTGTCTATCCTTTCCCCAAATTCTTTGACTATCTAAACTTTAAAGTGGAACACATCCTATCCATCTCTTCTTTCTCAGAAATCTCCATCTTAGGAGATTTCAATGTTCACCACCACCAACGGCTCTCCTCTCATTCCCCTGACTAACCTGGTAAACAAGCCTGCATCTTTTCTAGCCTACATGACCTAGAGCAGTTGGTTCAGCTACCCACTCGTATCCGGGATCGCTTCGGAGACCAGCACAACATTCTCAACTTGTTTCTACCTTCTATCCTTTCAGCTTATACTGTCGATAATTTCTCTCCGGCCAGAAACATATCTCCGTCACCTGTCCTATCTCTCCAGTACGGCCACACGATCCTCGCCACCGGCGGCGTTTGTGGCACTTTGGCACTGCTAACTGGGAGGATCTTCGGCAGTACATTTTTTACTTCCCTCGGAGAGTGCTGAATGCATTACTGAAGTAATCCTCTCGGGCATGGAGGCATACATTCCATTTTCTTTTTCTCAGGCTAATGCAAAAAAATCTTGGTTTTCTCACGATTCCTCTGCTGCTGCCTGCAATAAGAAGGAAGCATTCAAACGGTACCGTCGCCTTCAAACTAGAATCTCAGAATCTCATTTTTCTTATGATTCTGCCCGGAATCGACCCAAATCTATTCTCTTTCATCAATATACATGCACTGAACTTTCCAACTCCAGTTCTTCCCAATCTTTCTGGCATCTAGCCAAAAACCTCTCCAACAATTTTTCTTCATCGTCTTTCCCTCCCCTTTTCCACTCTGATGGCACTACCATCACTTCCTCTGACAAATCTGAACTCTTCGCCCAAACTTTCGCAAGAAACTCCACTGTGGATGATTCTGGTGCTATTCCTTCCTCTCCACCCACTCTCTCCTAATTATGCCAAATATCCTAATCTATTCTAAAGATGTACTTTCTACCCGCTCTGGGCTTAATAGTAAGAAGGCATACAGTCTGGATGGTGTTTCTCCTGTTGTACTAAAACAATGTGCTTCTGTGCTAACTCCCTGCCTAGGCAAACCCTTCTGTCTTTGTCTCTCTTCTAATGTCTTCCCTTCTTGTTAAAGATTGCTCTCATTCAACTTGTCCCAAAGAAAGGTGACTGCTCTCAACCCTCCAACTACCGTCCAATTGCTCTCATTTCTTGTATATATAAAGTTCTTTAACCCGCTGAGTACCAGCTAAATATTTATAAATGTACCACCCAGGACCGGATGATTCTGATTTTTTTTTTTACCAGAAACAATAGCGAATGGGTTAGGAATGAAGGAAAAACCACGAAAAAACGATCAAAAAGCTCAAAAAATGGTCCTACAGAGCCCCAAAAATGGATTTTACAAGAGTAAAAAATTGAAGGCAATTTCCCCCCAAAAACATGTTTTTGCGCGCTCACTCGCACGCGGTTGGACTTTGAGAGTTTTCAACCATTGGCATGGGTGTGTGGGATACTTACACAGTTCCAATACAAATCTGAGCCCTCTAGGTGCCATGGGACCGGAGTAACACTGACGCAAACGAGGCGTCGCTGGGGTTTAGCGTTACATACATTACCCACGCACTGTTTGCGTCGCTGGGGCTCAGTGGGTTAAACTATTCTTACTTCAAAATTTCTTACGCATTTCTCTTCCCACAATCTACTCTCCGATCTACTGGTGATCTTTCATATCTTACTAACTATTGGTTATCCAATGCTTCCATGACCCAGTTTCTCCCTCTATCTCTCCATCACAATCTTCCACAAAACTATCAACTATTCTTCGACAATACACAACTCAACCCTTCATCTTGTCTCAACAATCTAGGTGTATCTTTTTCATCCGACCTTTCTTGAAAAGATCATATTTCCATTCTTGTTAAAACAGCTTCCCAAAGGTTTGGTGTGCTCAACCGTCTCCGTGGGTTTTTCATCCCCGCACAGCTTCTTGCTCTGTATCGGGACATAGTACGCCCCACTACACGCCGCAATGTTGCATCTCTTTCAACCTTTTACTGCAATTACAACAATCAGTGTTCTTCAGAGCTCTCTTAGTGTATATCCCCTTCCTTGCAATGAGTGCGAGACACCCGCCTTTCAACACAGTCCCACTCCTATTCTGTCCATCTCTCCAACCCAAGAATTGAAAAAAATGTCTCCATCTTCTTCTACTCAACAATTAAACTCTGGAACTCTCTCCCTCAATCAATCATTCCTTCATCCTATAACTTAGAATGCATTAAACTTTGTGTGTCTAGGCATTTTGGCTCCAACATCCCTGGAATTTGGCTCTGTCACTCTTTTTACTTTGGGGGAGACACTCGTTACAGGCAACCTGCCTCTTGTCTCCTCCATACACATAGAACACAACAATCTTCCTTTCAGGACTTTGGTGAAACTTTTTCTATTGCATTAAGACATCATCACACATACAAGAGTCGGTGCCCGAGTCCAGCACGAGTGAACGATGGGTGACACTCTTCGTGACTCTGGCAAGAACCAGCCCGAGTAGGTCACTGTTCCCAATTCACCAAGAGTCAACAAGAGTCGGTACATGTTCATCCAAGAGTCAGTACCAGTCACAGAGAGTCAACAAGAGTCACGAAGAGTGTAACACGAACCCAACACGAGTTGAGGAAATTTGAAAAATAACAGTCAAATTCCAGGATATGAAAACAAAGAGTCAACAAGAGTGTAACAAGAGTCAACAAGAGTGTAACAAAAGTCAACAAGGGTGTAACAAGAGTGCAACAAGAGTCACGAAGAGTGCCGTCATCTGGGGTATCATCGGACAATGTACCGGCATTATAGGTTTGACTCCTGCAAGGAGATAGAGAAAACCTAATATTTAGTAGTGGCCCCTCCATCATTGACGAACATGCCTATTACATAAGGCACCCTCAAACTACTCATCCGCCGTAGTTTGAATCTACCGCGCAGAGCATAAAACATTTGAGGAGCCTTCATCATGAGCGCACGGGACCTCACTCATGGCTTCAGTCATTATGAATTGGGTTCTCACTACGAAAAAACTTCGTAAAAAATAAAAAGAAAATGAAAATAAGAATAACTATTCAATAAGCTTTCCATCATATCGTGGATGTACTTGTGTGGATCTTTGACCAGACGCTAATTCAAGCGTCATTCTTCCTTCACTGACATATCAAGTAAACCAAAATCCTCAATACATCAACGAATGGGAAGGGGATGGTCGGGAGGGCCTCAGTCGTCAATGATTACGGGCCATTACTAAATATTAGGTTTTCTTTATCTCCTTGCAGGAGTCAAACCTATAATTTATTAGTGGCCCCTCCATCATTGACGAACATGCCTGATATCTAAGACTGGAGGGGGACATTCGTAATCATATCATAACTCTAGTAAAAGCAGATAATCAAACAACCACATAGTATTCTTACTTTGTAAAAAATATATATTTGGGTGCATAAACTTTATACAGCCTAAATCTTCAAAAAGGGGTACAAGCAGGAGCGTGCTTCAAAGAAGCCTGCTTGAAAAAGGGTTAACTCTGAGGACTCTGTACACAGATCTGCTAGTTAAGAAGGCACCCCACTTAAAGTAAGTGGTGAAAACTAAAAACTTATAAGTTTACATGTGCACATATAATCCCCATTAAACTAGTGGATATATTCCTAAAAATATAACCAAACATAAATGAATTCTTGTACTTTCGCAGAAGTACTGAACTCGTGTACTTATGCAGAAGTACTTACATCAAAAATAAAAGTCGTAGTTGCAACTACTGAGATTTCTTAAAAATCTATTGCCTCACAGCCTAAACTACTTACAACAAGAATTGTTGTATTACTACTATTGGACTTTAGCACAATTTCCTGTAATGAATACTACAGAGAAATTTTATATCACAATACCTACAAACAGTATCACAGCTCGTATGTTCCGTACACATACTCCGGCGGGGTCTAGGGTGTCCTATGTTACACTGACTGCCCCCCCCCCCCCCCCCTTTTCTTGAAATTAAACAATAAGTGACTAAAAGGGCCGCCTAGACCCTCTGCCTTAAAGCTACACATGGCAAGGAAGGTTTGTCTAGAGCTACTGAAAGGTATCGAGCCAAAAAACGTATGATTAGAGGCCCACAACTGTGTGGACTTAATATCTTCAACCGAAAGATTATTAAGGAAACGTAAAGAGGCTGCTCCCTTGCGTAAATCGTGGGTTTTGCCCACAACGCCGGGATTACTCTCTTTAAAGACCTCGACCAAGAGAGAAGCCAGTGTACGTTTCATCAAGCGTTTACCCGTACTTGCTACCCATAAAGCACCCTGGTGATTTAGAGGTGCCACTTTCAAATATTTGGTTAGAGCTTGCACTGGACAAAAATGATGGTGCACCTTTCCCCTTTTCAACGCCGGCACCGTGAACTCTGAAAACACGTGTTCACTGTGCTCATTCTTGGCTATGAATCCTGGGGAAGGTGCAATGTGAACACACTCATTAAGCCCACCAAACCTGAGGCAATTAGGTGTGTTGCTCATCGCTGCCAGCTCAGATACTCTGTTCCCGGTAGCCAAAGCCATAAGGAATACTGCCCTTTTTATAAAAGTAATGTAAAATCTGCAGTCTTCTGGTACAGACGGGAACGAAGTAACGACAATGCTTTGTCCAGAGACCAGGTAGGCATGAGCTGACGGGGAGGTGGGCGGAGTTTAAAACATACCCTCATAAAATCACTACAGATAAATGTTTCTGCACGAACAGATAATTTAAATAATTAACATCCAACGCCACCGAGGGCACAGTTTGTTCTGTTCTAAGACTCCAAGACGTAAAAGCTTGCCAATGCGATTGAGACTGTCGCTTTGTAGACTGGGTATATTGATTCATGAATTTATTGGTCACGTCGCTACCATATAGTGCTAGCCACTTGGCCTCCTGAATGTCCATAATGCACAAGTCAGCGAGGTTTCTAGGTTGCCAATTGTGTCTAAGTGGAACAACCCGACAGGGAGTGACACCGGGTGCGGGCACCACGTGTTCAATTGCTGGTACCATAACTGCGCCGGCCACAGGGGCGCGATTAGCGAGACTACGCCCCGCTAATCCTGTAGTTTGTTGACTACGTAGCACATTAGAGACGCGTCTGGCGGCGGAAAATAGATAAATGGAACTCCACCTGTTCCAGTCCGTCATCAGAGCGTCTGGTCCGCCCGCCGGCGTTATCGTCCGGCGGGTGAGGTACAGTGGGAGTTTGTGAGTCTCCTCTGATGTAAACAAATCCACTTGTGGATGGTAAGGCTCCGCAATCGCTTGAGCGCCCATTCTACTGTTGTGCTTTGTCTCCGAGACAGAGCGTCTGCCCAGACGTTTGCTACGCCTGGGAGATAAGATGCATGAAGATGAATGTGCAGCCTGTTGGCTAGTATAAAAATCTTTTCTGACACGTTTAGCAACTTCCGAGATCTCGTTGACCCTTGTTTCTGAATACAGTGAGCCGCATTCAGATTGTCCATTCTGAAGGCCACCGACTTGCCCCGTAAAGCAGAGCCGCGAGCCTGAAGGACAGATAAGGGGACTAGTAAGTCTTTGACATTGATGTGGAAGATTTCTAAATGGGACCAAAACCCTTGACCCTGATGCCCGAGGTTTGACTAAAAGCCCCAACCTATCGTCCCTGACGCATCCGTATCCACCCATACCGACGGCGGAGGAGAGGTTCATGACATGACTGAGTGCAACATTTCTCTCTTCGCCCAAACCGCTAGTAAGTTGTGTAATAACGTTGGGATAGGCCATAATATTCCCGCCGGTAATAGTGGGAAAAATTTGTTGCCCTCCAAGATTAAACTTTTGACTTTCAACCGGCCCAACTTCACAGTTAGTTGAACCCAGTTGAGAGAACCGACTAGAGATTCCCAAAGTCTCCGTGTCGTAGTCAACCTGTGGAGAAACATAAACATTTTTTTGCGAAATCTGTTTCGAGTGTCCACACTCTGACTCAGAGTGAGAGAAGCTGTGTCCTCGACCAGCCCTATCCACTGAAATACTCGTGACGGAACAAGGGTTTGACTTTTACTAAGTTGACCTTGAATCCTAGAAATTTGAGATGGTTTAACGTAATGTAGACATGAGTGATGCATAACTTTTCTGTCTCTGCCACCACCAGTTAGTCGTCCAGATACCACAAGATCCTGATCCCTTCTTCTAACATGGGCATCAGGGCTTGCCGGGACTTTGCTTGAATGCTTGTGCCAAATTGAAAACAGTCTTCCAAACTGCTGGTGAAATCAAAGAAGGAGTTAGAACTGGAGACAGAACTACTTGGCTTGCAATACGGTCAGGAAGTTTCTTCACTAAGAACATCCTCAGATCCTGCCTTGCTCGAACTGCCTCTAATAAGGCCGTCCGAATATCTCCTAAAGACTTGGATGGAAGTCTGGAGAAGCAAGCGCCCGGAAAGTTCAATGGCTTTCCTGACTTCCGCGGCTTCTATTGCCTGAGAAGAGCGTAACAGAGACTTTGTTACTTGCTGGGTAACCATATACTGTGAAAACAGTCTAAACGCTTTTCCTCTTAACCTAAACTCGCGGTCTAGGTAAGCTGGGGAAGGCGTGCTAAAGGGATCGTTTAATTCGCACAAAATGATTATTTGGGGGGCAGCCAAGAAGTCAAACAAAGCAGAGGGGACTCCGCCGGCACTAAAAACCGGAAGAGAGAACCAAGAATGGTGTTCTTGAGGGATTTGGTGGGAAGATTTTGACGTGAAAGTAGTTGCAATTTGTGAGCCTCTGTTTCTCATGCCACCCAAGATCCCGTACCCAACTGCCCCACCTGCAAGACTGGATTAGAGGCTGAGTTTGTGATTGGAAACATATCCAACTCCGGCGTCAAAGCAGAAAGTGCCTTGACATCGTTAAAGCTGTCATTCTTAGTCCAGTCAGAAAATAGCTTTGAAGCTGAGGTAGGGGGCAGGGCTGGTGTTGATGCATACACAAAAAAGTCATGGTTATAATAGCTTGGAATGGCCTTAATATGAACATCCAAAACATTTCCTTGACTATCCAAAGCTCTGAGTTTTCTAGACTTATTGCCTTGGATTACCCACTCATGTGGTACAGGGAACTCCCCCGAAATAGTAGCTTGTGCTGCCTCTGGCTTAGTTGGTAACATTGCTACCCATGACTCATCAGGCCCGCATAAAAGAGGCATAGGTCCTTTTTTTGACTGGCGCCTTGTCTAAAGGAGGGGGAGATATCTCTGATATGACTCGCACATTGGAAGTAGTGAGAGCTGCTGTGCCTGGCACATTGAAAATTGGATCAGACACAAGAGGAGGGTTAGGTATTTTAGCTAAAGCAAAGGATGTAGCCAGAGGTCGCACATTCGTCGACATCGCGGGAGCTACCGTACCAACTGTAGGAGTTTCCGGCGTAGGGCCAAAGAACCTATTAAGTGCATTCAATAGTAATCCATCAATCTCTTCCGCCGTTACATACCTAGCCGATGACGAACTCCGTGGAGATTCGACAGTACCCTGAGAGTCGTTTAGAAGGTGACTGGACTCTTCAACCTCCATCTCTGAGACCAGAGATTGTTGTTCTTCATCCGTTAAGTCTGGCTTATCATGGGTAGATCCCGCCGAAGCCGGGACCTCCACATGTTGCCATGTTAAATCTGGGATAGTTGATGGTACATCGGCATCCCGGTGGACGTCAGCCACTAGGTGAGTCACAAAGGGATGTGTTCTGTCCTGCCAGGACTGTGAGTATCGCCATACACCTTGGCTGTGGCTGTCACTCGCTTGCGAGCTTGGTATACTCTCCGATTGAGAGCCCTCGCCCGAGGCCCGTAAAGGTTTATGATAATTAAAAGCTCCCATAGCTCATTTACACATTTAAAGCAGAGCTGGTGAGCAAAAATAGGGATACCTGAGCATAACGGCGTTGAACATACAGCAATGAGAGGTTCAAGTGCCGACATGACAGAGACTGGGGGAAAACTACCCCGCCCCCGGGAACTACCTGGTCACCTGGTGCAACGCCGGTACTCCGCCCTGGAAAGAGAAATTTCCAGGGATTAATGCTCATAAGGTTACCCCCCAAAAATGGTACAAAACATGTGCCACAACACCGCCGGTCAACGAACCGTAGCACTGCACCACTACTTTTCGTTTTCCTTTAGTTTCATATTAAAGATTTCAGCATATCTTTACCGGTCCAAAAGATTTAAGCCGATCTTCTGAATCCTCATAAAGATGAAGTATATCTTTATTAGAAAGCCGTGATACCCTAGTGTATCAATCAATTGTTTGGCAAATTATCGCGAATTGCACATTCGTTAACATAACCACCCGAAGGTACAACCTCCGGGTTTTATATATCATGTCAAACCAATTGTACCTGCCCCAGACCTCTTTGTAAAAAGGTCGCCGGGAGGGAAAGACCAAACAAACAAACAGCATTGTTTCAATGGCTTATTAAAGATTTCAGCATATCTTTACCTGTCCAAAAGATTTAAGCATATCTTCAGAAACCTCATAAAGATGAAGCATATCTTTATTAAAGATGAAGTCTTTCAAGTATCCCTTTACACTTGAAACACTAGTAAGATTCAGGCATCGTTTTATCTCATCAAAAGTCTAAGCCTATCTTAATCTCTAATCCGGCTTCTCCCAGAAGCCCACATAGATCGCCGTCTTGAAGGCCGTGATACCCTATTGTATCAATCAATCGTTTGGCAAATTATCGCGAATTTGCAAATCCGTTAATATAACCACCCGAAGGTACAACCGCCGGGTTTTATATGCAATGTCAAAACCAATTGTACCTGCCCCAGACCTCTTCGTAAAAAGGTCACCGGGAGGGAAAGACCAAACAAACAGACAGCATGGTTTCAATGGCCTTGAAAAACCGAGAAAACCATATCCAACAGGTGTCAGCATGATCACCTAGATAATTGTGTGGAGCCCCCCTCGTCGGGAATAACACAGGAAGCCTGATCACCGGCTCGACCACAGAAAACGCAGTTTCTGATGAGCCCTCAAGCTACCAAACTCGCCGGGGTAACTTATCTATTTTAGCCATCCTGACTAAAACTCGGTAAACAAAAACGGCTTTCTCGGAGCAACGAGAAAAATGCCGAAAAGGTAACCCACACCGAACAGAACGCAGTCTGATAAACATAATCAGACCCACAGTCCGAAGCTCCTGGATCAGCCAATCACAACTAATCCAGGCTAATCCAGGCTAGGCCTGGTGAGAACGGAAAAAACACTTAATGACGTCGAAACACCATCGAAAAGCACTCCATCCCACCAAAACTGGAACAGCCGCCACATCAAAATCGTAGAAAACACCCGGGAAAGGGTAACTCGCCGGGTAACGAGACGTAATACACAACTATCACAGCTCGCTACGCGGGAGGTTCATAAGTAAAGATTTCAGACTATCTTAACCTGTCCAAAAGATTTACGTATATCCTCTGACATGATATAAAGACCAGCATGGCTTTATAAAAGACGCAGTCTTCCCAGTGGGGTTTGTTAAGTTTTACTGGGAAACCCATAAAAAGACGCCGGCCCCTGAATTAACTCGCAGATCAAAAACTGGGAAGCCTGTCTGAAATGCTAGATCTGACTTCTCCCGAAGCCTCCTAGATCGCCGGATGTTGAAGACGGCGATACCTTAACGTATCCCTCAATTGTCTGATCAACTATACTGAATTGCAAATCCGTTAATCCCACCCTCCCACGGTGCAACCGCCGGGTGTGAATTGAAATCTATAACGTTAACCCCAATTGTTCCTGTCTCCACTTCTATGCCAAAAGAACGCCGGGGAGGAAAGACCAATCAACAAACCGCCTAGTTTTACTGGCTTTGCAAAACCGGGAAAAAACTACTCAACAAGTGTCCGTATGAACACTTAGTTAAATGGGTAAAGCCATCCCGCCGGGAAACACAGTAAGCCTGAACACAGGCTCCACTACAGACGCAGTCCTGGAGAGCCGCAAGCCACCACTCGCCGGGGGAAACAAGCCTAATTTAACCACGCGTGATTAAAACTCGGCAACCAGCCGGTTTTGCAAGGTGTAACCGAGAAAACCCGCCGGAAAAGGCAACCCACCCCGCCCAGATTCAATCTGAACGCACCAAAAAGAATTAGCCAAAGCACAACTAACCCAGGACACATAAATAACCCGTGGAATTAGCCAATACACAACTAATCCAGGATACACAAATAGTCCGTGGAATTAGCCAATACACAACTAATCCAGGACACACATGACACAGTATTACATATTTATAGCATAAATCAATAACACTTGTACATGTGGCAAGCTACGAGAGGCTGGCTAGGCCTAAGCAGACGTAAATAAAAGGAAATCATGTCGTAATATAAACAAAAGCCTTGAATCATATCACAACAGGAACCACCGTCAACACACCACTGTAGCCCAAAATTCCCGGCGAAGGAAAAAACTGACTCGGGACCAAGAAAAAACTTCACTAAGTGAAGAAAAATATGCTGGGAACGTCAGAGAAAAAAGCTACCTCATCAGAAAGATAAAAGGAAGCAATAATAACTCGTAAAGAAAGCCGCCTACATCACAAAGCTAGCTAACTGTGAAAAAGTTCACCTGTCCACAAAAGGACCACGAGGGTACACCCGAAATAGATGCCCCAAACACACGACCCAAAAATTACACTGCACTGCGGGCAACTAGCCCAGGACACTCCTGCTACGCATATCCCACTTTCGCGTTCCCTCACCCCTTTCTGTCTCTTTCTAGTAGATGAAATTTACAAGGGAAGGAGGATTCCTAGCCTACCGTTCCCAGAAGGAAAAGTAGGACAGTAAAATAGACAGATATAAAATAGTAAGTAAAAAGTATATAGTACAAATATATAGAACAAATATATAAAGACAAGAAATAGCGCTAAAAGTTCATAAATTGTCGCACACATTATCGCACATATAATCGCTTGCTTAGACCGAATGACTTCTTCCCCTCTATCAATCTACTGTATTTATCTTCTGTATCTAATTATCTTCCTTATTAATGAACAGAATTATATGTTGTTTCATGTTTTTTTAATCATTATTTAGTTTCTAATGATATAGAATTGACAAAAATACTATCCTACCTTTACATTTATAATTATTATGAAAAAAAAACAGTAAATAAAAGCATTCCTCCTATCTTTTATGTAAGGCTAAACGTATGATTCCGACACCTTATATTATCATAGAGTATATAATAGGCTTATTTCATAATTCGCACATTTTACGCTCACTTTCACTTGGACCTAACTACCTTCGATCTTTATCTCCATTATCTAATTATCTCCCTTATTAATGTACATAATTGTATGTTGTTTGATGTCATTTTAATAATATTTTAGTTTCTAATGCCATGGAAATGAAAAAAATAATGTTCTACCATTACATTAACCCTTTGGCTACGGCCTTGTTTGGGCTATTTAGGGCATATTCAAGCACTCCTGAATGATAAATCAAGCATATGCATTAACCCTTAATTAGCGGCGAGCAACATAAGTCGAGTTAAATAAAGCTGGACTATGTGGCGGCGCTCGACATAGGTCGAGTGGCAATTTCAGCACGTAATGTGGCTGAGAGAGAGAGACAAGTGGTGGCAGGAGACTAGCGAGCGTATGACTGCTCCAGACCACCGCGGCGAACCTACTGACACAAATCTCAGCTCCCTCCTCCCTCTCTCACTCGCTACATACTCAATTATGTACCGAAAGTACCGAATTACCTGCTTTTTGCACTCGCGTTGCACGGTTATTGCAAGAAAACTATCCATCATACAAGGATCGTTATGGTGTCATTCGAAAGCTCTGTTTATGCCCTTTCAGGGATAGGTACTTGTTTTACGTTCTGGGTCTTATTTAGGCATGAAAATGATCACGTAAACAGCCCTATTTTGGCTAAAAACACCCCGCTGTGCGGTACATATAAATAAACCGCATAGGCCGCTCGTAAGGTGTTAAATGAAGTGTATTCTGCCGAAAACTAGGCGAAAATAGCTTCAAAATGACACCAGAACGGACCGTATACGTGGTCTGGTTCACCCGCAGTGATCCCAGTGAAACGCGGGAACCCCGCTATTATGTAACACTCGCTCGCTTGGCTGCACTTATGAGAGAGACAGAGAGAGACCCGCGCGAGACACAGCCTAGCTCAGTGAGCTGCTCGGTGCTCTGAGGGTCGGAGGTGGGCCCCTCACGCTCCCGCCCACTGTCACTCGATTTTTACGTTTTTTACAGGCTTTTAAAGCCTGGAAATTGCTGTAACTTGCCAAAACATTCCAGAACGTCACCCGCAGCGAAAGGGTTAATAATTATTATGACAAAAAAGAATTTAATGTAAATTTCCCCCGTCTTTTATTCAAGCCGATCTATGCTATTGACAATTTATCGTTTCAAAAATGTAATTCTCTGTTTCATAACAAGCTTATTTTTGCTCACGTTATCTATTGCTTTTACTTCTCACTAAAGAATCGGGAACATAATTTTTTTTTTTTGTTAATTGACTTGTGTCATTTTGCTCATTATGTGTTAGTGGTATAATTAGTTTATTTAGCCCATCAAATCAGAAATTATTCACAGATTCCATAGAGACCAAATAACAAATATAAAAACTGATAAATAAGGGAGATAGTATAGATACAGATGGAAATAAATACAGTAGATAGAAATATAAGTAATAGAGAGAGAGAAAGCAGATGACACGGAACATTATAATACGAAATGTACACTAGCGGTCTCTGTTTTCTAAAGGGTCACCGAAGTTACGATTTTTTTCGATCTGTTTTCTAAAGGGTTTTTGCAATTTCGATGTTTTCATATGGTTAAATATGGTTTGATATTATATTTTGAAGAAGTTGGGTCACAAGCGAGTCACAAAGAGTTATGCAGAGTTCAACAAGAGTCAAGACAAGTCACGAAGAGTCAACAAGAGTCAACACATGTTGACACGGGTCTACACGTGTACCCTTCGGACTCGTGACGGGGACAAGAAATTTCATGCAGGTTTGAAATTTCTAGGCCACGTCACGAGTACCCAGGACACACCCCGATACCAACAGTACTCACACGAGTGTAACACGAGTCACGAAGAGTATGCCAGAGTCATTGTCGAATATGGAAATTTCATCACTCGTGTTGGACTCGGGCACCGACTCGCGTATGTGTGATGATGGCTTTAGACATATCGAATGCCTTCAATAGAGTCTTGCACTAATCTCTTATTTCTAAATTACCCTCCTTCGTTTTCTATCCGTCCATCTGCGCCTTTATCTGTAATTCCCTTTCTGGACGTTCTATAGCTGCGGTTGTGGATGGCCATCGTTCACTTCCTCTTTCTATCAACTCTGGTGTTCCTCAGGGTTCTTTGCTCTCTCCAATTATCTTTCTTATATATATAAATGATCTCAACTGTACCTCCAATCCTATCAACTCATTTGCTGATGACTCTATCCTGCACAATTCAGCTAGTTTTTTGGAACGCCCCAACAAGCAATCACTCAAAAACTCACGTGATGAAGCCATAGAGCACTTATCTTCTGATCTGACAACCATTTCCAATTGGGGCAGTTAAAATCTTGTTGCTTTCCAAAACCCAATTTCTACAGTAACCTACCCATCAAGAACTCCCAGTGGACAATCCCTTATACTTCAACAATACATAAATCAACCCTTCATCATCTCTCAGTATTCTTGGTGTCTTTATCTTCTAATGTCTCTTGGAAAGACCATATTACCACTCTTGCTAATACGGCTTCCCAGAAGCTGGTTGTGTTCAACCGCCTCAGGTGGCTCTTTACCCCTGCACAGCTTCTTGCTCTGTACAGGGGCACAGTACATATATGTATTGAGTATTGTTCTCATATGTTGGGAGAATCCTCTTACACAACACTTCTAGACAAAGTAGAAAAGAATGCCTTTCGTCTAATTAACTCACAACCATTCACTGATTCTCTGCAATGTCTCTCTCTTCATCGCAATGTTTCATCTCTCTTGTTATTCTATCACTATTACAATAATCAGTGTTCCTCAGAGCTCTCTCAGTGTATACCACTTCCTCTACGTAGGGCGTGTAGCACCTGTTTTGCAACACAATCCCACCCCGACTTCGTGCAAGTCTCCAACCTGAGAGTGAAACAATATTCCCAATCTTTCTTCGATTCTACAGCTGAGCTCTGGAACTCTCTTCCTGAATCCATCCATCCCTCCTTCTATGACTTAATTTTATTCAAACTCTGTGTGCTCAGACAATTTGGCTTGAATATTCATTGATTTTGGCCCTGTTACTCTTTCAACTCTAGTGGAGGCACTCGTCACAGGTAGGTTTGCCTTTTGTCTCCCTCATCCACATATACAAATACAGTAGATGCATTCCCTAATTTAATGTTACTATGATCTGTTACGACCGGGACTCGTATAAAACAAGGGCTCTTAATCATTGGACTAGAAAGGCACACAGCCACAACGGTAACACTAGATCCAACCCTCGAACTTATAATGCCGGCGCACAAAAACACCTATACCCTCCAGAGTTAAATCTGCGATAGCGGGGTATCCTCTAACTCGGTATAAATGCACTACTACTACAGGCTGATGATCTCTGATACAGCCTGATCACAACAACATACAATTACGTTAATAATGTATACAAGGAAAAAGATAGAGAGCTTAATTAAATCACTGGAATGATTTAATGCAAACAAGAAGAAGGTATAATTAAAGTTACTCTAAACAATAATAAACTGTCACTCCTATATTAAAGAAAGTGAATGAAAGTCCTAAAGCATCGAACAGGAATCTTCTGAAGAAAGTCTGATGCTGCTTAAGATGATCGAATCGGATTTTGAACTGTTATATAAAGCAAGAACAAGATATGGCAAGTGTAGGGACATACAGTGTTAACTGGCACGGGAATAACGATAAATGCGCAATAGTATTATGTCCAACAACAAAAGAAGTACTTCCTCAGGCAACGCAAAAGCCTGCTCGGGTTGTGCAACTCAACAACAACCAAGGCTTAAAATCAACGCAAATAAAAATGCTGCATACATAACATAAGAGTTTATAATCCTAATCGGGTGTCTGCTAGGCGAATAAAGTCTAGCTGGGGTGTCGTAGGCTAGGAAACAATGGCTGAGCAAGCGGCTCGTAGCCTAGCGAGGTCCTTAAGACTGTACGGCCAAATTATGTTAAATGACGGGGTGCTCTCTTGAGAGATCCAGATCGCTAGTATCTGGTTCTCTCCTGGCGACCCTCTTCAAGTCAAAGCAAAACGAGTTAGCACACTGTTGGGTTGCAGAGGCAAAAGCCCTCACTCGCAACACAGTGCTAAACTCACAAGGTACACAGTCAGAAAGACAACCTAGGCTTCCCACGTATCCGTTGCGATTGTACAGGTTCAACAAAACCTAGTACACATCGGAAATCATAACATCAATAGCCTCACCCCAGTCTAGCATTAAATAGCCCAGCAGACAACCAAGAAATTGGTAGGGAGACACACAAGTGTGTCGAACCTCTACAGACAAAATGTTAACCCCTCCAAAATGTCTAACTAAACATGAGATATCTGAGAGCTTCAGCATATAATACGATGGCCGATATATGAAATCGTGCAGAACCAAAGGGGAGTTATGATATTAAATAGATTAGAAGCATAAGAGGTAAGAAGTTGAGAGAGAGAGAGAAAGTGTTCTATAGGTGGAAGTCGGGGACAGATGACAAGGGAGGTGTGAAGGGTATGCTGGTCAGGCAAGCTCTGAGCAAGGAAGGCACAAAGGCAGCAAGGAGTGCGGGGGGACTACCTCCTGCTGCGGCAGGAGGGCGGCAAAGCGGCCAGCCACTCAGAGGGCCCGGCCGTGGCATGACGTCACCGAGACAACGCGTAACACTATGCACACAACCCTCTGCCTCCTGCACTTACTCACTCACACTCTCTAGCTGTATCATTCAGTCTTATACATTAACTCTCCTCTAGCGGGTGCTCTGTGGCCGTTTTGGGCCTTTCCGGGCCGTTCTGACTGCTATATCAACCATCAGTATGAAAGGAACTGTATTGCGCCGAAAACTAGGTGGAAATCACTACACAATGACGCCACATACAGCTACGTAGCACTCGTGGAGCACTGACAGTGTTACCTCGAAGATGGAAGTTTAGCTGATTTTGCTACCTTGCTCACTTTTAGAGAACTATTGGTTACACTGTCATCCTCACGCGCGGTGGGGGAACTGGAGTTAGTGTGGGCCGGGAGGCCACAGATGTCGGACGTATGGATCATTACTATCCCACCCATTTTCACTCGATTTCCACCCTTTTTTCACCCATTTTTTGCCAGTTTTTTCAACTCGACTTATGTGGTGTGCCGCTTTTTAAGGGTTAAACTTATAACTGATGATATAAAATATAAGGCATTGTCACAGACGAAAATAAAGACCACTTCTATACTGCCCGTGACATGACGATTCACAAGAAAGAAAGTATAACATTGTAGATAGACTGTAGCCAAATTCACTGCCCTGGCGAGTGTTAGCGAGTGACTGAGCCCACGTGGCGTTCTGCTAAGCTGCAGGCGTCACACCCTACCCAAGATATTAGACGCTCAACCATGAGCTCCATATCTGACAAGCAGAACCCCGATAAGGCTCGCCAACCCTAACCACTTCGCAACAAAGAAAGGCAAAGCTCAGTTCTCATCAACAAAATTAAAACCCCTCCCAACACAATAGCTTAATTCATACTGCTATGCTCCTAGAGCGAGCTTCTACTAGCCCAGCCTTCTGAGAGAATTACAGGTTCGACTCAGAACTTCAGCTATAACATACTTTAAAAATTTAACTATCAAAGAAAGAGTTTTTATAGAATTTTCATTTTTAATATGTTTATGGCGGCTGCACTGCAGGGGGCAAGCCAATTTTACTCCACACAAACCCGCACACCTGTGGTAGCCTAACTCGGATCCTCCACCCTCGATAAACAATCAGCAATCCCGTTATCACTACCGGTAATATGGCGAATGTCTAAATTGTACTCCTGTAACATCAACGACCACCGTGTCAGTCTCATATTTCGATTGTGAAACTGATTGAGAAATTTAAGAGGTCAGTATACACTACCACGACTGGTCCATAGGCCGTAACATACACCTCGAAGTGCCTGAGCGCCAGCACTATCGCCAGTAATTCTTTCTCCACCACTGAGTAATTCTTCTGGGCTGAATTAAACTTTTTGGAGAAAAAACTTACTGGGTGTTCCAGGCCCTCTTCGTCTGTCTGCATCAAGACGGCACCAGCCCCAACCCCGCTGGCATCAGTTGCCAACTGAAACGGCCTGTCGAAGTCTGGGGCCCTGAGTATTGGATGAGTGCATAAAAGGTGTTTAACAAGGGAAAATGCCTTTTCACACTCCGGCGCCCACAGAAACTTCTTATCCTTCGCTAATAAGTCAGTCAGAGGTGCTAACACAGTTGAATATCCTTGAATGAAGCGGTGATAGTACCCGATCATGCCCAAAAACCTCATAATCTGCCGCTTAGTGGTCGGTCTTGGGAACTGATTGATAGCCTGTATCTTATTCTGAGGAGGGCAAACCTGGCCTCTCCCGACCACAAATCCTAGATACTAGTCTTTTTGATTCTCTGTCCTCACAACTCAGTGTCCTCAACTTAAATGCTTCTTCTGAAATCACTGTGTTGGGTGATTTTAATGTCCATAATGTTGAATGGCTCACTCATTCAGCCAGGACTGATGATGCTGGTCTTGAATGTGAGCTATTTGCAGACTCATTTAATCTCATTCAACTAGTCAACCAACCCACCCATGTACCAGATAATCCTAATAATTCCACCTACTGGACTTATTTTTAACAACCAATTCAGAAAATTATGATGTTACAGTGAGGTCCCCACTTGGATCTTCTGATCACTGTCTGATACAGGCCACCTGTCTATCACCTACCACACCTTCCCACTCTGAACCTGTTTTGGTGACTAAATGGCATTACGATAGGGCAGACTGGGAGGGTCTTCAAGGTTTCTTTTGATATTCCCTGGACCTCTCTTTTCTAATGATGCACACTCCACCTTGAGCCACATACAAGATTTGTAAAAATTGGAATGGAAACTTTTATTCCTCATCAAAAGTACAGTAAAAGATCTAATTCACCTAAATGGTTTGACCATAATTGTGCTAGAGTAACTGAACAAAAAGCAATAGCCTACAATGCATACACAAGATCAAAACACATGAAGCCTTAATTACTTTAGAAACATCAGAAATCATGCCAAAACTGTATTAAACCTAAATCAAACTTTCTCCATAAGCAGGCAAATAAACTTCTAAATAATCCAAATGATAACAAATATTTTGGTCTACTCTTAATCATTCAAATCCAACTTCACTACTGCTTCATCCATTCCCATTAAATCTCCGACTGGCAATCTTGTAAGTGACCCACGAGGTAAAGCTAACCTTCTTGCAGATATTTTCTCCACCAACTCAACCTTAGATGACATAAATCAAGATGTCCCTGTACTTAATTTAATTCACCTGAAATTCCCTCACTTAAGATCCACACCAGACATGTCAAAACTATTTTGCAGAATCTCTCAGTAGATAAGGCTCTGGTCCAGATGAAATTCCTCCAAGTACTTAAGAATTGCTCCTTGGTGCTCGCTCCTGTATTGGCAAATTTTTCCGTCTGTGTACTCATACCTCATGCTTCCCGTACCCTGGAAAGAAGCAAACATCCATCCAGTCCTAAAAAAGGTGCCTCTTCAGATCCATCAAACTACAGACCATAGCTATAACTTCCACTCTTGGCAAAGTTTTTGAAATTATATTAATAATCACATAATTAAGCATCTGGAGAATAATAAATTAATCAGTGATAGGCAATATGGTTTTAGACGATGTCGATCAACTGCAGACATCTTTGCCTTCTTACGCATCAAATCAACCAAGCTACAGACCAACATGGTGAAACACATACAATAGCACTGGATATATCAAAGGCATTGATAGAGTCTGGCATCAATCCTTATTGTCGAAGATGTCACACTACGGCCTTGCATCATTAGTTCCACTAATTTCTTCTTATCTTCATAACAGAAAAATACGTGTAATGGTAGATGGCCTTTATTCTCAATTTCATAAATGCTGGTGTTCCCCAGGGATCAGTTTGGCCCCAACTCTGTTCCTCATTCATATCAATGATCTCATATCTACTCATAATCCAACATTCCTACGCAGATGACTCAACACTCCACAGTTCCTTCACATTTACCAATTCTTTCACCCAACCCGATCTTATAAATTCAAAAATAAACACTGCAATTCTCTGAACCAGGACCTTCTGAATTAATGAATGGGGACAGGAGAATCTAGTTTCCTTTAATGCACAGAAAACCAAGTACATTCAATTTTCTAACAGAATCTCACTGACTCCCATATATTTTTTAATGTAAATATTCCCACTTCCCCTATTATTGACATTCTCGGTGTAACATTAACTACTAACTTGAGTGGACACATTATTAGAAGCATTGCTAAGAATGCCTCTAAAAAACTGGGACTCCTGTACAGAGTTCGAGAATTCTTCACTGACGAGCAGTTGGCCGTAATATATAAAAGTCATGTGCGCTCTCAGATGGATTACTGTTCACCTCTGTGGGGTGGAAGTGGAGTGGTTGCATTGAGGCAGTTGGACAAAATTCAAAATAAAGCTATTAGATTAATCAATAACCCTGCAATCACACAGGACCTTCCTACATTAGCCATACGAAGAAACGTTGCATCCCTTGCATTATTCTACAGATATTTTCACAGCAATTGTTCCGAGGAACTTGCTTCAATTGTGCCGCCTCTCCACATCTTTCCCCGTAGAACTAGGGCAGCTGAGAGCGCCCATGAATTTACACTTTCTCCTCCACAATGCAGAACTTCTGCTTATCAGAATTCATTTATCCCCAGAGCTACTACTCTTTGGAATTCACTTCCCTCGAATTGCTTTCCACAAACTTACAATCAACAAATGTTTAAATCCAGTTGTTACAAACATTTTATGAATGGAGGATGCCTTTAGGCACATGGACCTTTTTGTTTTATCTGTGTTTTTCCTTCCTCCATTCATTGTCTCTTAAAAAAAAAAAAAAAAAAAAAATACTGCACAGTTGCCCTTACAAAGTCACACTTTCCCAGATTCACCACCAAGCCCACCTCACTAAGCTTGTTAAACAAGGCTTCAATGTGTGCACAGTGACTTTCAAAGTCATCGTCTTAAATTATCACGTCGTCTAAATACACAGTACAGTTAGGTATTTCTGCTACTAAGTCATTCATCAGATTCTGGAAAGTCGCTGGTGCATTCTTGAGTCCAATGGGCATGACGTTACAACGGTAGGTGTTACCATCCACCACAAACCCGCAAACCTCCTTCGCTCGCTCCGACAGTGGCACCTGCCAGTAACCTTTCACTAGGTCTACCTTGGTCAAATACTGTGCCTTTCCGATCTTGTCGACACTGTCATCCACACGAGGAAGGGGGTAAGCATTGGTGGGGGTTAAACCGTTTAACCGCCGGAAATCAACACAAAAACGAACTTTCCCATCAGGCTTGGGCTGCAGAGTGATGGGAGATGTCCACCTAACTACACCCTTTTCTATCAGGCCCCGATCCAACATATACGCTAACTCGTCCCTGAGAGCTGGGAGTTTGATAGGAGGGACTCGGTATGGCACTGATTTAAAGGGTGGGTGATCTCCTACATCCACATCATGCACCGCATGAGTTGTGAGGCCTGGGTGCTCCGCAAACACAGCAGGGTATGAATCGAACAGGTGCTGCACGGCTACACGCTGTTGCTCAGGCAGGTGCTCTAAAGCCTCGTGAGCCACCTGTCTCGAGTTCCCCGCCCACTGGTCTGCGGAGAAATGACAATCCCAGTTATCCTCCACCTGAGCATGACTGTCCCTTCCTCCTTCTCCACCTTGACCGCTGCATGCCATCACCGGGACAGTGAGAGGCTCAGGGGGGCGCCTCACATACTCCATCAGATTTACGTGACACAACTGATTTCTCTTCCTCCTGTCTGGAGTGGCCACCAGGTAATCAAGATCTGAGATCTTCTCCACCACCCTATAAGGACCAGTGTACTTAGCGGATAAGGGATGACCCACCAAAGGTAGCAAGATCAACACCTCCTGACCCACCTGAAACTCACGGAGTTTCACCTTCTGATCGTACCTGTCCTTCATCAGGGCCTGGGATCCCACCAGGTTTCGACCAACCAACTCCAAGCTCTTCAACATCCGTTCTCTGCTCTCGAGGACATATTTCAATAAAGAACACGGCTTAGTAGTACCCTCCCAGATCTCCTTAACCATGTTGAGAGGGCCTCTGATGCGATGACCAAATACAAGCTCATTTTGACTAAACCCGAGACTTTCACCAGGTACCTCTCTCGTAGCGAACAATACGTAGGGCAGACCAAGGTCCCAGTCCTTACCATTCTCCAGACAATAACAACGGAGCATACTCTTTAAGGTCGAATGCCACCTCTCTAACACCCCTTGGCTCTCAGGGTGATAAGCCGACGACACTACAGTATTAATCCCGTGTTGCTGCATTGTCTGTGTAAATATGTTCGAGGTAAAGTTAGACCCCTGGTCAGATTGTATTTCCTGCGGATAACCATACCGGGAAAAGTACAAAAGCAAGTTCCTAACCACCGTCTTTGCCATGCCATTCCTCATGGGGTATGCATCAGGATAACGGGTCGCTACATCCATTATCGTCAGGAGAAATTTATTACCGGCACTAGTAGGAGGGAGGGGACCAACCATGTCTATAACTACCTTACTGAAGGGGGGCCCCATGACAGGAATAGGTTGTAACGGAGCCTTTGGGATGCATTGGTTCGGTTTCCCCACTTTCTGGCAGGTACTGCACATTGCCACCCATGACACAACCTGTGCTTTTAAACCTGGCCACCAAAACAACTTAACTAAAGCCGCTACCGTCTTGCGTACTCCCAAGTGTCCTGCCAACGGCACATCGTGGGCCAACCTTAGTAGGCTATCCCTGCACGCCCTCGGCACAACCAGCTGGTCTACCACTCCTGACCCACCCTCCCAACTTCTCTTCGGGTCTTGAAATCGCCGATACAATATTCCCTCAATATAAAAAAAATCTCCTGGCTTTGCATCCCCGTCCTCCTCGAGCTCAACAGCACCATTACCACACTTCTGAACTTCCGGATCCTCCAACTGCAGTTTACTAATATCCGAGGGAGCCAACCTGTCTAAATGCTTCCGAAGCAACCCTTGTCCTCCCCCAATATCAAACTGAGCAACCCTTTTTTCTCTCTGTGTGTAACGTTGCTGCCTCGGAGTCTCTTCCTGCCCTACCTCCTCACTAGCTGTGACAGGTCCTGGGGCTTCTCCAGACTCCATCAATGGTGCCAATACTGAGTCACCAAGAAGGGCTGCTGGTACTAAACTCTCCAAACTTTTACCAACATTAGCCGTCTTCTTCCAACCGTTCCTCCGTTGATCAGAAGACTGAGGAATAGACTGTGACACTTTGGATGCAAGAGATCTTGTAACAATGCACGCCATAGGTTGTACTTGACACTTCTCTACCCACTCCTGTTCCTCCCTACTCACGTCGGCCGGCTTCTCGGTAACGACTAAGGGTGAAACCTCAGAAGTAGGCACCGTAAAGTCGTTGCCGAGAAGGAGGTCGACGCCCCCAACAGGCAAGTCCTCCACAATTCCAACATCCAACTCTCGTGTCACACCATCTACCTCCAGTTCCATCCTGACCAACGGTTATGACCTGATAGCATTGATACCTTGCACCACAACCACCCGTGCCGCATTTATTGGTCTACCAGTAAAGTTCTTCAACAAAGTCTGAGAGGCACCCGTGTCTCGCAACAGCTCAACTCCATGCTTCTTACCAGCCCACTTCACGCAGCCACGCCCTCGATGGTCACAAAAGACATCGCGGACAGGGTTCGAGCCTTCCGGATTCTTCTCCACTGGCTGTGTCCCAGCCTCTGATGTTATACCCCGGGCAAACTCAGACGACTTCGGGGACACCCCAATGTTGCGAGCCAAAGACACAACTGCATTAGGTAGCTTGCTTGGACAGGCTCTTGCAAAATGCCCCTCCTTATGACAATGGAAGCACTCTAGCTTTCCCTTGGGCTTCCCTTGAGGTGAGGAAGGACCCGGACCCTTTCTAAACGGGACGGTACTAGGTTTATGGTCAGTTTTGGTGTCGTTGCTCTTGTTCTTAGTGTAATTATGTGTATCAGTGTTTCGGGGAGGGGGAGGGTTACGCTCCTTATTGTCTGCATCACTTCTCTGTGCAGAACCGCACCCACGAATCAAAGATAACCGAAGGTCAGCCATCTCAGCTGCCTCCTGAAGAGTTTTCGGGGTTTTTTCTTTAATATTCAACGTCAGATCGCCGCCCGTACACTTGAAAAATTGTTCTAGAAGCATCAGCTGTTTCAACTCCTCAAACGTCGATGCCTTCTCAGAACGCAGCCAGTTTCTAAATACATCGGACAGATCCCAGGCATGCTCAAGAAAGGTGCACTCACGACCCTTCGTTACACCCCGGAACTTCAATCTGTACGTCTCTGGTTGTAACTCATATGCCCGCAGGACAGCCTCCTTCAATACCTCATAATCAATGCACGACTCCAAAGGCAACGCATCATATGCCTTGAGTCCTTTGCCAACCAACGTAGAGGAAACAAGGGCTGCCCACTTAACCTCGGGCCATTGGTGCTCCCGGCACTTCTTCTCAAAACGCATGAAAAATTCGGTGACACCCGACTCGTCAAATACAGGGACTAACTTAAGAAGGTGCGATAAAGACTGATCAAGACCTCAATTCCCAGAACCGAGACGCTGCCCTGTTGACTCCTCAAGATCTATGTCTGCACAGTACATGGCCTTTCTCTCCTCAGCCTGAATCCTAGCCATCTCAATCTCAGATTCATGCTTTCGTTGCTGATTTATTTTTTTATTTATTTTTTTTCTATGTGATTGAGGGAGGCAAAAGGCATAACTGCCTATAGCGAGTGCCCCCCCCCCCCATAGTTGAAAGAGTGACAGGGCCAAAATCAAGGGACGTTCGAGCCAAAATGCCTGGACACACGGAGTTTGAAGCAATTTAAGTCATAGGAAGAGGGAAAGACTGATTCTGGGAGAGAGTTCCAGAGCTCAGCTGTTGAGTAGAAGAAAGTGTGAGAGTAACGTTTCACTCTTGGGTTGGAGAGTTGCACAGAGTAGGGGTGGGATTGAGTTGCAAGACGGGTACCACGTGCCCTACGTAAAGGAGGTGGTATGCACTGGGATAGCTCTGAGGAACACTGATTATTATAGTAGCGATAGAAAATCGAGAGAGATGCAACATTGCCATCTCAAGCTGGAAGAGCATCTCCGCAGTTAAACCTTGAGGAGGAGGAGATGCAACAATTGGAGACTCACCCAAGTGCAAACCACGCTGCCAGTGACTATCGGCCTGCGGGAACGTACCCGGCTCCGGAGCCCGAGGGGGCGCCATGGTAGGAGTCGAGTGGAACGGGGGCTGGGCCGAAGGTGCCCCAGCTCCCGCTCCACCCGAAGCCCCACGCACCCCGCCGAGCACCCAGGCCACCAGGTCACCTCTCGTCATGCTGCTAGTGCCCACATGACCCATGACCGTGGCCAAACACTGGAGACCATACCGATCAATCCCTGACACCCGGTCATCAGTAATAGGCATCTCCAGAAACTTCTTTGCATCCTGCTCACTAGTTATAACTCTAATGCCTTCTAACAAACCCCGCTGCTGCACCTCAGAGCCTGCTTCCCATACTGTGTCCTCACTGTACACTAATCCGTCGTCCGACATAGTGTCCACCGAAAATTCTCAACGTTTATAAAAAAAAGGAGTACCTAAACTCTCATGCAGCACTATTCACTCAAAAATGCTTGAAGACTCTTAAGTGTTATACTACTTGCCAACAAAAATCCGTGTCCACTATATTCCTTTAAACAAAAAACAAATGACCACAACACTCCTGCAATATTTCTCTAAGTTCACAAAATCCTGAGCAAGGTTGCCATTTGTTACGACCGGGACTCGTATAAAACAAGGGCTCTTAATCATTGGACTAGAAAGGCACACAGCCACAACGGTAACACTAGATCCAACCCTCGAACTTATAATGCCGGCGCACAAAAACACCTATACCCTCCAGAGTTAAATCTGCGATAGCGGGGTATCCTCTAACTCGGTATAAATGCACTACTACTACAGGCTGATGATCTCTGATACAGCCTGATCACAACAACATACAATTACGTTAATAATGTATACAAGGAAAAAGATAGAGAGCTTAATTAAATCACTGGAATGATTTAATGCAAACAAGAAGAAGGTATAATTAAAGTTACTCTAAACAATAATAAACTGTCACTCCTATATTAAAGAAAGTGAATGAAAGTCCTAAAGCATCGAACAGGAATCTTCTGAAGAAAGTCTGATGCTGCTTAAGATGATCGAATCGGATTTTGAACTGTTATATAAAGCAGGAACAAGATATGACAAGTGTAGGGACATACAGTGTTAACTGGCACGGGAATAACGATAAATGCGCAATAGTATTATCTCCAACAACAAAAGAAGTACTTCCTCAGGCAACGCAAAAGCCTGCTCGGGTTGTGCAACTCAACAACAACCAAGGCTTACAATCAACGCAAATAAAAATGCTGCATACATAACATAAGAGTTTATAATCCTAATCGGGTGTCTGCTAGGCGAATAAAGTCTAGCTGGGGTGTCGTAGGCTAGGAAACAATGGCTGAGCAAGCGGCTCGTAGCCTAGCGAGGTCCTTAAGACTGTACAGCCAAATTACGTTAAATGACGGGGTGCTCTCTTGAGAGATCCAGATCGCTAGTATCTGGTTCTCTCCTGGCGACCCTCTTCAAGTCAAAGCAAAACGAGTTAGCACAGTGTTGGGTGGCAGAGGCAAAAGCCCTCACTCGCAACACAGTGCTAAACTCACAAGGTACACAGTCAGAAAGACAACCTAGGCTTCCCACGTATCCGTTGCGATTGTACAGGTTCAACAAAACCTGGTACACATTGGAAATCACAACATCAATAGCCTCACCCCAGTCTAGCATTAAATAGCCCAGCAGACAACCAAGAAATTGGTAGGGAGACACCGCGAGTGTGTCGAACCTCTACAGACAAAATGTTAACCCCTCCAAAATGTCTAACTAAACATGAGATATCTGAGAGCTTCAGCATATAATACGATGGCCGATATATGAAATCGTGCAGAACCAAAGGGGAGTTATGATATTAAATAGATTAGAAGCATAAGAGGTAAGAAGTTGAGAGAGAGAGAAAGTGTTCTATAGGTGGAAGTCGGGGACAGATGGCAAGGGAGGTGTGAAGGGTATGCTGGTCAGGCAAGCTCTGAGCAAGGAAGGCACAAAGGCAGCAAGGAGTGCGGGGTGACTACCTCCTGCTGCGGCAGGAGGGCGGCAAAGCGGCCAGCCACTCAGAGGGCCCGGCCGTGGCATGACGTCACCGAGACAACGCGTAACACTACGCACACAACCCTCTGCCTCCTGCACTTACTCACTCACACTCTCTAGCTGTATCATTCAGTCTTATACATTAAACTTATAACTGATGATATAAAATATAATGCATTGTCACAGACGAAAATAAAGACCACTTCTATACTGCCCGTGACATGACGATTCACAAGAAAGAGTGTATAACATTGTAGATAGACTGTAGCCAAATTCACTGCCCTGGCGAGTGTTAGCGAGTGGCCAAGCGAGTGGCTGAGCCCACGTGGTGTTCTGCTAAGCTGCAGGCGTCACAGATCACTCTGAATAGTCATTGCAATTTTAACCAACGAAAATATTGCAGAGTATACAGCATTATGCATTCTACAAGCTAAGGGAACAATATGGAATTGTATAGCAGATTGTGGTAGTAGATTTGCAATTGGAGCATGAAGTATTTTTAATCAACCTAGATGATCTAATTGAAGCTTCTCAGGTTAGTTTTATGTCATCTATATATTTAGATATTGCTTTACAGTTTTTAGGTAGCTCTAAGTAGAATACGATTATATGTTGCTAGTAAATAATATTCTAACTCACAAACATATAACAATCAGCCAGCAACATACTATTACCACACGGGAATGAGTCACAGGGTTGGTTGAGGGTTGTTCTTGTAGTAGCACCAAGATTCCCTTTCATGATAATCCAGCAGCGTCCAGGTAGTCTTCAACTTCCCCCGGGTGGGTCCAGACATCACTGAGTGAAGTGATGCTGAAGTTATGTCTGTGCTGGGCGAGTGCTAGGCAGTGGAGTATTAAGTGTTCTATGTTGTTAGAGGGATGTTGACAGCGAAGACAAGGAGGGCCTTGAGTTGGATCTATTCTGTGTAATCTTGTAATGACGGGTGGTGGCCGAACCTGAGGCGTGCAAGTGTGACTCATGTTTCTCTGGGAAATGTGTTTTCTTAGCGGTTAATTTTGGGAGGTGGAGAGTTGTGGATTGTGTTGTGTGGTCTGTTGTTGATGATTAGTTGGGTAAGTTGCATGTGTATGTACTTGTTTATGTTGGTGTTTGGAGGTGTTGGTGGGATGTTAATGCATATTTAATAGTGGCCCCTTCATCATTGACGATATTGCCTATTAGTATAATAGTCTCCATTCAACATCCCGCGTCAGCATTTTGAATCTACCGCCGCGGAAGTATCATGGAGTACTCATCATAAGTGCACGCTTAATTCCCTTATGGAATCGTCATTATGATCGGGTACCCTACAGAAAAAACTCCGTAAAAAATAAAAAATTAAATTAACTTAATATATTTTGTTATCATATGACTTACCATATATGGATTTCTTGCGTTTTGCATACCCGACTCCAGGCCCTCTAGCAGCCATCTTTGTCCTTCCTACTTCCGCGGCCACTCAAGCCAGTGGGGTGCCGCCGTCGCTCCCGCTTTATTCGACGTTTCCAGCGCTTTTAGTGAGTCCTTGCTCATTTGTATACATTTGCGTTGTAGTGAACAGGTTTAGCTTAGTTAGCAACGGCTGCCCCATTGGTACGTCCGCAGGAAGTGTGTAAATTAGGGTACTATTGTAACAGGCGCCTACTTATCCCGGGATTGTCGTGCCACGTGTGTTATTATTATGTTGTGTTGCGCATTTAGCTTTTGATATCATAGCTAGCAGGCTACCACTCTACAAGATTATGCTTCAGGCCGTCACTAAGAGGCGTTTGCATATATTAATTGTGTTTTTTAGCAGATGCTCTAGTCTAAGGGTGACTGCACGTGGTGCTACACCTTCTAGAGTTCGTATTTGCTTGCGGGACCCGGTCGTGGTCCTTCCTCATCTGGTTGCGGTTGCTGGGTCTTCGGAGCGTCGTCTACCTGTGATGTCTCGTCGAACCACGTGGCCAGCCTGGTTAGGGGTCTCCAGTGTAGGCTGCAGGTAATTTAGGATTCTGAATTCTCTGTTTATGTTTAAGCCTATGTGTGCCCCTGGTGTTTTTACATGTGTTTTTTGCATGTTATTTGGGGGTTTGGGAGACATCCCTGTTTTTATGTGAGGGTTTTGGAGAGAGGAGCTGTGCTTTGCCTCCCCTCTCTGAATTTGTTGTTGTTTTGTCTCCGGCGGCCCCGTGCAACAGGGCCCTAGTTACCCGTCTTCAAAACAGGTAGGGAACAACCAAATGTCCCGGCGTGGTTGGCTGAACCACAGGCCTTCCGGCGGAAATGCGGATTCCTACGGGAGCTCCGAACTCGGCCCGCCGAGTTAACTCGCCCTGACCCCAATTGTCACGCGGTAAAGACTTCCTCGCCCTGCGGCGCCCCAGTCAAGTGTGCAAGTGTTTAGATATGTCATGCGGCGGATAGTCATACACTAATGGTCTAATAGGGCTTGTGACACTGGTCATAGGTAAGCAGTTCCAATCAGCTTAGACGGAAAACCCCAGGTTTTTCTCGGCGAGTCCAGCGGAAAATTAGAGTAGTTGTGACTATAGCTAATTTTCCGGCGGACTCACGGTAGGATGTACTAACACCTCGCAGGACCTCGCAGGTTATCCTTATGAGCATTGATTCCAGGAAATTTTCTATTTCCAGAATTCCCGGCATCTTAGTGACTACAGGACTGGCGGTTGGTGGCTGCTGATTCCGGCGGAGGGGGGGCTCTCGTTATCCATCATGCCACGGTTTGAGTTATGCGCTACTCCTCACTGTTCACTGTTACCTATATTCGCTCATAAACTCTTTTTAAGATGTGTTAAGTGTTTAGACCGCTCTAGAGGCTTGTGGATGTCAAAGCGTTGTTCTGTCTGTGCCGACTTAAAAACGGCTTTGTTCACCAAGAAAGACTGGTCGTGCTTTGCAGCTTTGCAAGAAATAAAAGCCATTTTTAACACTTATGCCAAAGACACTGCCCATAAGGCTCTTCACTGTGATGACGAGGCCCTCTGGGAACAATAAATAATAAAGTCACCTCTGGTCAAACCAGCCTCCCATAAATCTGTCAGACCTAAAGTGAAATATAAAACCCTTTCCAAAGAGGTAGTGAGTAGCAGCAGTGTCACTGACAGTGAAATTACCGAGGTTGGCCCCCCCCCGACCAACCAAAGAGGAAACTTTCACCCTCGCCAAAGAGTAAGTCGAGGTCGAGGTCGAGGTCTCCCCGCAGAAGACACTCTTCGGCTGAGTCTTCCCGGTCTCACAAGCGCCGGAAGGAGGATTCTCAGTCACGCAGTGGTAGCCGGAAAGAGACCCCACAACCACCTCCCTCTTCCCCTATCTCCGACACGCCCAACGTTGACGCCGGCGGCTCGGAAGTGGGGTCAGAAGACATAGAGTCCCAACCGGGTCGTGAACCATCTTTATGTGTACCACCTGATTTCACCTTTGCTATTCCTAAGTTGAATTATGTGCCACGTACTAGCTTCTCCGCCGGACCTAGACGAGTCCTGGCTGAGCAATATAAGGGTTCACAATATTTTGATAGCTCCCAAATCATCTAAGACTCACAGCCACCCGCGGCGCGGGGGTGCTGGCGTCAATCGGAGCCATCACATGACAGGGTTAGAGTAAGTCAGGAACCATTGATTGAGAGTAATATTGATATGTTATCTTCGTCTGTCCCTGATTTGGTGTGGCCACCGGCGGATCAGCCGCCGGAGGCTCAACAGGATATTTCTGAAGAGGTGCAGCCGGAGGAAGTGCCTTTATCCTCAGCTCCACCAGGTCTAACGGGTGAGGAGTCTGAAGCTAGCTCCCAATCTTCTATGGGATCCCACAGTAAGTGTGTTACCTCAGATGAAATAAGTGATATCTCACATAAAGTTATGCAACAGTATAATCTCCCTACCTCCTCTGACCCCCTTGCCAGTCTACCTGTAGTTTCCACGAGTCACTCCATGATAAGACCTCTACAACCTTCGGGTTTTCTTTCCCCTCAAGCCTCTGTGCCTCCTATGTCCTTGTCTCCGTCAGTAACCGCGGCTTCCGGCACTACAGTGCCAGCCACGCTGACTACCACTAATGTTAGAGTGATCTCGGATATTACTCCTCCTCCCTTGGATAAGGTTCCTCAGAGGAAATGTCCTATGCCTCTCCTCTATGGACCTGACTGTTCATGGGTCCCGGCGACGCCACTAAACCCACAATTAGCACAACCCACCATTTCAGGAGACCTTCCGGTCCCTAGTGAGTGGACAATTGAGATAAACAAAAACAGGAAGTTCAGAGCGAAGGACGAAGCAGGGAGATTACTGGATGTATCAATCAAAGCTATACCTAGTTATTTTAATCCAGACTTCTTTGTTCACACAGCTGCCCCGGCAGTTCCTGCCACCTCATCTCCACGACTCTTTGCGGACTGGTCTAAAGCCGATGGCGTTAGTGATGTCAAGGCTTTGAATGCTCTCATGCCGGAACTGGATACAATTCCGGTACTGGATCAGTCGCATACACCAGTCCTGCAAATGGGGCGGATAGGGGTGGGTCCTTGGGTAGATTGGGAGTTAGAGGCTCAGGTATTTGCATCAACCATTACGTCTAAGTCCTCTCATCAGGTGCCACAGGAATCTCATAATTATTTCTCGTTACCTGTACAGACGACTGACGGGGTGTCGCCGGATTTGTTGGCCTTTTTAGCGGCACCCAAAGTAGCCCTCCATACTCTAGATCAGGCTGGTCCAACTTCTAGAAAACTATGGGCCACTTCAGCATATAACTTTAATGCCGTGGGCCACACACACACAAACCCATTTTGAGAGGTGGTTGGAAATATGATATGTGCGGCACTTACTAGGTTGCAAAACGGAGGCAAACTGACGGGTGGTGACTGGTGAGTCTGGTAACTCAGACTGGGCCTACTGTCAGGGTTGCCATTGTTTGCGGTTTTTCTTTCAAAGATTCAAGGTTAATTTGTGTATTATGTTCGTTAATGTTGCTGGGAAACTAATACAATACGTAGATACACAAATATCGAATATTTAGAATCCAGAATATATTTAGGATTTCCGTTGTTAGATACGGTAACAGTAATTTATGCTAAGTCACATTTCTCAAGATCTAGCGAGAAATTTATAAATCTGCAACACTGGGCTGTCCAAGAGTGAGAACGAGAGAGAATTAACCGGAAATGAACACGTAGTAAGTAACGTATCAAGTTCGGAGCAGGAGAGAGAGAGAGAATTAACAGGAATTAGACAAGTAGTAACGGTTCACATTCGGGTCAGAAGAGAGAGAGAGAGACTTCACTATTGTATGAAGACATCATGTACCATATCATTTTAGTGTTATATTTTAAATGTGAGTCGAGTGCTTGTGGGCCATAAATAATCAACCCGCGGGCCACCTGTGGCCCGCGGGCCTGTAGATGGACCAGCCTGCTCTAGATAAACTCTTTTGCACTCCTCCGGCTGCTCATTTGAAAAGGGATTTTAAATTACGAAACAAAGCCTACCAGATGTTCTCGCAGTATTTAGTCAACCGTCAGGTTGCTGTCTCTCTTACCAGGACTATCTCGGCCATTGCTGACCCAAATGTTAGGAAGGCCACTGACTTGTCACGAAGCATTTTATTGCAGAATTCTATTCAAACCTTAGGAGACATCAGAATAGCGATCATGGAGGCAGTTCGAGCCCGCCTAGATCTAAGAGTGCATATAGTAAAAAAGTTACCGGATGACATTGGGCACCGGGTAACTCTTTCGCCGGTACTCACTGCCTCCCTTCTTAACTCAGAAACGTGGAGTGTAGTCTTTAATATGGTCAATGGGTGGAAGCAGGTTACCTCCCAAGCTAGGAGAGAACCATTTAAGAAGCCCTCTCAGAAACCAAAAAGTGGAGGTAAACCTAACCAACCGCATGCTAAACATTCCTCTCGAGATCCCAGAACTCCCCCTCAGCAGGGAAGTACTCAGCCCAAACCTAAACAAGGTAAATATTCAGGGCATAGAGGTAAGCCACACCAGAAGTCAAATCAGGGGCAGACGTCAGCCAAAACTAGCCAGCCATCTGATACCAACCCACCTCCCCCTCCAAAAAACTAGCCACCCAAACTCTCAGTTTCCCGGCGCAATGCTTAGACGCGCCGGATGCGAGAGTTGCTTCTCCGAACAGGCCCAGTTTGCAAACTGGGTTGTTCCAGTTATTCCGCTCGGCCTGGCCCAAGAAAACTTGGGCCAGGAAAGTTGTGAGCAAAGGGATCACCTGGCGGTGGCTCCAGCGACCTCGACTACATCAGGCGCTAGAAGGCAACAATGTGTCACAGGAGGTGGAGGCCCTGGTCCAGGAAATGATCTCCAAAAGGGTCATTGCACCAGTAAAACCAACTTGCCCAGTATTCACCTCCAGACTTTTCTTAGTGCCGAAAAGGGACAGTGTGCAAATGCGACCAGTGTTGGATCTCTCGCATCTGAACACCTTTATCAAGAATTCACCCTTCAGGATGCTTACAGTCAATCATATCAGGATCACTCTTCCGCCGCAAGGTTGGATGTGCTCAATGGATCTCAAAGACGCCTATTGGCATGTTCCTATAAACAAAAGGTTCCAGAAATTCCTCGCTCTGAGGGTCAGGCACGAGACTTGTCTTTCGCAAAATGCCTTTTGGGTTTAACCTGGCACCGAGAATTTTCACAAAATTAGTCTGGCAAGCCCTTTTGCCACTGTTGATCCAGGGCATAAAGGTGTTTTGGTACCTAGACGACTGGCTAGTGGTGGCAGAGACGGAGGAGTTATGTCACATTCATGCAAACCAAGTATTAAATCATGTGCAAAACCTAGTAATAGGGTTCAAGGTGAATTTGGCGAAGTCTCGCCTGGTTCCCACAAGGAATATTCAGTGGGTAGGGCTGGTCTGCGACACCACCAATCTGACGCTTACTCAGATTGTGGACAATCGCGACAGATTTCGCCGGAAACTCTTTCTTTTCCTCCACAGTCTGAATACGACCAGGAAAACGTGGGATTCTCTGATCGGCTCTCTCAACTGGATCCAATTAACTGTGAAGTTGGGCCGGTTGAAAGTGAAGAGATTAATCTTGGAAGGCAACAAAGTTTTTCCTCTCTCGCCGGAGAAGAAATTATGGCCAATTCCTCCATTAATCCACAGCTTACTATCGGTCTGGGCCAAGCCCGAGACACTATACTCTGTAACAGCATGGGTTTCTCCCCCACCTACGGTATGGGTAGACACAGACGCTTCATGAGCACTAGGTTGGGGGTATCAGTCAAATCTAGGCCATCAAGGGCAGGGCACTTGGCCCCAAGACAATAATTTTCACATCAACAAGCAAGAGCTTTTAGTTCCTCTCTTTTTCCTCCAAGATCACGGCATGTCGTTACAAGAAAAATCAATAGCGTTCTGTATGGACAACCTAACCGCAGTCCATTGTATTCAGAAACAAAGCTCGGTGAGGTTCCGAGAGTTGCTCAAAGTGTCAGAACAGATCTTTGCCCTAGCAGAATCGCTGGGCATTCACCTACATTCAGCATATCTCACCGGCGTGGTGAACGTCTGGGCAGACGCTCTATCCCAGAGGCGGAGCACTTTAGTAGAATGGGCTACCAAACAACCCGTCTTCGACAGAATGATTGCGAGACCTTACCGTTCACAAGTGGATCTGTTCGCATCCAAAGAGAATCACAGACTCCCTCTCTTCCTAACTCGCCAGGGGGTGACCCCGGCGAGGGGACCGGATGCATTATTAGAGGACTGGAACAAGTGGCCCTCAATTCATCTTTTTCCGCCACCAGATTCTCTGCTAATGTGCCGGGTAATTCGCAAACTAAGAAGTTACCGGGGCTTAGTCTCGATGATAGCGCCATTATGGCTGGCTCAGGCGTGGTACCATCAGTTGCAAGAATGGTGCAGGACACCGGTGATACTCCCGGTCTCCGCATTCCACTTAGAGATGATTGGCAACCTTCGGACCTCGCTCAGTTTTGCCTTCTGGACGTTTACAACGCAAAATGGTTAGCTCAATTTGGGGAAAGTGCCACAAATAAACTTATGAACCAATATACCATGTCTACCAGGAGACAATATCAATCACATTGGAAAACTTTTACAACCTGGATTGTAGAGTCAGGGAAAACGGATGCCTCGGGAGCCTTGATTTTCAAATACCTAGATTATCTATTTGAGCAAAAACGTTTTTCAGTAGTCACATTAAAATATCATTTATCAGCCATCAGAACTCCCTTTTTTGATATCACAGGTCTTTCCATACCACAGGCGGAGAAGAAAGGGTTTATGAGGGCGTGTTTCAAGCTGCGCCCACCACCGCATCAGCTCATGCCCACCTGGTCACTAGACAAAGCCTTATCATTGCTCCAATCGCGTAAATACAATAACACGCCGGATTTTGATTCACTCTTAAAGAAGGCTGTTTTCCTGATGGCTCTCGCCACGGGGAATAGGGTGTCGGAGCTGGCGGCGATGAGCAACTAGCCTAATTGCCTTAGGTTTGGGAGACTGCACGATCATGTACAAATCGCGCCGTCTCCCACATTCATAGCAAAGAATTAGCATTCTGATCATGTGTTTTCTGAGTTTTCTGTTCTGGCGTTGAAATGCGGACACTCTCATCATATTTTATGCCCATTGCAGGCCTTAACTAAGTTTATGAGGGCTGCGCCTCCTTACTAATCGGGTGCTCTATGGGTGAACCAGGCAGGTAATCGTGTTATGAGAAGAAAGTTAGCTTCTCTGTTAGTCAACGTCATTAAAGAAAGTAACCCCGGCGTGGTGGGCAGGGCTCACGACATCAGGAAATGGGCAGTCTCTCTTCGTTTCTTACAAAACTTTTCGATAGAAGACATTGTTAATACTCAATTATGGGCGTCCAATCATACTTTCGTAACACGTTACCTGTCAGTCGCTCTTGATAAACCAAAGCGTACCTGTGTAGCTTTACGACAACGGGTCCAGTAGGTTATATTCTATTGTGTAAGATTTGTTTTAAAAGAAAGGGGGGGGGGTTGCGGAATAGCCCATACCTCACTAAGTCCCCGTCCTCCGGAGAACTGTGATAAATCACGAGCTGTGATCGAACTGGTTATAAAGTTCAATAGATTTTTATTTTATGTTAAATTTAAGAAGAAATCTAGCATAGTTGCAACTATGTAGTATTATCAGAATGAACAAACATATATTATACTGTACAAATATTTTTAAGGTTAGAACTAAATTCTACAGAGCTATAGTTCTATTTAAGGGAACACATGCGTGTCCCCAAAAGTATCATGCAAGAATCTTAAGGAAAAGATCTGGTCATGAGTAAGCAGACTTTCTTGATGTCATGCACCGCACTGCTTACAATCTTTTATATTTTTTATATATTGTTTGCATTCAATAAAACTAAAAAAAAATTATACGGATTATTTTGTCCCCTGAGGTTGGGATATTGTCACGAATGTCCCCCTCCAGACTTGGTATTCAGGCAATATCGTCAATGATGAAGGGGCCGCTATTAAATTATAGGTTGATTCCTGGAGGGAAGTAGAGAACATTTAGTAGGGCCCCGTAATCATTGACAATGAAATGACCCTCCCATCCATCCCACTTCCCATTCGTTGATTTCTAGAGTTGTTTCTTGATATATCAGTGAAGGACGAAGATGGCCGCTAGAGGGCCTGGAGTCGGGGATGCAAAACGCAAGAAATCCATATATGGTAAGTCATATGATAACAAATATTAAGTTAATTTTTATTTTGTATTTTTTATGGAATTTTTTCTGTAGGGTACCCGATCATAATGACGATTCCATAAGGGAATTAAGCGTGCACTTATGATGAGTACTCCATGATACTTCCGCGGCGGTAGATTCAAAATGCTGACGCGGGATGTTGAATGGAGAATATTATACAAATAGGCAATATCGTCAATGATTACGGGCCCTACTAAATATTAGGTTTTCTCTACTTCCCTCCGGGAATCAGACCTATATTTTGGTTGAAATAATGGGCAAGTGTTTGTTTCATGTCTCGAGATGGGGGTGGGTGATGCATTAGGGAGTGACATGGGTGAAGTGGATCGTGGGCTGAAGAGTAGGACTATGTTCCTAGCATGTCTAAATGGGTCTCCAAGGGGAGTATATGTGCTTCTGCATGTATTTGATTTGAGTGTGTGGTTTGTGTGCATCCTGTAATGATTTTGAGAGCTTTATTCTGAGTATTTTGTAGTGTTTTCTTGTTTGTTGTTAAGGTGCAAGGTAACTAGGCTAGGGAAGCATAGTGCATGGTTGTTCGGATGTACTGTTTGTAAAGTATGGACAGTGTTTCTTTTTGTTGGCCAAAGTCCTTGCTTGTGAGTGTTCTGAGGGCATTTAAATTTTGTAAGGATTTGGTGTTTGTGTTGTCAATGTGTGGGATAAATTCCATGTGTGTGTCATAAGTCATGCTGAGTAATTTAGGGGTTCGGTTGAGGGGAAGTGGTTCGTTGAGTAGTGTAACATGTGGGTGAAAGCATGAATTGTGTCTGTCTGGTGTAAGCAAAGCAAAGTGATGTAGGTTTTATTATCGGGGTGAGACTGTCATGCAGTTTTGTAGGAGCCATTGTTTCAGTTGTTGGAGGTATTGTTGTGGGTTTTTTGTTGCTTGTTCGATTCTGGGGTGTTATGACGTGACGGAGAGGTGTTCTGCATATGAGAGGATGTGTGTTTCATGTGCTAGGTTTGGTTGAGGGAGATCGTGGAGGAAAGTTTAAAAAGTGTTTGTGATAGGACTGCTCCTTGAGGGATGCCATTGGGTAGTGTATATGTTTTGGATGTGTGGTTGGTGTAGGTGATGTGTTTATGTCTGCCAGCACTGAAGTTTGTGAGCCAAATTATGTCATTGTTGTGTAGTGTAATAGTGTAATGTTTATTTTTTTGTTTTGTGTGAGAGTATGTCGGGGTACAGTGTTGAAGGCCTTGCTGATGTCTATGGCTGCCATTACTGTGCGGGAGGGAGTACGAGTTTAGTTGAAGCCATTTAGTATGTGTTGTGTTAATCAGGTGTGTAGTGTTGTGGTGGAGTGTTTGGGCTGAAAGCTGTGTTGGGAAGTTGAGAGGGGGATGTGTTGGTTGATTCTATGGAGGATGAGCCCTAGTACTTTGGAGATGGAGGGTAGAAGGGAGATGGATCAATAGGAGGATGGCTGGCTGGGTATAGGCCAACGGCAGCTCTCCAACCATTGAACTACACAACATAGTATTGTGGGATTGTAAATACTAGTATAAAACAATCTTCAAAAGGATGTTAATAGTATAATGAGCCATGTTATTAATTTAATAGATAAATGTACAAGATTTTTGTCACTAGCCCATCTTTAAATACACCTCCATAACATTCATAATAGTCTCCTGCAATAAGGAAAGCCTTGAAATGTGAACAAACTCAAGATGAATGAAAAATGTTTGAAAATAATATGTCATTATTGAATTAATATAACATTTTATATATATCAAATAGGTACTTTTCTCTGTTTATGTTATATAGTATACGGTAGACTGTACTGGATAGTCGTACATACCATATAAATACATCGAAGATATAGACGTCCCATATTAGTTTGAAATGTTGTACAGTTTGGAAATAATCAACAATTGTTTCTGTAATAAGTGTAAGGCTTTTGTAGATATACATATTTTGCTGAATTATATATCAATTGATGAACCATTCTACAAAATTGTGTTATGTGGCAAAATTATAGTGAAATACGATAAATCCCTGTTATGCAGTTCATTGTCTAAAGTCATTTTGTCACATGTGCTGGATAGGCATAACGTTGGGATTGATACACATGGGCTTGTTTGAGACAATCCTGTGTCTCACTTATGTAGGTTTTAGTAAACACTCAATTTAGCTGTATTTTTGTGTATGAAACTCTCCTACGACAACGATGCGATACATTTCGTACGATCCACCATGGACAGATTTGTCAATAAAGTGAAAACATTATTTGATCATGTTGCAAAATGGAAGTCAAACGTGAGTATCCAGGCTATCCATTTACAATCAAAACATAATTCACTAAAGGAGCTATACAGGTTAGAAGACCTACCCCCTAATATTTTTTACATTCCTAAACACCAAGTCTAATTCCTTTCAAAGTACCACACACAAATGCTGTCCTTCGATACAATTATGAAACATTCCTAACTTTCTTACGTTCAGTTAAATATCTTGGAAACTTATTACCAGTACCTTTCACTTTTATGGGGGGTGACCTGCTTTTTGTTATTTCTGTCCTTTTCTCTCTTTCTCTGGCTTGCATCCATTCGACCCCATTCAGCCAACTATTTTAAGACGTTTATCCCCATCTAGGTGTCGATTTCTTCCTGGCGAGCGATAGCGAGCCAGCATTATATGAAGAAATCCGGCTTCGCCGGAGAAATGTTTCTATCGAAAAATGTACAAATTTAGCTTGCTCTCTAACAAAAATAAAACATATGCTGGCTCGCTACCGCTCACCAATAAGAAATTGACACCTGGATGGGGATAAACGTCTTAAAACAGTAGGCTGAATGGGGCCAAATGGATACAAGCCAGAGAAAGATAGAAAAGGACAGAACAAAAACAGGTCACCCCCCTTAACCTCTCCGCGGGGCACAGGGGGTTTTCTACAGGGTAAGACTGTGCGCACCTATGATGATTTTGGGACCTATTGCCAATTTCGATAAAAAACACATCATCGTGTAGGGAATGTTTGCGTGCATCGGCCCATATATATTTGACCCCCCAAAAAATGTCTGGGGGGGGTAGGGGAACGGTCCGTAGTTGAAAAATGTGGAGCGAATGGCACCGCACGGCTAGATTGTCATCGAGCGGCGAGATTTCCCTGCCGAATATTTACGCGCGCAGGGGATAGAAGGAGAGGGAGGAGGGGGTGGGTTACCGCGTATTATCACGTATATCTCCTTTTTCGAGCCCTTTTAGGCTATTTAGAGTATGTATACGTGTGTAGGGCACCCATATAACAATGAATATGCCTCATAGTGACCAAAAATTGCAATATATAAGGGAATTATAAGAGAATATTTAGGCGGGAATGAAGATGTGTTGGAGGTTTGGCGGCAATTTATGAGCTGAGAGTGTGGTTTACGCCATACATATCACGTATATCTTGTACGTAGAGCACTGTCACGCTATAATACAGACTTGTACGTATGTATACGTGCCATATATCAAAATATATACCGCATATAAACCAATTCATGCGATATTTACGCACATTATCAATGAGTTTCTATGCGTGAACCAAGGTGTGAGTGAGTTGTGGTGGGAATGAAAGGGGGAGAGGGTGTGTTACGCCATAAATATCATGTCAATCTTGTATTTAGAGCACTCTCATGCTATAATAAAGACGTGTACATATGTAGGCGTCCCATATAACAAGGAATATACCGCATATAGCCCAATTGATGCGATATTTACGCAAATTGTGAATGTGTTTCTAGCAGACGGAAGCCTGAAAGGGGGGGTTGGGGGTGGGTGGGTGGGAGGGAGGCATGCAGGGGTGCAGTGAGTGAGTGAGTCGTGGAGAGATGGAAGTCAGGCAGATCTCTAGATAGATAACCAGCTTAGTGATAATTGTGGAGGCGCCCCAGGCGTATTGATGTTTGGTATTTTGACCCTTATGTCTACCAGATGGCTGGTGTTCGTTGCCATCAACAGGTCTACAATAACATGAGTCAGGAATGGAGAGAGAGAGAGAGAGAGAAACTGAGACATGCGTATGTCGTACATATAAATGGACTTCAGAATTGCATTTTTATGCAAGCAGACATTGCATTTTAGACACATGTGAAGTACCACAGAAACATGTAGGCCATTGACTGTAAATAAAGTACTATATTTATAGACCACCAGCGACGGTGCTGAGTCAACACAGGCAGATTGCCTGTTGTGATAGAGGGCTAAATATAGACTGGTGTCTCCTTACACCTGCGAAAGGGTAGATTGCCACCAGAGAAACGTTTACTTATTTATTTCGAAGTAATATGCAATCTAAATGTATATTCGAGACCTACTGCAATTATTTGTATGACAGTCATGACTATGTATAATCCAATATACGCGTGTAGGCGAGACATAAGAAAGCTGGTTGAGCAATTTTCGACACCCACACAGTTATTATTCATTTTTATTTACAATATTATACAATACAAATGTATTTGTGAAGAGTATTTTATCCATTATTGTATTTATACCAATTTTGTTCCCAGACAGAGCTGCTGTAGCTGGAGAATCAAGGAGCGGCAAGGGTCACCTCGTGACCGCCTGACCGTGTGAAAATGAGTGGAGTCACACTGAGAGGGGCAATTTTGCTGAGTGTTTGGGCAATTTTTGACAGAATAAAGTTATATAATTACTAATTCTTGACAGAGACAAACTATTATAAACCTTGGCATGATATAATTGATAATCCCATCAATTTACAAACGTAAATTGGTGGGATAATTCATTTTTTTTTGTATATTGTCATTTCGATTGTAGACACGAAGTTTTGAGTGATATTTGGTATGAGCTCCTGTGGCATGGTTGGTAAGGTCGCGGACTGGAAAACTCAAAGTGTCGTAGGGTAGTGGGATCGAATCCAGGAGGGGGTTATGGGGAAGGTTTTATATTGTCTAGAAAAAAATTTATAAATTTTTTTTTTTACAAGATCATGCCATTGTATTCAAACAATATGAAATATTCATAGAATATATCATATTGTAAGAATACAATGACATGACCTTGTTTTCTTTTTTTCTTTTTTTATTGTTTTATTTTATTATCATAGTAGGTTTGACATGATTTATTGAAACATATTTATTTTTGTACAATTCATTTGAGGTAAGAAAATAATTATATACACATTACTTAGGCTAATAACAAACATATATATTGATATACTAAAAAAATAAGGCATATTACATGTAAATCTTTGAAACTTATAAACTAAATAATGAAACATACAATTATATAATGTAAAAGCTATATCACAGGGACATCTTTGGAACTTATACATTATATAATATATATGTTACATTATGAGGTAGCGTGATCAATTAGGTCAGGTCAGGTAAGGTAGGGCGCGAGTCCAGGGCAGGGCAGGGCAGGAGGCGAGTCCAGGGCAGGGCACGGGGCGAGTCCAGGGCAGGGCAGGGCAGGGGCCGACACTCAGTAGTTCTTGAAGGTGTGGTAGTCCCTGAAGCAGTCACCCAGGCAGAGTGCAACTTTGCACTCGGCGCACATTGAGGTGACTCTTTTGGTTACATGGGGTTTCCTCACACTGGAGCTGCAGACGGTGCACTGCACCTGCCTGTGACGAGTGCCAATCAGCTCGGTGTTGGTTGTGTAGTGTCTTTCGACACCCAGCTGGATGCGGTCAGGAACGTGATCCCCACGCCATGCCGTACGTCTGTGAGTGGTGGTGCCATACTTCTCCAGGAGTTGGTAGGAGACGTTGTACACGAACTCCCGGAATTGCAGCTTCTGGTTTGGGGCCATATCCTTCTTCACCAACCACAAGTTGTAGGCGTTCAGCATCGTTATGTCAACTAGGTGGAGGAAGAGCTTGTGATACCACTTCACAGTCTTCCTCAGACACTCAACGCCTGACAGCTGACAGTCAGACTTGTCCACCAGGCGCATGTTTTTGGTGTAGTCCACTACCATGTCGGGCTTGTAGATTGTCTTCCTGGTTCGGTAGTGGATTTTGCCAGAATCCACCTGGGCACCTGTGTGGACGGTGGAAAGCAGGTGGACGTCTCGCTTATCCTTCCACTTCAGGGCTATCAGTTTCCCACACTTCTCGAGCTGCTTGTATTTCTGCCCCTTTCGTCGCCTTCTTCGCACATGCCTCTCGCGGTGTTCCTGGGCCAGGTCGTCTTCTGAAGGTGTGTCACTGGAGGAGGCATCTGTGAGAGGAATGACATCACCTGTGAACTTTGGCATAAACTTTCTTGTCTTTCTGACAGTCCCACATGACCCCGTTTGGTTGTCATAAAGAAACTGGCAGAGAGCAGGAGAAGTATACCAGTTGTCAGTGTAGATGATGTGGCCTTTGCCCAGGTAAGGTGCCAACATTTTCCTGACGATGGCACCTGACATGCCCATGGGGTCATTGGCAGCGGCTTTCGGTACGTCAATGTCAGTTCCTGTATACACGATCATGTCAAGCACTATTCCAGTTTCACAGTCGCACAACACGAAGAGCTTGATTCCGAACCTATGCCTCTTCAAGGGGATATACTGCTTGAAAACAAGACGTCCTTTGAAGAGCACGAGCGACTCATCAATCACCAAATTGAGGAAGGGGTAAAAGTATTTCCTATACCTCTCCAACAACATGGTGAACACATCCCGAACTTTCCATATCCTGTCAATCCTGTTAGGATTTTCGTTGTCTGCAAAGTGCATAAATCTTAGCAGCAACAAAAATCTGTCACGAGTCATGAACTTATTGAAAGTTGGGGTGGCGATGAGAGGGTCGTGCTTCCAGTAGTGTTGCAACACATGATTCTTGATCAGAGGCATGAGGAACAACAAGGCAAAGAACGTCAGAAATTCTGCCACAGTCGTATCCACCCAGCCTCGTATTCTCGCTTTTGGAGAAAGGACGTCCAATCTGCCAAACACCCACCTGTAGTAGGCGTTTGTTTGGGCAACGATGTACGTCATTACCTCCATGTCGAAAAAAGCGAGGAAGAAGTCGCTTTCGTTCGCTTGATCATCACAGGGCCAGTCGTCAGTTGTTCCTGACGTCCCAGGATTGAACTGGGGCACGTCAGGTACAAAATTGACCCCGTCAGACCAATCGAACGAAGGCATGCCAGGGATCGGAATGTCGTCTGCGTCTGCTTCTGCGTCTGAAATATCGCTTCCATGGTCGCGATACAGCACTTCATCATCATTACCCTCCTCTTCACTTGACAGACGATGCCCTTCCTCGTTTTCGTCACCGACGTCGGACTCACTCCCACTGTCCACTCCCAAATCCCCCCACCCTTGGTCCCGTGCTAGGGCTTCGTCGTCGAAACCCGGGCTGCCAATGTCCTGCGAATCACCATCAAACAGCAGGGCGGCATACTTAGATGGTGTAAGAGTTTTCCGGGTCACTTTGGCACGTGCGGGAGTCTTATGGACAGGGACAGCAGAGGTGGTGGCAGGGGCGGCGGCAGGGGCGGCGGCGGCAGGGGCGGCGGCGGCAGGGGCAGCAGTGGTGCGTGGCCTTGATGGCAAGATGATGGTGGTGCCTGTCGCCCTTCTCTCTGTTCCTTGGGCAGGGGCGGCATGGGCGGCAGGGGCAACAGGGGCAGCAGGGCCGGCAGGGACACCAGGGCCAGCAGTCGCTTTCCCAGTCGCTTTCCCCTTCCTCTTCCCTGTTCCTTGGGCAGGGGCGGCAGGGGCGGCAGGAGCGGCAGGGGCAGCAGGGCAGGCAGGGACACCAGGGCCAGCAGTCGCTTTCCCAGTCGCTTTCCCTCTCCCTTTCCCCTTCCCCTTCCCTGTTCCTTGGGCAGGGGCGGCAGGGGCGGCAGGGGCGGCAGGAGCAGCAGGGGCGGCAGGGGCGGCAGGGGCAGCAGGGCCGGCAGGGACACCAGGGCCAGCAGTCGCTTTCCCAGTCGCTTTCCCTCTCCCTTTCCCCTTCCCCTTCCCTGTTCCTTGGGCAGGGGCGGCAGGGGCGGCAGGGGCAGCAGGGGCGGCAGGGGCGGCAGGGGCAGCAGGGGCGGCAGGGGCAGCCGGGCCAGGGGCGGCTGGTGGTGTTGGTGGTGGTAGGGGCACTGTGGCTGGCGTACGGGTTCTTTTCCCTACGCCCGTGCCTTTCATTTTTCCTGCCCCCGCAGGTAATGCAGCCCTAGGGCGGCCTCCTGCGTCACTGGTACCGGTGGCAGGGGTGGCAGGGGTGGCAGTGGTGGTGGTAGTGGTTGTTGCAGTGGCCTGGGTCGTGGTGGCAGTGTCCCGAAAGACCAATGACCTCTGTGCCATTGCCCTGCTTGCACGTGTTTTACGTGCTTTTGGTGCTGGTGATTCGTCCTCTGAGCTGTAGGGCGTGTCGTACTGGTAGCTAGGGTCTTTGGCAGCCACTCTCTGCCTTCCACGGCGGCTAACACCACCAGAAGGAGGGCTGGTTGTGTCATCAGGGAGCGTGCGTGAGGGACGTGTAGGCTCCATGACTAGTGCGTGGTTACTGGCGCGGTGGTGCTTGCACGAGTGCGGGGCGAGCGTTTGGCGGGGTGGTATCGAGAGTTGACATGTAGTACTATACCCACACCAATTTTCAGCCGCCTGGCTATAAACGCGCGGTTTTGGTACGTGTTCAAAGTCTCTGCTCTTAAGAGTCTCCCCGCAGTGCGCCGGGGGAACTCTTAAGAGTCTCCCCGCAGCTCCCGGGTTAAGCGCCATTAGTCTCCCGCGAGACGCCACACGTATGCTATTGCTGTTTTTACCCCCGATTATATCTCTACATGCAATGTATTATACATCCAAACATCTACATGCAATGTATTATACATCCAAACATCTACATGCAATGTATTATTCATCCAAACATAGAGCAAGACCAATACCATTATAAAACCGGTCGTCAATACGGGAATATCCAGGGCCTTGCCTCGAATAGGGTTAAGCATGCTCGAATTGTGTTTGGACAACGGATAAGTACGGTATATCTATAATACATAATGATAGTATAGCGTTTGTTAGATATTTGTGTATATATATATAATAATTATCTTTCTATCTATCTATCTATCTATCTATCTATCTATATATATATATATATATATATATATATATATATATATACCGGTATATATATATATATATATATATATACATACCGGTATATATATATATATATATATATATATATATTGAGTGTACCATATTATGCTGAGGAGTGTTGGAAATCAATCCTGAGGAATGCTTAATAATTTATAATCGTATAAAATCAAATTTGAAGGAGTAGGGACTTGCGTTTGTTATATTTTCTTTCTTATGAAAACGCTATACTTATCACAATAGTACTGTATTTATTAGTGGCCCCTCCATCATTGACGATATGCCTATTAGTATAATAGTCCCCTTTCAAGCACCCGCGGTCAGCTTGTTTGAAACACCCGCCGCAGGGGAAAGAGTCCTACATTATAAGTGTAACGCTAATTCTCTTATGGAATCGTCTTTATGATTGGGTACTCACTACGAAAAAACTTCGTAAAAAGTGAAAAGGAAAAAATGTCCTAAATTTTTTTATATTAAGGCTTTCCAACTCGTGGATGTCTTTTGTGGATTCTACCCAAGACGGTGAACCAAGCGGTGCCATTCTCCCTTCCTTCCCCTGCGCGAAATACTGTGTGGACGTGCCTCGCCAGTATTCCGCTTTATTCTTCGTTCGCTCAGCTCTAGTGAGTCCTTTGCTCATTTGTATATATCCGAGTTGTTCTAGGATAGGTTTAGATTAGCTAGAACTGGCAGCCCCATTGGTATACCCTCAGGGAAGTGTTAAATTAGGGTACTAAAGTATAGGCGCCATATCGGTCCGCTTCGGGCCCGTGCCTCATGTGTTCAAATTATTATTTCTGCGCCTTAGCTTTGCTTTTATAAGTTGTTGTTGTTGTTGTTGTTGTTGTTGTTGTTCCCTAAGCTGCCTGGCCGAACAGCCCCGAGTCCCTGAGGAAGGCCATGGCCACGATCGGGCTTTCCCACAGAGCTCTCATTGAGTGTAGGTTGTGTTGTTGGCGTAAGTGGTTGTGTGAAATGCAGTCTTCTATGATGTGTTTAATGGTATGGGGTGCTGTGTTACATCCCGAGCAGGCGTCGACAACGGAGTCATCCAGTCTCTTCTGATAGCTCAGGAGAGCTGGATGGTGTCCGCATCTCAGCCTGGCCAGGTGGACTCTGTCCTCGCGAGGGAGGGAGGATTCGGAAGGATGGATTTCGGGAGGTCGTGCATGCAGCTGCGTGTTGTCTGTGAGTGAGTGGATGGATTGGCGAGAGATATGAGTATGGATGTGCTTCTGGAAGTTGGTTCGGGGTGGGCAGGGAGGGAGAGAGGACAATAACTGTGTGTGATACCGTGTGCTGGGTGTTGTTTTGATATTTCTTGGTGTCTGTGGGTGTGTTGCCATGTAGTTTAGTGGGTGGTCTTGGTTCGTGGAGGCTGCTGCTTTTATAAGTTATTTAGGAGGCTATATTATCCGCAGGACAATGATTCAGGCCATCTCTATGAGGTAGTTGCATTCTATTATATTTTTTAGCAGACGCTCTGGTTCAAGAGTTGTCACACGTGGTGTGGAACTGTTCAGAGTCCGTGTTTGCTTACTTTTCCCCTCGGACGTGGTGTTTTTGTACGTGCGCTGCCGCTGTGTCTTCAGAGGTAAGGGTAACGAATTCAGTGTGATTATTACCATGAGCCTCGTGGCCAGCCTCAGTAGGGGTATTCTTAGTAGGCTAGGGGTATTTATTATTGCTAAGATAATACTGTGTTTTAGCCCTTAAGATGTGACCCTCGTTTTCATGTGGTGGTATTTTACATGTTAACAGGGTGTCAGGAGACGTTCTGACTTATTTGGTGGGTTTTTTTTGGTGGTGCTGACTTTTCCGTTAAGCCGGCACCTCCAGTAGTTTGGTTTGGTCTTCCGGCGTATCTTTGTGTATTGATACCGGATACTCGCCTTGCAGGCGAGACAGGAAACTTCCAAATAACCCAGCGTGGTGTGGTGTACCACTAGACTCCCGGCGGAAATGCTAATTCCTAAGGGAAGTAATCTTGGCCCGGCCGAGTGAACTCGCCCTAACCGATGGCCTCACGCGGCATGTTTTGACTTATAATGCCCGGCGGAAAAGTCCAGTGAGGTAATTAACTATCCCTCAGGTCCTAATAGACGATCCAATAGTGAATTAAAATGGTGAATATGAGCCAGTGACACTTGGTCACAGGTAAGCGGTTCAAAAGACAAAGAAACCATCAAGGTTTTTTCATATACAAGTACAGCGGAAGATTAGAGTAGCGGTTGGTGTACAGCTAATTTTCCGGCGTATTTGGGGTGTTTAAGATGTGTGAACCTCTCGGTTTATCCTTATGAGCATTGATTCCTGGAAATTTTCCATTTCCAGATCACAGCACATCAGTATCAGCACAGGTCGGCAGGGGAAGGGGCCGATCCCGGCGTTTTTTTTTTTAGCTCCATCATGCCTCTTGTCAATATTTGTGCTACACCCACTTGCTCCCTAATTCCAGTCCTTGCACATAAACTTTGCGTTAAGTGCGTGAAGTGCCTAGATAGGTCCCGGGCTCTCGGGGTCACTCGGAGATGTCTCGTTTGCTCTGACCTATGTACTGAGTTAAGTAGTAAGAGAGATCAATCGTGCCTGGTTGCACTCATAGAAATTAAGATTTGTTTTAATGCCTATGCTAAAGACGTTACCAATAAAGATTTAATTTGCGATGATGCAGCTCTCTGGGAGCTGCTGCTGTTAAATTCATCAGTTCGTAATCCCTCGGCCTCCAAGTCAAATTCAGAACCTACAGCTAAGCCTAAACTTCTTATAAAAGAATTAGTATGTAAGCAGTGATAGTGACTCAACCGAGGTAAACCCCCCCGGCCGCCACAAGAGGGCGCGTTCGACTTCACCATGCAACTTTTCTAGGTCTAGGTCGAGATCACCCCGACTGAGGTCCAAGCAATCTCCAGTGGAGACTTCGCGGTCTTCCAAGAGACATAAGGATGACACGGTGGCTTCAAGCCTCAGAGAGACAGTTATGGGTCATATAGGCTCCCGCACGGAAGAGATGCAGTCGCGGCAACGGCTAACGCCGGAGTCGCGGCCACTGCCCTCCATCTCTACCTCCGCAAAGCCTAACGTACAATCTGGCAGCTCTGAGGTAGGGACGGAGGGGGCTGAGTCAACCCCCAGGGATAGGTCTGAGGTGTTTGTGGGTGGACAGAAAGAGGTACATTTTACTTTTCCCAAATTGAACTATAACTTGCCAAGATGTAGGCCTCCTTGGGTTGCTCAAAGTGTGTTAACAGAACATTACCGTGGTTCCACGGCGTGTGACCAGCAAAACTATGACGGTTCACAGGTACCTCTAAGTATGCCATTTTTCCAGAATCCTAGTAACCAAGAGCCTTGCGAGGGTAGGCACTCTGAACCCATATATGTCAAACCCAATTTAGTGTTACCAAATACAATCCAACTGTCTGGAACCCGGCTACAACCGGAAGTGATAAAAGTCCCGGATGAGCCGGAGGACGTCAGGGTGTCCTCGGCGCAGCCGGGACACAGTGGGGAAGGTTCAGGAGTATAATCTAAATAATTAAGGGGGGAAGGTTCAGGAGTAAAATCCAAATCTTTAAAGAGGTCCCATGGGAAATGTATAACGACCAAGGATCTTGATGACATATTACACAAGGTTATGACCCAATGCAATGTTCCTAAGAAATCTCGGGATACTCCCACAGCTATGCAGGGAGCTCCATCGATTGGTTCAGTTGTGCGGCCTCTAGAGCCCACCCGAGTTGGTGTGCTACCTAATGTGTCATTTCCCCTAGATAATGTAACTAATACGACCCCCTCGGCGAGTGGCACTACAGTGTCCGCCTCCTTGCCAACTACCGATGTTTGTGTCACCACGGACATTACCCCCTTTTCTCTAGATAAACCTCACCAACAAGAAGGCTCTTTTCCTCTAGTGCCCGGGACCCGATCGCTCTTGGGTTCGGGTCACAGCCACAAACCCGAGTATAGCACATACAGCCATATCGGGGGAGATCCCAGTTCCTAGTGAGTGGGTAATAGAGATGAGTAAGAGTAGGGAGCTTAGAGCTAAAGACAAACAGGGTAAACTCTTGGATGTAACTATCAAGGCTATCCCTAATGTGTGTTCATATGAGTTCTTTGTGTATGTACCTTCCCAGGGATTACCTCCTTCCCCATCGGCACAGCTCTGTTCAGATTGCAGAAAGCTCATCGGCGTACAAGATATGACGTCTCTCAATACGCTATCGCCGGAGTTGGGTACAACCCCGGTGCAGGAGCAGTCTAGCAATCCAGGCCTGCAACTGGGGAAGGTAGGTTTAGGTCCATGGGTGGACTGGGATAAGGAGGCGCAACAGTTCGCAGTAACACTAACGTCACAACCCTCCCATCAGATTCCTCAAGACAACCATCTGTGGTTTTCATTGACAAACAATCAAGCCGGAGGGGTTCCACCTGCAATTTTGTAATTCATTTCTGCCCCTAAGTTGTCACTACGGGACCTGCAGGGGCCCTTCTCTACCCCCCCTTCAGCGCATCTGGATAGAGACTTCACATTGAGAAATAAAACTTTTACACTCTTTTCACATTTTTTGTTAAGTCGCCAATTAGCCCAGTCCATCTCTAGGCCTGTAGATTCTCTGGCTGATCAGGGTGTTAGGGAGACAACGGACCTATTCCGGCGGCTTCTCTTACCTAATCCTATCTGGTCTTTAGGGAACATACGAATAGCTTTGTTGGAGGCTGTTCGTGCACGTCAAAACCTGAGACGGTATATGGTGAAGGAGTTGCCCGACGACATTGGCCGCCGGGTAACCCTCTTACCGGTGTTCACAGTATCTATGCTTAACCCTGAGACATGGGAGGCAGTTTATGATATGATTAATAACTTGCAACCAACACAAGACAAGATAACAGGGTAGGAGTATAAGAGCAGGTCACAACACAGATCAGGTCAGGGGTCGACATCTGTCATAGCCAGTCAGCCGTCTAAACCATACTCATCCACCATTAATACACTAGTCACTCAAACTCTCTCTCTCCTGGGGCCTATCGAAGGCGAGCGGTTCCGAGAGTAGTTCCACCGGACAGATCCAGTCAGGGAACTGGATTGTTTTGAGCGTGTCAACAGGCCTGGCCCCGGCGAACTTGGGCAAGGACAGGGACGCGACAGCATCACCTGGCGGTAGCTCCGGCGACCTCTTTGACGTCACTAGAAATCAACCAGATTTAATTAGAGGTGGAGTCACTAGCCCAGAATCTGCTCATGTAGTTCATTGTCCCGGTCATTCCAAATTGCCCGGTTTTCACGTCCAGAAAATTTTCTCGTAACAAAGAGCGACAGTGTTCAGATGAGACCGGTCATAGACCTATCCTATTTGAACACATGGTCACGATGCACCCTTCAGGATACTCACCATGAATCACATCAGGCTAACACTTATGCCGCAAGGTTGGAGGCTTGTTAGACCTGACAGACGCCTAGTGGCATGTCCCGGTAAACAAAAGGTTCCAAAAATTCCTCGCCTTGAGGATCAGGCAAGAGACATGTCTTTCAGAGAATACCATTCGGGTTGAACCTTGAACCGAGAATATTCACAAAATTAGTCCGGCAGGCCCTCATGCCAATGTTAAATCAGGGGATCAAGGTGTTGTGGTACCTAGATGACTGGCTGGTATAGGTAGCGCCAACGAACTTGACAATTATCTCGATCCCTGACCTTTTCGTAACTCGAAAGGACCTTTAGCAAACTGGCTGTAAATTTCCACACCTATTTCCTGGTGGATTCTTCCCAAATTATAGAAATGTCAGCCCATTTGCTTTCATTCATTTTGAGTTATAGGACGTTAAGGGGTCCAGATTATTGTCAAGTTCGTTGGCGCTACCTTTAGTGGCGGAGTCAGAGAGTTTATGTAAAATACATGTCAATCACATTATAAATCATGTACAATCCCTAGATTTCAAGGTCAACTTGGCAAAGTCACATCTTGTTCCCACACCGGTAATTCAGTGGATAGGGCTGGTCTGGGACACAGCCAATCTTACTCTGTCAGAGTGTGGACAACCGCAACAGATTTCGAAAGAAATTGTTTGTGTTTCTCCACAGTCTGAACACCATGAGAAGGACTTGGGAATCCCTGGTCGGCTCTCTCAACTGGATTCAACTAACTGTAAAGTTGGGCCAGTTGAAAGTAAAGAGATTAATCCTGGAAGGAAACAAATATGTCCCGCTATTGCCGGCGGGAGCATTGTGGAAAATTCCTCCATTAATTCACAACTTACTGTCAGTCTGGGCGAGGAGAGAAATATTGCACTCAATAATGATGTGTACTTCTCCCCCACCTATGGTATGGGTAGACACAGATGCTTCAGGGACAATAGGCTGGGGTTATCAGTCGAGCCTAGGCCATCAGGGTCAGGGGTCTTTGGTCCCAAACCGAGAAGTTTCATATCAACGAGCAAGAGCTCTTAGTCCCTTTGTTTTTCCTTCAAACTCACGGCTCCTCCTTGCGGGGGAAATCAGTAGCTTTTCGAATGGACAATTTGAATGCGGTGCACTGCATTCAAAAGCAAGGTTCAACGAGGTCTCAGAAGTTGCTAGACTTGTCAGAAGAGATCTTTGTTCTGGCCGAAGAGCTGAACATTCATCTGCATGCAACATACCTCCCAGGCGTGGTGAACGCTCTATCCCGGCGACAGAGCACCAAAGTAAAATGGGCAATCAAGCAAAACATCTTCAACAAGATGATTGCAGAGCTATACCGTCCACAAGTGGATCTATTCGCATCCGAGGAAAACCACAGGCTTCCTCTCTATCTAACCCGCCGAGGAATGACTTCGGCGCGGGGGGTCCAGACGCATTGTTGGAGGACTGGAACAAGTGAAATTCCATCTATCTTTTTCCGCCTCCCGACGCTTCACTCATATGTCAGGTAGTTCACAAACTACGGGGTTACCGGGGCTTAATCTCTATGGTCGCGCCTCTATGGCCGGCTCAGGTGTGGTACCACCAGTTGAAAATGTTGTACGAGAACCCGGTGTCGCTCCCGATCTCGTACTTCCACTTGAAGACAATTGGCAACCTAGAGACTTCGCTGACTTTTGCCTTTTGGACACTCAGAATGCCAAATGGTTAACTCTGTATGGAGAGAGTGTTACTAATAAATTCCTTAATCAGTATACTATGTCTACCAGGAGACAATATCAATCGCTTTGGAAGTCGTTCACAACCTGGATAGTAGAAACGGCGCAAACTGACACATCAGTAGCTTTGATTTTCAAGTACTTGGACTATTTGTTTGGACAAAAACGCCTTTCTGTAGTTGCACTGAAGCATCATCTGTCTGCTATTAGAACCCCCTTTTATGACCTAACAGGTCTGTCGATACCGCAGGCGGAGGAGAAAGGGTTCATGAGGGCATGCTTCAAGCTTCGCCCACCACCCCGTCAGCTCATGCCTATCTGGTCACTTGACAAAGCTTTGTCTTTGCTTCATTCGTGCAAGTATAATCATGCTCCTGATTTTGACTTATTATTAAAGAAGGCTGTATTCCTTATGGCTTTGGCCACAGGTAACAGCTGGGTGTCTGAGCTGGCGGCGGTGAGCAACGAACCTAATTGCCTCAGGTTTGGGAGACTTAATGAGAATTTACAAATTGCTCCATCTCCCACGTTCGTTGCCAAAAAACGAACATAGTGATCATGTGTTTTCTGAGTTTACGGTCCCGGCGCTAAAACGCGGGACTACACATCATGTCTTATGCCCTGTTCAAGCTTTAATAAAGTTTATGAGGGTTTCTCAGCCCCAACAGCAGGGTGCCTTATGGGTCAATAGTACAGGTAATCGCGCCACAAAAAGAAAATTGTCTTCCTTGCTCGTAGATGTAATTCGTGAAAGTAATCCTGGCGTAGTGGGAAGGGCCCACGACATCAGAAAATGGGCAGTCTCCTTACGATTTTTGCAGAATTACTCAATTGATGACATAGCTAACACTAAGTTGTGGGCGTCCAATCATACTTTCATGACGCGATACCTGTCTGTGGCTTTGGATAAACCAAAATTTACCTGTGTGGCCTTACACCAGAGGGTCTAGTTGGTCTATGTGCTACTAATGTTAAGTTTAATTCTTAATGGTGAAAAGGAAGGGTGGGGGTGGGGGGGGGGGGGGGGGGGGGGGTGGAGAGCTCAGGACACCTAGACCCTCCGCCGGACTATGTGATAAGTTCACGAACTGTGATACTTGGTAAATCGAGCTGGTTGTACAGCTCAAAATTTTATTTTTTAGTGTATTAGATATCTATCATAGTTGCAACTATAGGATATTAAGTATAAATTGTACAAAGTATATGATATGTACAAATTATTATTAACCCAGCAAGTGCGGCAAGACTTATATAAGGCCTACCGGTGGGCTGCGGGAAGCCTTATATAATCCAAGGCCTAAAAAAAAAACATTTAAATAAGCCCAGTATCAATGTTTTTTTTGTTTTTTTGTTTTTTTTATTGCCCCTTGGCCATGCCAAATATCACTCCTCCACATCCCCTCCTTCCACCTTCTCCACCCCCCCCCCTTCAATTATCACCTATTCTCCCTTTTATTCCCGTATTCTTAGGTATATTTTCGTGCTAACAATAGCGAGTTGCTAGCAGGCTGTGCTCATATGTGTTACCAAGCGAGTGCAAGAGAGAGAGAGAGAGAGAGTATCGATCGACAGTCTCTCTCCAGACATGGGGAGGAGTGGAGGAGCGGGAGGCTGGCTCACACTCGTTGATTACAACTCCCGGCCTCTGTTGCCGATTTTGACCAGCCAAACGCTGTTTCCACTTGTTTTAATGCTGTAACAGGTTAATATCTTCATAATCAACGTAAAATAGGCGCATATGGATAAGTATTAATGATATTTAGGGTACGATGACGATTTGAGTGAAGAAAACAGCCTAAATACCTCCGCACAGGGAGGGGTGGCCACTACCCCACCTGCGCACTTAAGAGGTTAAGGACATAAGATATAATCAAATTATTTATTTGTACCTTAACAATGTTGGACAAGAATATAAGAATGTTCTGGGAAAACAAATTTTATTGAATCTCAATGTGATAATCTTTAACAGATGTACTATGATGTATTATGAAAACCTAATATTTAGTAGTGGCCCCGAAATCATCCATCCCCTTCCCATTCGTTTGATGTCTTGAATTTAATCTTGATATGTAACTGAAGGGAGAATGGCGCCGCTTGGTTCAGCATCTAAGGTAGAATCCACAAAAGACATCCACGAGTTGGAAAGCCTTAATATAACAAATTTTAAGATATTTTTTATTTTTATTTTTTTTACAAAGTTTTTTCGTAGTGAGTACCCAATCATAAAGACGATTCCATAAGAGTATTAGCGTTACACTTATGATGAAGTACTCTTTCCCCTGCGGCGGGTGTTTCAAGCAAGCTGACCGCGGGTGCTTGAAAGGGGACTATTATACTAATAGGCATATCGTCAATGATTTTGGGGCCGCTACTAAATATTAGGTTTTCATTCTTCCCTCCGGGACTCAAACCTATAATATAGATGTAAAACACCTTAGAACACTATAAACCGAAAATGAAGTACTGTACCGAATACAATTGCTAGTGTTAAAACTACGAGGGTATTCTGTCGTATTATTAAATTCATATAAATTAACTATTGACGATAGATGAATTATGATTGGATTTTTGGAAAGTGCGTGAACAATTCTTGTTGTTTCATATATGAAAAGCTATTGCCGTTACCCAAAATTAATATTTACAATGATTCGAAGTTTGATGATGTTGCAAAAACATACACATATATTAGTCTGCATCACTTTTATCGATGATTATATATTGTTTTGTGAGTTTTGCTACAGTAATATTGTAGATTAGTCTTTCTTCTTATAAGTTAGATATAATAGATTGCAGTAACCACAAATCAATCTATCTATCTATCTATTGCCTGACGCCGTGATCCCCGAAGGGGTGGCCACGAACGAACCGCCCCCATGCACCTCTGTCCCAAGTCAGTCGACGCCCCTCCCCCCAACCAGCACCGCCTTCGTTCATGTAGTTCCTCACTCCATCCTTCCACCTCATATTCGGTCTACCTCTCCCCCTCTGTCCCTCCACCTCGCTCTCGTACACCCTCTTAGTCATTCTCTCGCTTTCCATACGTTCCATATGGCCGAACCATCTCAAGTTGTTCCTTTTCACACTTTCCAGCACATCTACCTCCACACCACACCTCCTTCTTACTTCCTCATTAGTCTGTCTATCCCTCCATGTAACTCCGCACGCACTCCTTAAGTAATTCATTTCCACTGCTCTCACTCTTGGTCTGAGTCTCTCAACCAACGTCCATGCTTCGCTTCCATAAGTCAGTGTCGGGATTACCACACTGTCATGCAAGGACTTCTTCACTTCCATACTGACCACCCTATTTCTTGTTACTGCTTTTAGCGTTCCTACAACCCTCTTCCCCTGTTGTACCCTCTCCCGCACCTCTTCATCCATAGTCCCATCTTTACTCAACACACTGCCCAGATACTTAAAAGAGTTGACGATCTCCATAGCCTGACCGTTCAGCTTCACCTCACACTCTGTGACTTCACCCCTTTCGAAGACCATAACCTTGCTCTTCCCCGTATTTACCTTCAAATTCCGTTTTTCGCACACTGTTCCAAACTCATTTACCAGACCCTGCAACTCCCATTCATTATCACTCATCAGAACTGTATCATCCGCAAACAGCAGTATAGGTAGCTTCCACTCAATTCCCTCCCTTTTCAGCAATACACCAACATCCACTGCTCTTGATAGTATTTCTTTCATAACTCCATCCATATATACAGTAAACAACCACGGGGACATCACACACCCCTGTTTCAAACCAACATTCAGGTCAAAGAACTCGCTCTGCTCACTCTCCACACGTACTGCCGCCTTTGCACCCTCATACATGCTCTTCACTGCTTTCAGCAACTTGCCCTCTACTCCGTATATTCTAAGTACTTTCCACAAACCTTCTCTATCCACTCTGTCATAGGCCTTCTCCAAGTCCATAAAGGCAACATACACCTTTTGTTTCTTCTCCAGATACTTCTCCACAACACAATTCAGGGTAAAAATCTGATCTACACATCCTCTTCCCTTCCTAAAACCTCCCTGCTCGTCGCCTATCCATTTCTCCGTTCTCACTCTCACTCTCTCAATCACTACCCTACTGTATACCTTCCCTACTACGCTTAGAAGACATATTCCTCGGTGGTTACCACACACTCCTCTTTCCCCTTTGCCCTTATATAGGGGGACTATTATGCCAGTCTTCCAGTCATCGGGTGCACTCCCCTTCTCCCATGCTACAAATCATGTTGCTCAAAATTGATTTACACAATGTGTATACAAAATTTGAAGCCTCTAACTTAAGTATAATTATTTAGTAACTCGGGTCTTTATTGTTAAAGTCATTGTAGTCTCTGGCGGCTATTTGTGTATTTATGTATATTTATGAGGCCAGAATAATATTCCATCTTGTTACTTCACAGCTGGGGCTGGATGGAAATCATGTTCCTGTATTTTAACTGTTTGGTGCTTACGGAAACTTTCATAAGTTACATACATTCCAGTCACCATGTGTTTGTGTGCCAATTTTGGTGCACACAGAAAAAATATATTTATTATCGCTATTTAAACCACAATATTTGCATCTACTGAAATGTATACATGAAACGAAAGAGGAAAGCCAATACTACAACATGACTCTATACAAATGCAAAAATAATTGAATTATCAGTAAAATTGTATTTATAATATAATATTTCATTGGTCTTCGGATTTAGCTCTATCATAGATAGCCTCAATAGATCAGCCTCAAACGTGGGTGGTTGTTTGTGTGCATGCTTCTATAGAGGATAAAGCTGACAGAGTGAAAGAGGAGTTTTGAGTGAGTGTTGAGACGTGCCTGGATAACACGTTCTTCCGACACAGATTGATACACAGGTACACCTGGAAAGTGGAGTGGAGGAGGAAGGGAAAGACAGTGGAACGAAATACACTGATTGATTATGTATGTAAGTATGCACGAATGCAGAATTTAATGCTAGATGCTAGGATATATAGGGGTATGAAGGAGGGGGAAGGAGTTGTCTGACCATTATGTAGTAGATTACGATATAGAAGAAGTGGGTGAAGAGAGCTTGGGTAAGGCAGGAGGGAGGTGGAGTAGTGAAGAGGGTGGAAAGGTTACAGGAGGAGGAATTCAGAGAAGAGTTCAAGAGGGCAGTAGAAAGACGTTGAGGTAGGTTTGACTTGGAGAGAATGGAGGAAGCGGAAGAGGTGAGCAAAGTATATAAGAAAGAGATGTGTGGTTGGTCAATATATATGTGGAGTCAGAAGAAGAGGAAGAGGAGTGAAAGGAACAGCATAGTGGATCGGAAAGGTGAAACTAGCAGTTGAAGAGAAAAATATAGCATATTGAGAGTGGTTAGGTAGTAGAGGAATACAGATTTGGAGAGACAGAAAAGGCAAAGGTACTTGGAGAAAAATGAGTAGTGAAGGAAAGAAAGATAAGAGTAGATGAGGAATTTGGAAGGTATTTAAGTGTAAAGTGGAAGGAGTATAAGAAATTGTTCTGGAAAGAGGTCAAGAAAGTTAGGGAGGATAGCAAGGGAAGTAGTAAGGGTGTGAAAGATAAGAATGGACAAGTGCTAGCAGAGAAGCAAGAGAGTGGCGAGAGATGGAGGGAGCACTTCAATGAATTGTTCAACTTAGGGTATGAAATTAGGAGAAGGCAGGAGGTGGTGGTAAGGAGACATACCACCTAATCACATACTGCTTCCATTTGACCGGTGCTGGGGCGTTTTGGTTTGTTTTTGTTATTATTATGGGCTGTCTTCCGGATGGCCTATCGTATTTGCCTAGCAGACACTTCCGGAATGCCTATCACGCTTCCTCGGTTAAAGCAAGTGATTTTCCCATGGTTGGTCAACATACTGTATAATTATATGGATAGAGTCATGAAAGAAAACAAGAAAGAGCAGTGGATGTTAGTGTACCGCTGTTAAGGGAGGGACATGAGTGCTGATGATACAGTGCTGATGAGTGACAGTTGTTGTTGTTGCTGTTCCTCAGGCTGTATGGCCGAGAAGCCCCAAGGTCCCGAGCAAGGCCAAGGCCATAACTGAGTGCCCCCACAGAACCCTCCCAGCTTACCACTAATAATGCCCAGGTGACCGAAGCCACTCAAAGGCGGGGAGCTGAGGAGGGTGCGGAAACGCCCGGGAAACAAAAGCCCCACCCAAGGCCCTGTGCCCCTCAGCAATTATAAAGGGAAAGTTGAGGGGCAAATATGTGACGCTTTGGCTCCCAATCTGCCAGGGTTGGCAGTAGGGAGGTCAATCCACGGAAAAGACGCCGTCACTTGAGATCTAGAAAATATATAAGTAAAAGGAACAGTCGGAGTAAGCTATGGGTATGGCAGAGAACGCTCAACTCTCATTCTGATAGACCAGCCCATCACCACTGATGTGACAGTTGCAGGGTCTGGTTAATAGGTTTGGAAAGAGTGTGAAAAAGAGTAACAAGGAATATAGTGGTCAGCATGGAGGTAAATAAAATCCTTGCATGATAGTGTGGTAATCCCGACATTGAAATACGGGAGTGAAGCATGGATGTTGTTGGAAAGACACAAATTAAGAGTGAGAAGGGTGGAAATTAGTTGCTTGTGGAGTTACATGGAGGGATAGACAAACGAATGAGGAAGTACAAGAGCGGTGTGGTGTGGATGTGCTGGAAAGCGTGAAAAGGAACACTTTGAACACATTGAGATGGTTTGGTCACGTGGAATGTATGGGAAGTGAGAGAATGACCAAACAATTGTATGGGAGTGAGATGGAAGAACAGAGAAGGAGAGGCAGACGGAGAGTGCAATGGAAGGATGAAGTAGAGAAGTACATGCATGAAAGCAGTGTTGGATGGAAGGAGGGGCGTCGGCTGACGGCTGACAAAGGTGCATAGGGGCGATTCATTCGTGGCCATCCTATTGGGTATCATGGTGTCTGGCAAGAGATAGATAGATAGATATTATCGTTATTTAAGTTACGACTAAAGTTGTGTTATATGCAATAAGAAGCATATTTTACACTCTTGCCAATCGTACCATCACAATTTGTTTATCAAAATTATATTTTATAATAATTTAAAACAAATTATTGGCACAAATTATTAGCACGATGGTAACCATTGCGCTATTAGTGAAAAACATTTGTTTTTTAGCTTGGCTTTAACAAACAAGAATTACGTCTTCTTCAATGTATCATATCTCAATAGAAAGATGAAAAGCCAATCTATTATAATGTCAAAGAATAATCCACAACAATGGAATGGTCATAGTTAAAAGCGATCCTGAATAAACAAATAGTCTTCTATCCAAATTTGTCTGACTTCAGCTAATTATATTAAAACATTTCGGTTATGACTACAGGTTTTTATATATGAAATGAGTATGTTTCACACATTTTCCAATGGTGAAATCAAAATATGTGTCCCATCAATATTTGTATTTATATTTGTTTATACATTTGCAGGGATAATGGTTTACATCACTGTAGTATTTAATCTATATTTTATTAATTTCACCACAACATCAAACACCCCCAATGAAATTAATTAAAGTATATATGATCCGCCGGGATTCGAACCCGGGTTATCACACACAGATTTTTGCCACCTTAACCATTACACCACCAGGACGGTTAAATGTTTATGCACACGCCTACGACTTATTATCCATTCTCGAATACTGGATATTAATCTAATCATGTTCATACTCCCAACCGCGCTATGGTAGGCCTAATGTTTAAGTGAGAGGAAAGAATGTTCATGGGGCACAGATCATATAGACCGGCCTCTCGACGTAATATCCCTGAACCTACTGATAATCTATATTTTATTAATTTCACCACAACACCAAACACCCCCAATGAAATTAATTAAAGTATATATGATCTGCCGGGTTTCGAACCCGGGTTACCACACACAGATTTTTGCCACCTTAACCTTAATTTAAATTCTGTTATGCTACTACTACTACGGGGAATAAATCGACAGTAATTTAGAAGTTCGCATATTTTATTTAACAGACTTCCTAACTACTCTAATAATAGGTTCTTGGTTCGGGCCGAGATGAGTTCAAGACACGGATTGAATATTACGTCGATTCACGATAGGTTGCACTTTGGACCCCTAAAGTTCCCGTTACTCCCTAACTGAATTCCCGCTATTCAGGTATTGACTCAAGTCGGTTTCGATCCTACGACCCGTTATTAGTGATTAATCCTAAACAGTTGAATCGGAGCCCTGCTGTGTCTTCTATGGAGACCAGGGCCTAATGAAACATTTGCTCTTTACCTAACTAAAACAAAAGTGATATTCTTTCTTCTACTCTTAAGAATTACCCACGTTTACTGAGCCTTCTGTATCCTTTCTCAAGACCAAGGCTATAACACATATAATCTATTTCCTCAACACATAGAATCTATTTACTCCTTTGACACAACCATCGTTACTACACAAGTATCTCAACAATGATATAAAATCGTACAAATTACCGACTGAGATTACAAGTTCCCTCTCATATATAATATTGGGTTCCGTCACCCAGTTACTTCAACAATATAGGTTTACAATCTTTACCTCAATGACACCTTCCGAATTTACTCTCATGTAACCCTGTTACAAACACATTATATTTACCTTTCACCTAAATCAATAACCGTTCTAACAAAAGATAAACCGTGCCTCAAAACGCTTACACGGAATAGTTTCACAATTATATTCCTTTACATGACTTCTGAGGAATTCTTTGTTATAAGGGGCACCCCTAACACTCTCTCTCTCTCGATTTCTATGAATACAGCGCCCCTTTTAAACTTAATAATCCCGTATTTACCATTGGACTAGTGTCCTTCTCAATAGTTTCCTTTTACACAACTTAATGAATGATTCATATGGACTAGTGTCCTTCTCAATAGTTTCCTTTTACACAACTTAATGAATTATTCATATGGACTAGTGTCCTTCCCTAGCTATAGCTGATCTATCAGGCAACTAAACAACTGTTTTCCCCTTGAACCTATTGGTTGCCTCATTTACTAAAATAATTATTCTTTCCCTCCCCTCTTTACTTTTACTCTTTAATCTTTAATCTCTCCTATCAGATCCTATATAATAACTCTTTCGGCATGGCGCCGTTGCTAACAAAAATAACTAATTAATACACATCATCATTTTCATGGATTCAGGGGAGTCTAAATTCTTTTTCCTTTAGTCTTGTCCTAGAAGGACACATCAATTTTTATGGGAACCACCACGTTATTCAACAACATCTCTCTTTCTTCCTTTATCTTATGCGGGCCCAATATGGGTCCTTAGACAAATATATTCATGTATGCTGGATCAGGTGTGTGTGTGTCTGGAACTGTGCTTTACCACCTCAGAGCTGGCCAGTAGCTCCTCTGGAAATCCTCGCTTCCGTCCACCTTCTGTCATCCCTCTTGAATCGCTCGACTGTATATGTGAAGACTAGCAACGTGACGACAGGCAGCAGGATACTGATGGTGCATCCTCCGAGTGGGCGAAAGTGAGGAGAGGTCAGGGGTGGTCTGTGTTGTGGCTTTAGTTGAGGGCAGCGTAACTGGAAAGGTGGGTTCCTGGTTCCCCTTTGTGCCCGGGCGAGAGAGAGCAAGTGGGTTGCAATGTGATAACCCAGTGAGTTCCGAGGGATGAGTGACCCCAGTAACCCATACGCGGCAGCCTTTATAGTCACGCCCCCCGCTCTCCCGCGCTGTGATTGGCTGGCTGGCACGAGCGGTGGCACGCTCGCTCTGAATGCTTGCTTCCTTCACCTCCTCTCTTTTCTCTTCAAAATAAGTCCCAGGAAGCTGATTATAAACCTCTTTTGGTGGCTTACGGGAGTACAGGGCTGGCACCGAGGTATTAGTTTGGGGATAATCAGAAAGAACTGCTCGGGAAGAGAAAGAGAGCGACTTTTGATGTGAAGTGAGAAGTCCAGCTTCGCGCTCCGACAATGGAGGCCACTGATTGGCTGGTGGGCAAGGCATGGCATGTTGTAGCCGTGAGCTGTCAAAATCAGCTGATGGTGCAAGCAAGTACCACTCAGCTCTCAGCCCACTCAGCTCTGGCCCTGCTCAAGAACTGTTTCTCCATCCCAAAACTCCAATACCTCCTGCGCACATCGATGACTTACACGAACAATGGTGGCCTCCAAGAATTAGACAGCATAATCCGAGAAGCAGTGACCAGCATCACCAACGTGGAATTTAAAGAACAGGCCTGGACACAAGCCACCCTTCCTGTTCGCCTCGGGGGCTTGGGCATACGGAGAGCCTCGGATATTGCCTCCCCAGCCTTTATCTCTTCCCTCATCGCGACCAACGACCTCGTATTGTCCATCCTTTATTCTCAACCGGGAATGACACTTAATGGGGACGTAACAGCAGCGATTAACACCTGGAAGGGAAGTACAGGAGTAGAGGAGGAGCCTCAGGGTACCTCCAGGAGCAAGCAGAAAGCGTGGGATACCATCTCGGCGAAGAAGACTCAAGAAAATCTCCTAACCAATGCAGACCAGGTTACAAAAGCACGCCTCCAGGCGTGCCCGTTCGGAGAGTGGCTTGTGGTTACACGCCATCCCCACCCCACCTCTTGGAACTCACTTGGATGCTGAAGCGCTCCGGGTTGCCATCGCGCTCAGAGTGGGTGCGACAGTTTGTCACCCACACACTTGCAAGTGTGATGGGAGGATGGATGCTCAAGGTCACCATGCCTTGTCATGTAATTACAACGCAGGCCGCCTGCCAAGACACTCTGCACTAAATGATGTCATAAAACGGGCCCTGCAGAGTGCTAACTGTGCATCAATCCTCGAACCACATGGACTTCACAGAGAAGACGGCAAACGGCCAGATGGGATGACCACTTTCCCTTACAAGAATGGCCGGTGCCTCGTGTGGGATGCCACATGTGTTGACACTTTCTCCACAACCAACACCGCCAGAAACGCCGACGAAGCAGGTGAAGCCGCCCGGATAGCAGAAAATAAAAAGCGAGAAAAATATCAACCCATCGCCAGAATTCATCAGTTCGAGCCCCTGGCATTCGAAACTTCAGGAGTCTTCGGCCCTACCACCCTTAAGATGGTGAATGAAATAGGCCGTAAAATCAGAGAAGTTTCAGGAGAACCCCGGGAAACCCTCTGGCTCAAGCAAAGACTAGGGATGGCTATCCTCCGGGGCAATGCCACCAGCATCATGAGCTCAGTTCGACAGGACTGGGTCATGCCACTGTGTGAGGCCCGGGCAGGAGTGGTGTATCCATAGTCTTTCCACAGTAGGGTAAAACTAAACATAAACTTTATTTGTATGTAACATGTGTGATGCACATTAATAAAAGGGGATGTGTCGGATGGTTGAAAGCCACAGTTGCTCGCGCGTTTGGGGCTAGCAACACGTATTATGAAAAACATGCATCCTCCTTCATTCACTGTCCCCACCTTCACTCACTCAACCCCACAATTTGCCGGAGGATAACAGGTTTTTCACAATACGTAGACAGAGGTCTTTTAAAAAAAAAAAGTAAAAGGGAGCGCGGTGATTGGCGGAGGGTTTTCCTACTTTAATCACGTTCGCTTATTTGGTTCTTATGAGGTTTATAGCTATGAAATATAGTTTAACCCTTAACCATCGGCGCTCGACATATGTCGAGTTAAAGAAAACGTGCCCATATGTGGGCCTCGACAGATGTCGAGTGCAATTTTGAGCACGTAATGTGCTCTGAGAGAGAGCTGAGCGGTGCGAGGAGCATAGATTCCCGCCTGACCGCTCGCCACCACCGCCGTGGGTCGACTGAAATTTATTACACCCTCCTCCACCCTATCTCACTCACTACACAGGGAATTATGTAAGGAAATTACCTTATTTTAGGGTTTTTGCACTCGTGTTGCACGATCGTTGCAAGAGAACCAGTGGTCGTAGAAGGATGGTTCTGGTGTCATTGGAAAGCTCTGTTTACGCCCTTTCAGGGATAGATACTTGTATTACGCTCTGAGTCTTGTTTATGCATGAAAAAGAGCACGGAAACAACCCCATTTAGGGTAAAACCACCCGCATGTCGGGTAATAGAAGTTACCGACCCACCCGCTCGTAATGTGTTAACACACGTATGAGAAAGAAAATGAAATAACAATGAACTTCCAAGGCTTAATATTTGTTTTCTTCTATGAATATTAATATATTGTATATGCATGATTAGTTCACTCTCCATTGGTATCACTTGTTGCTGCTAGAAATGCAAATTGCTCTTACCAGTACACCAGCATTACAATACACTATATTTACGGAAAACAATCACTTGTATGATAATACACTAAACAATGTAGTTTACATACACATACCACTCTGTTGACACACAGATAGAGCGGGTTTAAAGTGCATCTCAGAGTACCTCTCCACTCCACTGCTCATCACAGGCCGAGATCTCTACTCTGTATTGATTTGCTCATAGGATAACATGATTTCGCATAGCGTTGCCAATAGTTTCGTAGTGGAAATTTCATGCAGATCGTGTTTAGTTTCTGTCCACCAAATTTCTGAAAACTTAGACAAACCTCCAAATTACACAGTTCGAAAGGGTGAGCGTCAAGGGGTTAATGTCTTACACACTGGTTATATTATTAGCTTCAAACAAATCTACAACAATATAATGGTGAATTTCTCCCTAGCAGTGTGGGTTCCCGCAGTGCTACTGGTATGTCTAGCCTACAACGGGTGTGGAAGGGTGTCAGCCTTGGCTATTAATGTGTCTGGCACTCACTTGTATCGGTGCCATATCTGCTGGCTGTATCGTCAACCACACAGACATCGCACCAAGATTTGCAGGTATACTGGACAGATTTAGGATTGGTTACTACCAATCCTAAAAAAAATCAGGTTAAACAACTAACTCAGGATTGGCTATATTCACTGTACATAGTGATAGTATCATAACCAATGAGGTTGTGAGGTTCTGCCACTTTCGTGTAAAGTAAAGGTATTGGAAAAAAAAAAAAAAAAAAAACATTTACGCAGCAGAACAGCCAACCGTATCATAGTTACTGGTTACGGTAGAGAAGTCCTATCCCACCTTCTCAAAGTAACTTCATTATTAGGCCTACACCTGGTAAATTTTAATATCCCCTTAAAATATTTCTAATTTATATTTCTATATGAAAATGCAACCAAAGGGGAGAGCGGGATATTTACAATACAGTATGCTTTGAGTAAAGTTATTTCTTTGTATACCCCCAGATTTAGTGTCCTGTTCTTAACTCTATCAATCTATATTTATCTTTCTAAAGAACATGTAGATTCTAAGACTCCTTTTTTTTAACTAACTTATGTTTTATTATTACTACTTTTATTACAATATGTATTATTATTGTTGTAAAATATTGTCTCCTTATACTACGGGGGTTGGAATAATTCGACACTTAATCATAAACTCTTACGTTTATTTTTCTCATAAACCTCTGAACTCAGGTATTATTATTCCTTAATCTATTAGTGATTCCCACCTCGGGCTAACGTAAGCTGAGACCAGTAACGGGGTTTGATTACTTGCGGCTGCAGGGTAAAATGTCGTGCTTTTAAATTATATATTCCCGAAGCTAATTATCACTACGGGCGCTATTCAAGATATGACTTACTTTAGCTTCAAATGGTTTAGATCTCACTATAGCCATTGAATTGAAACTGAATAAACGAGTAGCCAATTTATGGATACTCTAATCTTGGGGGAAAATATATTCTTGACATATTCATGCAAACGCTTTCAAATGTAATTCCTGCCATGAATAATCAATTTCCTCTTTAACATAAGATAGTTTCAAATGGGTCAACTGAATTCCCCTTTACTGAGCTAGATCAAATTAAGTTAATCTATCAACAAAACTATTTTCTCTTCTCCTCTAGACTTTGGCAGACATAATCCTAGCGTATCTCCTAAATTATAAAAACTGCTTTCTATTTATTAAACTGAAGATACGGCGGGACAAATACTCATGATTACAATGTATCCAACATTTGATAAACTAAAACACTGTTACCTCCTATTGCTTGAACTCAGGATACGATAAACGTCCCTGATTGCCTTGTATATAACATTTAATAATACTAAAACTCTGCAGTGATGAGTTTCCCACAATCTCCCACAATTGACATATCCGAACAGAACCAAACACCTAGCTACAAGTAATTCACTTTACTAACAATTGAAAACTGAACCAAAACTCTACATCATTGTTATTTCATCATTTGCCGATGAGTGTCGTTTAATAGGGCTCACTTAATATACTGTAGGCAACATCAATTTTTAATGGCACACGACCAGGTTAATTCCTTTCTCTCTTTTTGTAATCATTTGCTGGGCCAAGAGGTTCCATTAACAAAATATTGCTCTCCTCTCTTCTCTATTCTTTCTGCTAATTCCCGCAAGCTTGTATCAGTTTTTCTTCCCGGCTCAGGCTGGCCACCAAAATCGCACCAGCTAGTCTTCTCCAGTCAGGATGCCTCCCACCCTATGTTGTTTCTGAGAGTGCTGGTGAAGATGTCCAATATCTGAACACGCCCGGGGGATACTGCAGGTGTAGGTGGGCATATGGAGATTGGACAATTCGGCTCTTCAACTCCTGCAGTAGCCCCTGTTCGTCTTCTTCTATTTGCTGTTCTCGCTTTATTCCATTAATCCCATTTATGGCTGTAGGGATTAGGTGTAAGGGGAAGCAGCACCCAAAGAGATTATGTTGACCGGCCAGTGCTATCCCGAAGTCTGGCTCTGCCACGCTCCGCCACCTCCTTATATGCCCATCACGTCAGCGAGCGCGCTCATTGGTCCAGCCGGGCGGACTGCAAAATCTTCCCCAAGGCAGCTGCTTTGATCCCCTTCTTCTCGCTTAATTAACTTCCCCTCTTCATAATAGTGGCCCGGCAGTGTTTGTTCCTTGTTTTCTCGGAGCTTACGGAAGTAAGAAACTTGCCTGAAGGAATTAAACTCTAAAAGTGACGGGATACAGAATGTAGGACAGTTGTTAATGCGGTGGGTATGTAACCGACCAATCAGCGCGCTGGTAGGTGGAGCAAGTCGGCTAATAAAACTCCTCCCTCCTCAAAGACAATGGCCGAGTGCTGATTAGCTGCAGGGTTTCCAAAGCCACACCTCTCCTCTGCTTTCTGTTTTGACTGATATTCTCACTTTACTAATCTATAGGAATGGGCTGGAAAAGTTGGCACCACATCACCCCCTGCTTTCACCAGGCGAGCTCTCAATCACTGTATTATTCTTCCAACATGACCTTCTTCTCCCTCCTTCCAAAAAACATATCTCCTTTCTACTCCATCAGGGCCATGTGGAGTAAGTGAGCTCTGGTCTGGTGAGGTAGGGCTACCCGGGTCAGAAGAACTAAATTGTTTAATTGTAGAATTTCTCTAAATGCCTGGATGGTTGAGTTTCTTCACAAGGGATAATGGGGTCTGGTTGGGAGAGGCATGGCGCCTGTGAACTGACACTTGGCAGCAATCTCTCCCCTTTTTATATCCAACTCGGGGAATCTGATTGCTGGACGGCTCTCTCGGCCACTACAAGTGACAGTTTTCCAATCTACAATATAATGAGGTATATTCTGTTTTTGTATTCAGTTATTCACACGGAAGATCTGTTGTTCCTTTTAGTCAGGTTAACGAGAATAGTCAGAGGAAGCAGTATTATATCTTGTTCTTCAATTGTAGATTCCACTCCTATTTCTTCTTTGGATTCGTCATTTCTGTCTGAGCCAATCAGCTTAGAGTCTGTTCTTCTTTCTATCCAATCAGGATTTTGGCTTTTAGTCAGATCATAAGCTAGGTCCTTTTCCTTTGCTTCCTTCTGGCTGGAAGATGGGTAGACGTTATTGCACCAACATGGTTCTTCCGAGTCACTTAGCATGGTGTATTTACAGTCTCTGAAATCTGTCTCTTCCAAACTACTATTATCCTATTCATGGTGATACCAGACTTGATATTGTCCATTAATTTCGTAAATGTTGAAAGATCCCTCATACTTGTCTTCTAGCTTCCCAGTACGGGTAGGGTCATGAATCATTACCAAAATATATTCTCCCCTGAAATATGGGTTTTTGCGAGAAAAGATAGGAGGTTGGTTGGTTGCCGATAATGTGCTTCCGAATTTCTTCCCTCTTCTCTTCTCTTTCTCGGCAATGCTATTCTTTATCTTGGTGAGGGGGCTCTCTTTTACTTGGGGAGAAAATGTATTCCTGAGGCAACTTCGACGTAACACTGAATATGACCTCAAAAGCAGAATATCCTGTGGTGCGAGACACAGTGGTATTAACCCCCCAGACTACTTCCGGTAACTCCTCCGGCCATTATCGGACCTTTGACCCCTGATGAGAGCTGAGATTTGCTCGTAGGCAATTCTCCATCATTCTGTGATTCCTTTCGCACACGGCATTCCTTTGAGGCCAATAAGGGGATGTGTGACCAATCTGATATCCCAGAATGTCTTAAAAAAAAAAATCTATGTGACTGAGGGAGACAAAAGGCAGAACTGCCTATAGCGAGTGCCTCCCCCAGAGTTGAAATACTAACAGGGCCAAAATCAAGGAACATTCGAGCCAAAATGCCTGGCCACACGGAGTTTGAAGCAATTTAAGTCATAGGAAGAGGGAAAGACTGATTCTGGGAGAGAGTTCCAGAGCTCAACGGTTGAATAGAAGAAAAATTGAGAATAACGTTTCACTCTTGGGTTGGAGAGTTGCACAGAGTAGGGGTGGGATTGTTAGCAAGACGGGTACTACATACCCTATGTAGAGGAGGTGGTATACACTGGGAAAGCTCTGAGGAACACTGATTATTGTAGTAGCGATAGAATAGCGAGAGAGATGCAACATTGCAGAGAAGGGAGAGAGATTGCAGAGACGGTGAGTGGACGGGAGTTAATGATACCAAAGGCTTTCCTTTCTACTTTGTCTAGGAGTGCGGTGTGAGAGGGTGCTCCCCACACATGTGAACAATACTCAATACAAGGACGCACTGTGCCCTTGTACAGAGCCAGAAGCTGCGCAGGGGTAAAGAACCCCTTGAGGCGGTTGAGCACACCCAGCTTCTGGGAGGCTGTCTTAGCAAGACTGGTAATATGGTCCTTCCAAGTGAGAGCAGAAGAAAAGGAGACACCGAGAATATTGAGAGAAGATGAAGGATTGATTTTTGTATTGTTGAAGTGTAAGGGATAGTACTCTGGAAATTCTGAACGGGTAGTAACATGAAGAAATTGGGTTTTGGAAGCAATAAAGGTAACAAGGTTTTCCCTGCCCCAATTGGAAATAGTAGTTTGATCAGAAGATAATTGTTGCATGGCTTCATTACGTTTGTTTTTGAGGGATTGCTGGCTGGGGCATTCAGGAAAACTAATTGAGTAGTGTAAGGTAGAGTCATCTGCATATGAATGGATGGGACTGGAGGTACAGTTGAGAAGATCATTTATGAAACTTAGAAAGAGAATGGGAGATAGGACAGAGCCCTGAGGAACACCGGAATTGATAGGATGAGGAAGTGGGCGATGGCTATCCACAACCGCAGCTATGGAACGGCCGGAAAGGAAATTAGAGACAAAGGCACAGATGGAGGGATAGAAACCGAAGGAGGGTAGTTTAGAAATTAAAGATTTGTGCCAAACTCTATCGAAGGCCTTCAAAATGTCTAGTACAATAGAAAAGGTCTCACTGAAGTCCCAAAATGAGGATGACCAAGAGTTAGTAAGTTATGAAAGCAGATCACCAGTAGAGCGACCCTTAAGGATCTGGCGATCTGAGAGTAGATAATGAAAAGAGAAATGCTTAAGAAATTTGGATGCAAGAATAGTTTCAAAAACATTTGAGATACAAGAGATGAGAGCAATTGGACAATAGTTGGAGGATTGAGAGCAGTCACCCTTCTTTGGGACAGGTTGAATGAGAGCAAACATCCAGCAAGAAGGGAAGGCATTAGAGGAGAGACAGAAAAGAAAGACTTTGCCTAGGCAGGGAGTCAGCATGTAAGAACAGTTTTTGAGTACAGCAGTGTAATGCCTGGATTGTGGCAAAAGTGTCTGTAACTAAATTAGATGCTGAAATCTGAAATTTATCATGCCAAGTGGAGTACTTCTCTTGGTGTAGTGGACAGAGCGCTTGCCTCCCATCTGGCGGGCCCGAGGTCGAATCTCGGCCGGGCCGTGCCTAAAAACAATTGGGGCGAATTTCCGCAAAGACGCAGTTTGGATGTGATTGTAAAAATTGTAAATTGTAATTGTGAGTCATTGTAAAGTCGGCAAAAATAATATGGGGTCGTTTCGAGGTCACTTCAACAGGAGGGACACCGTCCGGACTGTACGCCTTCTTAGTATTAAGCCCAGAGAGAGTAAAAAGTACATCTTTAGAAGAAATTAGGATATTAGGCTTAAGTAGGAGAGGGAGGAATAGCACCAGAATCATCCAAAGTGGAGTTTGTAGCAAAAGTTTGGGCAAAAAGTTCAGCTTTGTCAGAGGAAGAAATGATGGTTGCGCCATCAGAGTGGAAAAGGGGAGGGAAAGACGAGGAAGAAAAATTGTTAGAGAGGTTTTTGGCTAGATGCCAGAAAGCTTGGGAAGAGCTAGGGTTGGATAGTTCAGTGCATTTGTTATTGATGAAAGAGTGATTGGCAAGACGAAGAACTGATTTGGGTTGATTCCGGGCAGAAACATAGGAAGAATGAGATTCTTGAGTTTTAAGGCGTCGGTACCGTTTGAATGCTTCCTCCTTGTTGCGGGCAGCAGTAGAACAAGCGTGAGTAAACCAAGATTTGTTTGCATTAGACTGAGAGAAAAAAATTGAATGTATGCTTCCATACCCGAGGGGATTACCTCGGTAATGCATTCAGCACTCTCCGAGGGTCACCGGCCACGGAAACAAAAGTTATTCCATGGGAAATCAAAGAAATACTGCCGAAGAGCCTCCCATTCAGCAGCGCCAAAGTGCCACAAGCGCCGCCGGTTGGGGGGATCATCCCGGGTGGCCGTAACAGAGAGATAGGACTGGTGACATATTAGTTTATGGTCAGAGGAGCCCAAATGGAGAAAAAAGATTTATTGTGTAAGCAGAAGGGTTAGAGGTATGAAATAAGTCAAGAATGTTGGGCGATCTCCGAAGCGATCAGGTATACGGGTGGGTTGCTGGACTAGCTGCTCTAGGTCATTTTGGATAAAAAAAATAATAATCTTGTTCACCAGGTTGGTCAGTGGAAACAGAGGAGAGCCACTGGTGGTGGTGAACGTTGACATCTCCTAAGATGGAGATTACTGCGAAAGGAGAGATGGATAGAATGTGTTCCTCTTTAGAAGTTAGATAGTCAAAGAATTTTGGATAGTCAGTAGAATTAGGGGAGAGATAAACAACGCAGAAATATTTAGTTTGAGAGTGACAAGAAAGCTTTAACTAGAGAGTTGAGAATTCAGAAGAGTCTAAGTTGGGAACACAAGAGAAAGCGAGATTGTTGCGTACATATACGCAACATCCACCTTTGGCTTGAAAATGAGGATAGAGATAGTAGGACGATACAGAGAAGGGTTTGCTGTCAGTAGTCCCAGACACCTGAGTTTCGGTGAGAAAGAGATGATCAGGGTTGGCAGAGGAGAGGTGGTGTTTCACAGAGTGGAAGTTAGAAAAAAGGCCATACCTCATTATTAAATTCACGATCCCTATCACTCGACATACTGTCCGGAATGCCGTACACATAGACAACCTTGTTTAGGATACATTTGGCTACTGTTTCAGCTCTCTTATCGGGAATCAGGCTGGCAATAGTGTACTTAGAGATTATGTTAACACATGACAAGGTGTATTTGTTTCCATGTTAGCGAGGTAGGGGTCACATCACATCAACACATAGTATTTTCCCATGGTCGTCAAGCAGTTACTTGACCGGCTGGTTGACTCGGCCCACGGCCATCTTTTCCTCTTTGACAGCCCAAACAACTTTGGATAACTTCTTTGATTATCTTTTCCAAACAAGGAGTCCAATATCTCTCGTTGAACTATTGTAATATCATGGATTGTCCCATATGAGCACCTCTTCCCTCCTGACCATTTATAAGCTTGATCATGAGCTTAGCCTCCTTTCGAGTTAATACTCTTTAATCTCTATGGTCTCTCCATGTTTTCCCACCACGATATGTTTTAGCCCATTGTTGTTTGGTAAATCCGGGAAATTCTTGTTCTGTTGAGGCTTCCTCGACCTGCATACTAGCTACTGATAGTCTTGATAACCCATCTGCATTGGTATGTTACTTGCCAGGTCTGTGTTTTACTTCAAACGAGAATTCCTCCTGGATTCCTTTCCACCTTACAAACTGGCTGTCCTCGGTCTTAATTTTTCAGAGCCACTGAAGGCTATGATGGTCAGTGATAACGTCAAACTTAACTCCGGCCAGGTAAGGTCTAAGGTACCGTGCTTCCCAGACTAATGCCAAACATTCCTTTTTAGTGGCGTTATACAGTACTTTTTTTCACTTTGTGTAATGAACGGCTAGCACAAGCAAAAATGCCTTATTTTCTCTTCACTTTCTGAGCTAATACTGAGCCCAACCCTTCATCCACGGCGTCCGCATATAAACAATTGGGTTTTGTGAAATCTTGGTGACTTACCATAGGTTCTGAAGTAAGTTTGTTTTTTAAAGTCTTGAATGCGACCTGACAACTCCAATCTCAATCAAATGTCCTCCCCTTTCCAGCCTTAGATTACTAGGCCTTGCAATCTTGAAGAAATTTGGAATGAATCTTCTGACTATTATGAGGAATGCTTTAACTTATTGTTTTACATTAGCCAGTAAGGGCAATTCTGAAATGGCTTTAACTTTCTGGGTGTCCAGTTAGATACTTTGTTTGGACACTATATGGCCCAGGTAAGACACTTCTCGAGCTCCCAACAAACATTTTGAGGGTTTCAGCTTTAAACCAGCCTAATCACACCCTCTTTTCCATCCTTGCGAATAGTTCTACCCCCTCTCCGCAAGCCATCACCCTCCCACCATCGCTTACTTCCACTTTACCCTAAACGATCTTGTTTCCGTGCTCTTTTTCATGCATAAACAAGAGCCAGAGCGTAATACAATTATGTATCCCTGAGATGGAGGGATAGAGGGGGAGAGGTAGACCGAATATGAGGTGGAAGGATGGAGTGAGGAAGTACATGAACGAAGGTGGTGCTGGTTGGGGGGAGGGGCGTCGACTGACTGGGGACAGAGGTGCATGGGGGCGGTTCGTTCGTGGCCACCCCTTCGGGGATCACGGCGTCAGGCAATAGATAGATAGATCCCTGAGATACATCTGAGATGTAGTGGGGAGATTGTAGGCACCAATCGATCAGGGCTAGACCCAGGTGAGGTTATAGGCATGTGATAAAGAGTCGCTGGAACTCCTGTTTCATTTGCTTGGCCTCTTTGTGCCTCATTTACACTGAGAGCAATCCAGCTAGCTCTCACAAACACCTCCTCCTCCTATCCACTTCACTACACTAAACATGCACACCACACTTCATTCCTCCACACCAAAATTAAAAAAAAAAAAAATGAATTCTAGCCCAGCCTCGGAGTCCCCAGGGGGGGGGGGGGGGGGGGGGGGGGGGTAAATGCCCCCACTCCCGACCGACCATCCCCTGACGACCCCACACAAATACCTGGACCTCGGCCTGTTACTCTTTCTATTAATTTCTGCAACATTCGCGGACTTTCCTCTAACTTTCACTCTGTTGAGCACCATCTCTCCTCCTACAAACCTGATCTTCTCTTCCTCACCTAAACTCAGGTGTCTGTAGCAACATCCAGCAGCCCCTTCTCTGTATCCTCCTACTTTCTCTATCCTAGTTTCAAAGCCAGAGGCGGATGTTGTGCATATGTGCACAACAAACTCACTTGCTCTCGTGTTCCCGATTTCGACTCCACTGAATTCTCAACTTTATGGCTCAAACTTTCCTGTCATTCTCTTACTAAATATTTCTGTGCTGTCTATCTTTCCCCTAACTCTACCAACTTTCCCAAATTCTTTGACTATCTAAACTCTACAGTGGAACACATTCTATCCATTTCTCCTTTCTCAGAAATCTCCATCTTAGGAGATTTCAACGTTCACCACCGCCAATGGCTCTCCTCTCACACTACTGATCCACCTGGTGAACAAGCCTACGTCTTTTCTATCCTAAATGACCTAGAGCAGTTAGTTCAGCAACCCACCCGTATCCCGGATCGCATCGGAGATCGGCCCAACATTCTTGACCTGTTTCTAACTTCTAACCCTTCTTCTTATACTGTCGATCTTTTCTCTCCTCTGGGCTCCTCCGACCATAAACTTATCTCTGTCACCTGTCCTATCTCTCCAGTGCGGCCACCCGATCCTCCTAGCCGGCGGCGCTTGTGGCACTTTGGCGCTGCCGACTGGGAGGCTCTTCGGCAGTACTTCTTTGATTTCCCATGGAATGATTTCTGCTTCCGTGGCCGGGGACCCTCAGAGAGTGCTCAACGCATTACCGAGGTAATCCTATCGGGCATGGAAGCATACATTCCATTCTCTTTCTCTCAAACTAATGCTAACAAAATTTGGTTTACTCATGCCTGTTCTACTGCTGTCCGCAATAAGGAGGAAGCATTCAAACGGTACCGACGCCTTAAAACTCAAGACTCTCATTCTTCATATGTTTCTGCCCGGAATCAAGCCAAATCTGTTCTTCGACTTGCCAAACACTCTTTCATCAATAATAAATGCACTGAACTATCCAACTCTAGCTCTTCCCAAGCTTTCTGGCATCTAGCCAAATACCTCTCCAACAATTTCTCTTCCTCGTCTTTCCCTCCCCTTTCCCACTCTGATGGCACAACCATCACTTCTTCCTCTGACAAAGCTAAACTCTTCGCTCAAACTTTTGCTAAAAACTCCACCTTGGATGATTCCGGTGCTATTCCTCCCTCTCCGCCCTCCTCTCTCTTACTTATGCCTAATATCCTAATCTCTTCTAAAGATGTACTTTCTACCCTCTCTGGGCTTAACACTAATAAGGCGTACGGTCCGGACGGTGTTCCTCCTGTTGTTCTCAAAAACTGTGCTTCCGTGCTAACTCCCTGCCTAGGCAAACTCTTTCGTCTCTGTCTATCCTCTAACGTCTTCCCTTCATGCTGGAAGTTTGCTCACATTCAACCTGTCCCAAAGAAGGGTGACCGCTCTCAACCCTCCAACTATCGTCCAATTGCTCTCATCTCTTGTCTTTCTAAAGTTTTTGAAACTATTCTTGATTCCAAATTTCTTAAGCATTTCTCTTCTCATAATCTGCTTCTCAGATCGCCAGTATGGCTTCCTTAAGGGTCGCTCTACTGGTGATCCTCTTTCATATCTTACTAACTCTTGGTCATCCTCCTTTCGGGACTTCGGTGAGACTTTTTCTATTGCACTAGACATATCGAAAGCCTTCGATAGAGTCTGGCATAAATCTTTAATTTCTAAACTACCCTCCTTCGGTTTCTATCCCTCCATCTGTGCCTTTGTCTCCAATTTCCTTTCTGGCCGTTCCATAGCCGTGGTTGTGGACGGCCATTGTTCACTTCCTCACCCTATAAACTCCGGAGGTTCCTCAGGGCTCTGTCCTATCTCCTATTCTCTTTCTAATTTTTATAAATGATCTCCTTAACTGTACCTTAATTCCTATCCATTCATACGCAGACGACTCAACCTTACACTACTCCATTAGTTTTTCAGAACGCCCCAGCCAGCAATCCCTCAACGACAAACGTAATGAAGCCATAGTACTCTTAAATTCTGATCAAAATACTATTTCCAATTGGGGCAGAGAAAACCTTGTTAACTTTAATGCTTCCAAAACCCAATTTCTCCATCTATCTACCCGTCAGGATCTCCCAACGGACTATCCCTTATTCTTCAACAATACAAAAATCAACCCTTCATCTTCTCTCAATATTCTTGGTGTCTCTTTTTCTTCTGCTCTCATTTGGAAGGACCATATTACCAGTCTTGCTAAGGCAGCCTCCCAGAAGCTGGGTGTGCTCAACCGCCTTAGGGGGTTCTTTTCCCCTGCACAGCTTCTTGCTCTGTACAGGGGCATAGTGCGCCCTTGTATTGAGTATTGTTCACATGTGTGGGGAGCTTCCTCTCACACCGCTCTCCTAGACAAAGTTGAAAGGAAGGCCTTTCGTATCATTAACTCCCGTCCACTCACCAACTCTCTGCAATCTCTCTCTCTCCGCCGCAATGTTGCATCTCTCTCGCTATTCTATCGCTACTATAATAATCAGTGTTCCTCAGAGCTATCCCAGTGCATACCACCTCCTTTACGTAGGGCACGTGGTACCCGTCTTGCAACTCAATCCCACCCCTACTCTGTTCAACTCTCCAACCCAAGGGTGAAACGTTACTCTCAAACTTTTTTCTACTCAACAGCTGAGCTCTGGAACTCTCTCTCAGAATCAGTCTTTCCCTCTTCCTATGGCTTAAATTGCTTCAAACTCTGTGTGTCCAGGCATTTTGGCTCGAACGTCCCTTGATTTTGGCCCTGTCACTCTTTCAACTATGGGGGAGGCACTCGCTATAGGCAGTTATGCCTTTTGCCTCCCTCAATCACATAGAAAAAAAAGAAAAAGAAAGGGCGATAATTGAGCTTTCCAATGACACCAAGCCGTCAGTAATATACGGTCCTTGTAACTGCCAGTATCAGGCAGTGCCTGGTACCACGACGTTTGAGCACTGCTGTAAGACCTTGGCAACACTTCTCAGCTAATATCCAAGCCCCCGCAGGCTAGGAGAGGTAGTATTCATCTATCTTTTTGAGGTGGGAGGTTGTTATATCGTGCCTCTGAAGCCATTTTGGCCACATTGCTCTTTTTTTTTTTTTTTTTTTTTTTTTTTAAGAGACAATGAACGGAGGAAGGAAAAACACAGATAAAACAAAAAGGTCCATGTGCCTAAAGGCATCCTCCATTCATAAAATGTTTGTAACAACTGGATTTAAACATTTGTAGATTGTAAGTTTGTGGAAAGCAATTCGAGGGAAGTGAATTCCAAAGAGTAGTAGCTCTGGGGATAAATTAATTCTGATAAGCAGAAGTTCTGCATTGTGGAGGAGAAAGTGTAAATTCATGGGCGCTCTCAGCTGCCCTAGTTCTACGGGGAAAGATGTGGAGAGGCGGCACAATTGAAGCAAGTTCCTCGGAACAATTGCTGTGAAAATATCTGTAGAATAATGCAAGGGATGCAACGTTTCTTCGTATGGATAATGTAGGAAGGTCCTGTGTGATTGCAGGGTTATTGATTAATCTAATAGCTTTATTTTGAATTTTGTCCAACTGCCTCAATGCAACCACTCCACTTCCACCCCACAGAAGTGAACAGTAATCCATCTGAGAACGCACATGACTTTTATATATTACGGCCAACTGCTCGTCAGTGAAGAATTCTCGAACTCTGTACAGGAGTCCCAGTTTTTTAGAGGCATTCTTAGCAATGCTTCTAACATAATGTGTCCAGCTCAAGTTAGTAGTTAATGTTACACCGAGAATGTCAATACTAGGGGAAGTGGGAATATTTACATCATTAAAAATATATGGGAGTCAGTGAGATTCTGTCGGTTAGAAAATTGAATGTACTTGGTTTTCTGTGCATTAAAGGAAACTAGATTCTTTTGTCCCCATTCATTAATTCTAGAAAGGTCCTGGTTCAGAGAAATTGCAGTGTTTATTTTTGAATTTATAAGATCGGGTTGGGTGAAAGAATTGGTAAATGTGAAGGAACTGTGGAGTGTTGAGTCATCTGCGTAGGAATGTATTGGATTATGAGTGGTAGATATGAGATCATTGATATGAATGAGGAACAGAGTTGGGGCCAAAACTGATCCCTGGGGAACACCAGCATTTATTGAGTGAAATTGAGAATAAAGGCCATCTACCATTACACATATTTTTCTGTTATGAAGATAAGAAGAAATTAGTGGAACTAATGATGCAATGCCGTAGTGTGACACCTTCGACAATAAGGATTGATGCCAGACTCTATCAAATGCCTTTGATATATCCAGTGCTATTGTATGTGTTTCACCATGTTGGTCTGTAGCTTGGTTGATTTGATGCGTAAGAAGGCAAAGAATGTCTGCAGTTGATCGACATCGTCTAAAACCATATTGCCTATCACTGATTAATTTATTATTCTCAAGATGCTTAATTATGTGATTATTTAATATAATTTCAAAGACTTTACCAAGAGTGGAAGTTATAGCTATTGGTCTGTAGTTTGATGGATCTGAAGAGGCACCTTTTTTAGGAACTGGATGGATGTTTGCTTCTTTCCAGGGTACTAGGAAGCATGAGGTATGAGTACACAGACGGACAAAATTTGCCAATACAGGAGCGCTCGCTCCTGTATTTGCAAGGAGCAATTCTTAAGTACTATTGGAGGAATTTCATCTGGACCAGGAGCCTTATCTACTGAGAGATTCTTCAAAATAGTTTTGACATGTCTGGTGTGGATCTTAAATGAGGGAATTTCAGGCGAATTAAAATTAAGTACAGGGACATCTTGATTTATTTCATCTAAGGTTGAGTTGGTGGAGAAAATATCCGCAAGAAGGTTAGCTTTACCTCGTGGGTCACTTCCAGCTTGGTACTGGGGGGTACATTTATGGTAGTACCCTATGGTACAGTAGGGGTTAATTTAATAGTGCTGGGTGGTGGGGGAAGGGGGTGTGGAGGATGGCAAGGAGGAGCTGTAGATGAACCATGGAAGATTATAGGCGGGGAAGGTTTTGAGGGGGGATCTGAAAGGGTGAAGATATTTTTTCTTTCAGGATTATGTTTGTTTCTCTTGGGGACACAGACTTGTCTGTTGCGATATAGCTTAACCCATTCACTGCAGGAATCATTCTGGAACAATCCTGGAATTTTAGCCCATTAACTCCTCCAACCCCAGCGCCGTATATATACGTCAGTAGATAGGTAACTCCCCAGTCCCAGTGACGCATATATCCGTCAGTTGTGTACTTTCCTTGTAACTGCCTGTACAACCCTGTACCAGTTACCACGACCTTCTGAACACTGCTCCCATGTTGGCAACACTTCTCAGCTTATATGAGACCCACTGAAGGGTGACAGAGCCAGCGTTGCCTCATCTTTGGAGGTGGATAGGTGGTCTCTCCTGCCATTTTTGCCACATTGCTTGGGACTGCTGGGGACTTTTATTACTGTATCCTAATGGTACAGTATGGGTTAAGGCCTGTGGAGATGAGCGTGAGTGATCAGGAGCGTGGCAGAACCCCTTCCGCTCAGCGGCAGGTATGCTGTAGCACAAAACACATGCAGTGTAGCAAAAGCAAATGAAGAGGAAAATGGCTAATTTTTAGTGAATATTACCGATGTCTGTAGTAATGCTGCAGGTGAGCCCTGTGAGCTTGTTCTGATGTAATTTGAAATCGCTTTACTTCTAGTTGTGTACTGCAAACATTTAATTTCATTCAGGCACTTCTTTAAGCAATCAACATGGCCTGTATAAGCCCTATTATAGAGGGATATCCCTGGCAGGTAAAGGGTTAAATTCACCATGATAATCATTCATGAAGGGAGATATCTTCGTCATGGTGGTAAGTATATCATCTCTATTGTATCATTCGGGGATGGCTAGTCCAGTTGAAGGTTTTGTTTTCTTGCATGGTGGTGATGCTACATTGGCTTTGTTCACATATTGAGTTACCTTTGGGCCAATAAGAGGAGGAGTGAGAAATATTATACTGCAAGAGCTTAGATAGTTTGGCACACATTTGACTGGTGAACTTAAGAGCATTGTCGCTATGAAGTGCTTGCGGAAGGCCAAAATAGGGAAGAACGTCAGATAGATGGGCGATGGAAATGGTGGAGGCAGAATGTTCTCTTACAGGGGTGGCTATTATAAAATTAGAGTGTGTATGAAAACAATTACAAAATGTTATGAGTTGTGGGTACAGAGGGGGCCCATTTCGTCAATGGCATGCTTTTTCAACCGTGATGGTGCCAGAAGTGCCGTGGGCTCTGGTAATGTCTTTGCCCTTGGCACATGCCAAGCAGGTGTCAACGATGCGTTTGACAGTGGGGCTAGGTCAGGGCGTCCAATATGTGGTGCTAAACAAGTGCAGTTACTAATACCCTAGGTGAATGCCCATCCCTGAATGAAGGTGGGGCATGGCCAGGTTTGAGGTTCCAAGACAATGAGTCCAGAACCGGTGAACAGGTGGTCCCTTATTAAAGATGTCTTTGGGGATCAAAAATGGGTGGCACGGTCTTTCCAAGGCTGTAATAACTTTTTTTGTTGAATGAGTGTATAGATTGATGTTTTAATGTTTATTCGGGCTAGTTGGTGTTCTGTGGGATGGATAGTGGCCCGGAGTGGTGGTAGCGTACCTAATTTCAAGTGGAGCTGGGATAGAGCATCTGCGTTGAGGTCTAATTTTCTTGGGTGGAAATATTTATTGGAGTTGCATTCTTCAAGAGTCTCTGTCCATCAAATAATTAGTGTACTGGTTGTTTCGGAGCGTCGTAGCCATCATAAAGAGTGGTGAACTATGATGATAACAGTAAGTTTGGTGCAGAGTAAGAATTATTTGAAATGTTGAAGGGCCCAGATGAGTCCCAAGACATTCTCTTTTGGTTGCTGAGTAATTAACTTTGGATTGGGTGAGAGTGTGGCTGGCGCAGGCAATGATGTGCTCCTTGCAATTTTGGATTTGTGAAAGTACTACCCTGATGCTGAGGAGTGATAAGTTGGTATACAGTCTAAGGGGTTGGGGATAATCTTGGAAGGCAACAATGGGGTGGAAGTGAGGGCGTTTTTTACTGGTAAAAAGCTTGGAAGAGGTCATCAATCTAAACAAAAGGCTCTCCTTTCTTGGTGAGGTCGTGAAGGGGCTTTTTTGCAATGGCTAAGAACCATTTGAAAAATGGTCAGCAATAAAAGGCTAGACCAAGAAATGTGCGGGCCCCTTCTACAGCAGTTGCAGGTGGAATTTGATTAATTGACATTAATTTGGCGGGATTGGGTCCAATTCCTTGTTCTGAGATAATGTGATCGAGGTAGGAAATGAAGGACTGGACAAGAGTGCATTTGGAAGGTGTAAGCTTTAATCCTGCCTGTCTAATACAAGAACAAACCTCGGCCTGGCGGTGGTGTTATTCTCACATGAGGGCGAAAACATTGACATCATCCAGATATTAAGGAACACCCCTTTCATAATATTAATCCTCCATTACAAACCCCAATGCACTAGAATGAATTAATGAAAGCATAATTATGATCATCCCGGGATTCGAACTCGGGACACAACACCCATAACATAAGCATCTAAACCATTACACCACCAACACAGTTAAAGGCTAAGTACATGATCACGATAAATATCCGTTTTCGAATTCTGGATATCAATCTAATCGTATACTTAGACCCAACTGCATTATGGAAAGCGTAAAGTTTCCTAGGTAAGGTCTTGGAGGACAGAATCCATAAGTCGGGAAAAGGTGACGGGACCATTGCACAGGCTGAACGTATATATGTGAATTTCATAATATCGCCTGTTACTGGTGGAAAAAGCAGTTTTCGATTAGTATGCGTCGTTGAACGGCACTTGACAATATCCAGATTGCAAATAAAAAGTGGAAAACAATTTGGCACCACAGAGGGAGTCAAGTAAATCGTCGATATGTGGCAGGGGAGTGGCATCATTTATGGTGGCGTCATTGAGTTGTCGCTAGTCAATGCAAATTCCTATTTTCACCAATACTCCAATTATAAAAACAAAAATTAAAGTAAATACAAAACAGATAAATATTTGTTTTGTTTTCATACTAAAACTATGAGGGACGACTATGGGCTATTTGAAGGGGTTACGATCCCGGCATCTACTATTCTTTAACCAATTTGTCTTCCACCTAGCTTTCTATGGGTTTGCAGCCGTCGCTGGGACTGGGGAGTGATATATCTACTGACGGCTCTCTGCCGTCGCTGGGATTGTGCAGGTTAAGGATCCCCCCACATTCCCACAAAATCAACATAACCCCTCCCCCCTAACACATTTTTCTATTTGGTTCTATGTGTATGAAAGAGACATTAGGCAGGCTGTCTGTAACGATTGTCTCTCCCAAAGTCAAAAGAGTGACATAGAGCTAAATTCAAGGGATGTTGGGGTCAAAATGCCTCGACCACGAAGTTTAAAGCAGTCTATTCATAGGATGAAGGAAAGATTGATTGAGTGAGAGTTCCAGAATCCACTAGTTGAGTATAAGAAAGAATGAGCAAATTTGCTAAATCTTGGGTTGGAGAGCTGGACAGAATAGGAATGGTACTGTGTTGAAAGGCAGATACCTTGCACTCGCCGCAAGGAAGGGGGTATGCACTGAGAGAGCTCTGAAGACCACTGAATATTGTAATAGCGATAGAAGAGTGAAATACATGCAATACTACGGCGTGTAGAAAGAAATTGAATGGAACTGGTAAGAGGAATATAATTGATGAGGTGAAGTGCTTTTGACTCCACTCTTTCGAGAAGTGCGGTATGGATGGATCCACCCCACACATGCGAACAATACTCGATACATGGGCGCACTGTACCCCTATACAGAGCAAGAAACTGTGTGGGGGTGAAGAGCCCACGGGGAGACGGTTGAGCACACCTAACCTCTGGAAAGCTGTTTTAGCAAGAGTGGTAGTATGATATTTCCAAAAATAGGTCGCATGAAAAAGATACAACAAGAATATTGAGAGAAGATGAAGGTTTAATTAGTGAATTGTTCAAGAGCAATTGATAGTCTTGTGGAAGATTGCGACGGGTAGATAGAAGAAGGAACTGGGTCTTTGAGGCATTGGAAATAACAACCTCTCATCCCTCGGTTGCTTGGGAGAGCTTCAATAATCAGTATATGTCGATGAGTCACGTGATCTCCCAGGCATTAAAGCTCGACTAATGAATATCTTGAGTAATTATAAACTGGTGACTGGATTACGTTCTACTGTTAAGTTGAAAGGTTAGCTGATGCCATAATTTGACCGTTTACCATATGCATACAAATAGTGTATAAGAAAACTATTAGGTCTAGGAAGTTGAGGCTTCAAAAAATCATGCATGGGCAGTAAGGTCTACTACTGCACTTGGCCCCACTCTTGTCTCTCGGCTGCAACTGGCTACCGGAAAAAAACAATCGGATACTTTATGAACAGACCCTGTACACCGAATATTGTATATTCCGTTCTAGTCTTGCTTTCCAATCTAATTAAGGACCACTCGCCCACACGGGAATACTACTCAATACTAATAAAAATATAGGTATTGGTTTTATATATACAATATGTTTATTTATCTTTCCGTATGGACAGCAAACCCTGGACCAGTGGAGGAAGGTGTTCTGGACCTGTGTGCCAATGTATGGCTTGACGGAGATCTTTTACCTGGCCTTTAGTTCCGTATCTGTACAGTACTGGAACTCTCCCTCCAACCACCACCACCACTATACACCAACACCATCACCTTACCTCATCACAACCACCAGACCAGACACGGAGAGTTATGCTTTAACTTCGGACCCAGAAAAAGAGCACACCAATAAAAAGATGAAGCCATTGGAAGACATCTAGTGTTTATCTTTAAGTTGTGTGATGTATGTTTGGCCACAGTTCCTGTCGGTTCACTGTTGGGTTTACTAATGTTAATATAAATGTTTGGAGTAGAATAATAAGAAGGAATGCATATAACTTGACCATACCAATAGTGTAGTGAACTTCAATCAACAATGTTATACTAGTATTCACTTATGACAGTAGGACCTGCTCCAAATATGAACAATCATGCACCTACGTCTTTGATACACCGAATTGAAATTTGGAAGCCAAATTCTGCTGACAAAGAACAATATAATTATGCAGTATATAGCCATGCTAAACTTGGGGTTAAAACTTTGATACCTGATAGATAATGTAGTACTGTCACTGGAGATTCCATATATTTAGTTTTTGTTTTATGTTGAACCATTTGTTTATTATGCATTGATAGTTTCAAAGACCATGTATAACTATACTGTAGTTATCAGTAGTTAATTGCATAAATTGGTAAATTAACTGCCTAACGATATGTATTTATATTAACTGTCTGTATCTGTTCAGATTTACACTAAGGCCAATGGAACTCAAGCATGAAGGAATATTGTTTATCTATCCCGACCATTACGGAGGATTATTGATTTGTTTGGAAGCCCCCAAACAGACGTGATTACTTACAAATATTTGTATCCTGTGAAGGCACTTTGGGTTTTGTTTTGGGACTGTCAGTGTTTGTATCCAAGTGATATTTTAACACACCATGGTCAGACCATTTAAACATGACTCACGCACAACATGCATACAGTATACTGTATACGCAGCTACAAGATACTCCCGTACTTTATTTCATTCTTCCGCTTTTCACATCTCGGATAACATATGACTCAAAATATGTTTACACTTTACGTGTCAATGATACCGCTAGACTGGAGGAGTGCATGTATTGTGTCATTGTACAAGGGAAAGGGACACCGGCAGGAGTGTTTTTGTTCCCCAGACAGTCTGACCGAGCAGCCCCAAGGTCCCAAGCAAGGCCAAGGCCATAACCGACCGCCCCTCCCTGTTTACCACTAATAAAGCCCATGTGACCGAAGCCACTCCAAGGTAGGGAGCTGAGGAGGGTGCGGAAATGCTCGGGGAGCCAAAGCCCCACCCAAGGCCCTGTGCCCCTCAGCAATGAAGGGAAAGTTGAGGGACAAAGGAAAAATGTGACGCTTTGGCTCCCAATCTGCCAACCTCTAGGTTGGCAATCCACGGAAGAGAAGCCGTCACTTGAGATCTCGAAAATATATTAGTAAAAGGAACAGTTAGAGTAAGTTATGGGTATGGCAGAGAACACAGCTCTCACTCTGATAGACTAGCAGCTAGCCCATCACCACATGACTAGAACCCATTCCTCTCAGCAACAGCTAGGAAAGGCCCAAGAAAGCCACCTTTGGCGGGGGGGGGGGGGGGGGATAGCTATGGCAGGGTGTTGATAGAGAGGATAATTAAGGGTAAAGAAGGTGCAATAAGAAAAGAGTAGTGTGGTTTTAGGAGGGGAAGAGGGTGTGTGGATCAGATTTTTGCAGTAAGACAGCTATGCAATAAGTATTTAGAGAAGCATAAGGAAATATTTTGGGCTTTTATGGATTTGAATAAAGAATATGATTGTGTGGATCATGAAGCAATGTGGAAGGTGCTAAGGATTTATGAAATTAAAGGAAATATGTTAAGAACAGTCAAGAATTTATATGAAGATAGCAGAGCATGTATTATAGTCGGTAAAAATTAGTTGAGTGAATGATTTGAGGTAAACGTAGGTCTGCAACAGGGTTGTGTAATGTCACCATGGTTGTTTAAAATGTATATACGAATGGTGTGCTGAGGGTGGTGAAAATGATAACTAAGGGTAGAGGATTGGGTTTAGTGGGAAAGAATGGTAGAGATTGGGAGTTGAACCAGTTGCAGTTTGCTGATGACACAGCATTGGTGGCGGATTCTGAGGAGAAACTGCAGCGAGTAGTCAAAGAGTTTGGTGTGGTATGTGGGAAGAGGAAGCTGAGGGTGAACGTAAATATATGTAAAGTGATGGTGTGTAATAGAGGTGCTCGTAGGGTGAATCTAGATGTCCGGCTGGATTGGGAAATACTGGAACAAGTGGAGTGATTTAAATATCTAGGAGGAATGACAATAAGGAGGAATAAAGTATGTGAAAGGTGAAAAATCTTGGAATGAAAGGTAAGAGTGCAATGTATCAAGGCATAGTTGTACATACCAACAGTGTTGTATGGGGCTGAGACATGGGCTCTGAAGGAAAAGGAGAGAAGAAAGCTGGATGTGATGGAGATGAGCTGTTGGAGGAGTGTGTGTGGAGTGACTCGTAGAGACAGATTGAGGAACAAAGAAATACATAGGAGAGTGGGACAGCATGAACCTTTGTCGGCCAGAGTGGACAGAAGGGTGCTGTGCTGGTACGAACATGTTGAGCTAATGGAAGGTGAAAAGCTTACAAAGAGAATATGTGAGTCAGATACAATATACCTTACTTTTGAACTAAACAAATTATAGTGATATTGTTCAATATACTGGTGTTCACAAGCTTAGCAAAGATATGAGTCACATTTCTAGAATCATAACGATTGATACCTATACATCTTTTCGAAGTTGAATACAAAAATCTTATGTTGCCTTGAATGTGTTATATGATTCCTTCATTCTGAAGGAAGAAGGTAGAGGGGTAGGATGGCCTCCACTAAGATGGAGAGAATGTGTAGTACAAGCGTTGGAAGATAGATAAATGACTATAGATTGGGCAACAGAAGTGGTAATAAATAGGAATGAATGGAGAATACTTGTTAATAGATGAGTGATAACGCAGTCGTTTGGAAGAGGGGGTGGGGCACCTGGCCCGGGGAGCCAGTATATATAAAGGGTCAAGCCTGGATGCGAGGTAGGCAAGTTTGTGGTAACAAAGCTTCGCTGCGTGTTTGCCTGCTGAGACCTTAGCTTCTCCGGGAGGTCTAGGACATGGGAATCTTTTGTTGGGGACCCAAAATGGGCAGGGGCTGGGTCTCTGGGTCTTTTCCTGGGTGACCTAGATGTGTGTGAATTTGTATTTTGTTTTTATGTTCTTTTTGTGTTGTGCTGAATTTACACTAGGTTACCTTACCTAAATTTTCCCAAAGTGGACAAAAAACGAACAAACATACTTGTCTAAAACTGTACACATCATTAAACAATGGCGATCGTTTATTTCGATGCAGACATTATTTCGCCATGGAATTATCGAAAATCAGAGCTTTTGGAGATGTAAGTGTCATGTTATAGTTCTCATAAACTTTGAGTTATACTGACATACATAATTTTCTAAAACTTTGTGACTGGCTGGAGTTGCAATAATTCCAAAGTCAACCCAACTATAGTTGGATATATTCCAGCTGATAGTATATTTAATCCCTTAGCACCAAATTTGTTAGCACTTATTAATGGAAAAGTATGAAACTGCTTTGTGCGTGTACCATATTAATGCTAGGTTTTCACAATTACTAACATATTTCATTACATATCTTTCGTATTAGCAGAGTTAATTAATAAGATTGGAACATAGCAATTTACCGTCCACTTGAATGACACAGCCTATAATAGTACTCACTCCAAGTAATGCACAGACTTAAAGAGGACTGTGTGAACCCAAGGGCGTAGGAGCCATGTCAACCATGACATATGACCATTTAACAAAATACACTTTATATTTGGCATATACTTACAAACTTAATATAATAAAAGCTAAGGTTAACATGTTATTATTATTTGGGTAACAAGTTTGGTTATCTAACACAATATTTAAATTTTACAGTATATCGATGCTTTATTATACATGACCAGTTAAAAACAATAATTGACATTGGCTACAATTAACAATATTTATATAGAAGCACCATAGGTTGTCTTACTGGTGTCCAGCCATACAATACAATCAGAAAGTAACCACACCTTAACACTTAACTATGCTTCACAAAACTATCATGCGTTTAGTTGTATTATTTTTCCATTAGAATTATATGTAGCTTTATGTGTACTATAGCAAATAGTGATAAACGTATATTTGACGATGGTCGTATTTATTATACAAACAGTTCATTCAAATGTTTGGTACACCTTGAGCCAGTAGCAAATCTATTAACCCGAGGAGCGCTTAATTGAGGTGTTTAAAAGTGCCGCATATGCGAAAATATAAACTTTTATTCTGACAGAACTTGTTCTATTTACCATATAAAGCATTATTTCTTCTCCATGTTTTTTTCTATGTAGATGAGGGAGACAACAGGAAGAACTGCCTGTAACGAGTGTCTCCCCGAGTAAAAAGAGTGACAGGGCCAAACTCAAGGAACGTTCGAGCCAAAATGCCTGGACACACGGAGTTTGAAGCAAGTTAAGCCATAGGATGAGGGGAAGATAGATTCAGGGAGAGAGTTCCAGAATTCAGCTGTTGAATAGAAGAAGGTTTGAGAATATTGTTTCACTCTTGGATTGGAGAGTTGCACAGAGTAGGAATGGGATTGTGTTGCAAGACGGGTGCTACGTACTCTACGTAGAGGAGGTGGTATACACTGAGAGAGCTCTGAGGAACATTGATTATTGTAATAGCATTAGAATAGCGAGAGAGATGCAACATTGCGGCGGAGAGAGAGATTGCATAGAGTTGGTGAGTGGACGGAAGTTAATGATACAAAAGTCTTTCCTTTCTACTTTATCTAGGCGAGTGGTGTGAGAGGATCCTCCCCACACATGCGAACAATACTCTATACATGGACGCACTTTGCCCTTGTACAGAGCAAGAAGCTGTGCAGGGGTAAAGAACCCCGGAGGCTGTTGAGCACACCCAGCTTCTGGGAAGCTGTTTTAGCAAGGGTGGTAATATGGTCTTTCCAAGTAAGATCATGAGAGAAAGAAATTCCTAGAATACTAAGAGAAGATGAAGGATTGATTTTTGTATTGTTGAATAATAAGGGATAGTCCTGTGGGAGTTCTTTATGGGTAGATAATTTGAGAAATTGGGTTTTGGAATCATTGATAGTAACAAGATTTTCTCTGCCCCACATGGAAATGGTTGATAGGTCAGAATTTAAATGTTTTATAGCATCTTTGTATGATTTTTTGAGTGCTTGCTTGTTGGGGGGTTCTGGAAAACTAGTTGAATAGTGTAAAATAGAGTCATCAGCATATGAATGGATAGGACTGGAGGTACAGTTGAGAATACCATTAATGAATATTAGAAAGAAAATTGGTGACAGGACGGAACCCTGAGGAACACTGGAGTTGATAGGTTGAGGAAGTGAGTGATGGCCATCCACAAATGCAGTTATGGAGCGGTCTGAGAAAAAAATTAGAGACAAAAACACAGATAGAGGGACAAAAACCGAAAGAGGGTAGTTTGGAAATACGAGATTTGTGCTAGACTCTATCGAAAGCTTTCAATATGTCTAGCGCAATAGAAAAGTCTCACCGAAGTCCCGAAAGAAGGATGACCAAAAGTTATTAAGATAAGCAAGAAGATCACAAGTAGAGCGGCCCTTAAGGAAACCGTACTGGAGATCTGAAAGTACATTATGAGAAGATAAATGCTTAAGAAATCTTAACCCTCTCCGACATATGACGCGAGTTCGAGCCTATTGGGGATACTTTAAAGCCTTTGTTACCATCAGGGGTATTTAGAAACCTTTAGTTTAGTTACTTCAACCTCTGCAGTTGTCTTTGAGTTAGCTGTGGGCAGAACACTAATTTTGGAGAGGTAATTATAAGAGTGAGAGAACTCTATTTCTTATTGCTAATCTGGCAACCTCTGTGTCATAAATGCGTGAAAGGGTTGAGTTAAGAATATTTTCAAAAAATTATAGATATGCGAGAAATTACAGCGATTGGCCGACATTTGGATGGTTGAGAGTGGTGACCCTTCTTTGGGACAGGTTGAATAAGAGAAAACTTCCAGCAAGAAGGAAAGGCATTATAGGAAAGACAGAGACGTGCTAGTTTGCCTAGGCAGGGATTCAACACGGAAGAACAGTTTTTGAGTACAACAGGAGGAACACCATCTGGTTCGTACTCCTTCTTAGTATTAAGCCCTGAGATGCAGATAGTACATCCTTAGAAGAGATTATTTTCTTAGGTATAAGTAAATGAGAGGGGGTTGGAGAGGGAGGATTAGCACAAGAATCATCCAAGGTGGAGTTTTCATCAACAGTTTGAGCGAAGAGTTCAGCTTTGTCAGAGGAAGAGGTGACGGTCATACCGTCAGAGTGGAAAAGAGGAGGTAAAGACAAGGAAGTGAAATAATTGTTGGAGAGGTTTTTGGCTAGATGCCAAAAATCTTGTAAAGAGCTACAGTTGGGAAGTTCAGAGCACTTGTTTTTTATGAAAGAGTTTTTTGTGAGTCGAAGGACAGATCTGGCTTGATTCCGGGCAAAGACATATAAAGTACGGGATTGTTGAGTTGGAAGGCGACGGTACCGTTTGAATGCTTCTTCCTTTTTGAGAACAGTAGTAGAACAAGTGTGAGTGAACCAAGATTTCTGTGAATTAGTTTGAGAGAATGAAAATGGGATGTATTCTTTCATGCCCGAAAGGATTACCTCAGTAATGTGCTCGGCACTCTTTGAGGGTTCCCCCGCCACGGAAACAAAAGTCATTGCATGGGAAATCAAAGAAGTACTGCCGAAGAGCATCCCAGTCGGCAGCACCAAAATATCGCAAGCACCACCGGCTGGGATGGTCAGAAGGCCATACTGGAGAGACACTATAGGTGACAGAGATAAGGCTATGATCGGAGGAGCCCAATGGAGAGTGAAGATTTCCAGAATATGCAGAAGGATTAGAGCGGTCCGGGATACGGGTGGGGTGCTGAATTAAGTGTTAAGGTTATTTAGGATAGAACATATGTATGCTTGTTCACAAGGTTGGTCAGTGAAGAGAGAGGAGAGCCATTAGCGGTGGTGAACATTGAAATCTCCCAAGATGGAAATTTCAGAGTAAGAAGAGATAGATAGAATGTGTTTCAATTTAGAATTAAGATAGTCAAGGAATTTTGGATAGTCAGTAGAATTAGGGGAGAGATAAAAAGCACAGATATATTTAGTGATAAAGTGACAGAACAGCTTTAGCCAAATAGTTGAGAATTCAGAGGAGTCAAAGTTGGTAACGCGAGTGAAAATAAGATTGTTGCATACGTACACGCAATATCCACCTTTGGCCTTGATTTGAGGATAGAGATAGTAGGAGGATATAGAGAAGGGCTTGCTGTCTGTTGCCTTAAAAAAAATGAATTTCGGTGAGGAAAAGTAAGTCAGGCTTAGTAGAAGAAAGATGGTCTTCTACAGAGAGGAAGTTAGAGCAAAGGCTGTGAATGTTATAGAAATGGATAGATAGAGTAGAGAGTAGAGGTCCAGGGCACTTTGAGGAGTCCAGACAAGGTGGAAAACCAGAATATGATGAAAATTACGTCATAATGGTGAAGGGGTTAAAACTGGATTGAATATGAGAAAAAGTACAGGAATATTGACCTGAAGTAGCATTGTTTTGGCTCTATTATTATCACTTCCTCCCTAGACCTCTATAAAGCAAAACATCCTCCAAGACCCCCTTTCAAGATGAATGTTTACATATTTGGAAGAAAAATGTCATAGCCTCCAAAATTACAGACTTGCTATCACTCGCCAGTAAAAATATTGTCTTAATATTGACAAAGAAGTGGGGCAAAAGGTTTTACAATCGCCAATTAAATGGGCGAACGTCTTAAAATCTCAAAAGCTATTCGGGCTAAACATGAGAAAAAAGGGAATCCAGAACAAATCAAATACCTCGCCTTAACCCAAAAATGGCGACCGTCCTCAATAGAGTTTTTCTGGTGCACTGTGACCATCCTCAATTGGTCCAGAGCTTAAAAAAAACTTAGAAAACACCCCAGTGGCACTCGAAACAAAGCAATTTGTGATTAGGTGAGATAATTCCCCTCCATTACTTGCTACCACTCCTACATATGTGTCCCCTCCATCCACCCCTCCTCAATTATCAGCTATTTGTCCTCGTATTCCCCCTTTTATCGGGTAATTTTTGGCACAAAATTCCCCCTCCCGGTCTCTTTAACATGGGTTAGACATCTAGAGATCCTTGTAACACAGAGACTTCTACTCAGGCTCATCAGTATCGATCGAGAGCTTGTAGAGGGAACATAAACGCCCCACCCTGCTCCCGCCTCATGATATGACCTTGCGGCAATAATACGTCTTTTTCATCCCCCAAATGCTATTCTTTTATTGCTCTTTACCCGGCAAGTGCTGGAAGACTCTTAAGAGTTTCCCCGGGCGACTGTGGGAAGACTCTTAACCCGTGGAGCCCCGGCTAGTTTTGTAATGTTTGCGCACCAGAACCCGGCCGGTTTTCAAAAAATTGTTTTATTCCAGAAACAATAGCGAATGGGTTAGGAATGAAGGAAAAACCACGAAAAACCGCTCAAAAAACTTAAAAAATAGTCCTACAGAGCCCCCGAAAACGGATTTTACAAGAGTAAAAAATTGAAGGCAATTATCCCCAAAAAACAGGTTATTGCTCACGCACGTGGACTTTTGAGAGTTTTCAACCATCGGCACGGTTGCGTGGGATACGTACACAGTTCCCATACAAATCTGAGCCCTCTTGAGTGGCTACACCTGAGGTTACGGTCGGCGCAATTAGGGTGATGCGTCAGACGCGTCGCTGGGGCTGTACGGGTTATGAGTCTGGGAGAAAAGAAAATCCATTTAAAACACCCCCCCAATTTTTTTTTTTTTTTTTTTTGCCCCTGGGCCATGCCAAATATCACTCCTCCACCTCCCCTCCTTCCCCACTTTCCTCACCTCCTTCAGTTATTACCTATTTTCCCTGTTATTCCCTTATTTTGTGGTCTATTTTCGTGGTATAACATTAGCGAGTTGCAAGCAGGGCATTGTCATCACTGTTACCAAGCGAGTGCAAGAGAGAGAGAGAGTATCGATCGACAGTCTCTCTCCAGACGTGGGGAAAAGTGGAGGGGAGGGAGGTTGCCTCAGCCATACATTATGTAACTCCCGGCCTATATCGCCGATTTTGACCATCCAAACGCTGTTTCCACTAGTTTTATTGTTGTAACAGGTTAATACCTTTATAATCAACCTAAAATAGGAACATATGGATAAGTATTAATGCTATTTATGGTAAAATAACGATGTTAGTGATGGGAACAGCTCAAATACGTGCACACAGGAGTGTGGTGTCTCATACCCCCCATGCGCACGTATTAGGTTAAATATTATCTACAGGCTCATATAGATAAGTAATAATTATATATATGTTACATATGACGATTTTTTTCAGAATAGAACCAAATAGCTTCGCTTGGCAGGAGAGTTTGAACTACCATGGCTTCGCAGTTTATGAGTTAATTGATGACTAAAATGTTTGTGTCTGAAGGAAGAAGTTGAATTCATCAACCTCTGGGATAACTTCTATAACCAGCTTAATCTGTTCCGGATAAGGATTGGACTCATCTAAACCCTGTGGATTCAGCACGCATAGGTCGTCTCCTACACGAAGCAGTCCGCAGCCATGGATAAAAAAACGCCATTCGAGAAGAAGCAGCAGCGACATAAATCATCCTACGCCAAGCAAAAAACAGAGGCAACAGAGGGCCGCCAGCGATGAGGACCGAGGATAGCGAGGACCGAGGACAGCCATAAACGTAGATCCGACCAGAACCAACATTTTCATTAACACCTTAAGAGCGGGTGGAGGAGTATATTTGATGTGCCGCCCAGCGGGGGGTTTTACCGTAAATGAGCTTGTTTCCGTGCTCGTTTTCATGCATAAACAAGAGCCAGAGCATAATACAGGTATGCATCCCTGAAAGGGCGTTAATTCAGCTTTCCAATGACACCAGAACCATCCTTCTACGATGGCTGGTTGTCTTGCAACAATCGTGCAACCGAAGGGCAAAATCGGTAAAGTACCGTAATTTTCTTACATTATTACGTGTGAAACGAGTGAGAGAGGGTGGAGTACAGCTCAGTAGCTCCACGGCCACCGTGGTGAGCGGTCATGAGGTAACCTACGCTCCTCCCACTGCTCCGCTCTCTCTCAGAGCACATTACGTGCTCAAAATTGCACTCGACAATAGCCGGGACCCGCCACATAGGCCACATTTATTTAACTCGACAATAGCCGGGTGCCGCCAGTTAAGGGTTAAGGAGCGTTCCGTGAGTTCTAAAATCACAAATTTAAAGGTTTTGTATGCAAACGCTCGTCGCATACGCAATAAATTCTCAGATTTAGAGGAACTAGTGTTTACAGAAAATTATGACGTGATTGGCAGAATCTTGGCTCAATATAGAAGACAGAGACTTTTTAGCAGAGTATTCACTTCCCGGTTATGTAATGTTTGTGAAAAGCCGAATAAATAAAAATGGAGGAGCGTTTTACTTTTTATCAAAGAAAATCTTAACCCGACCCTCTTGTCAAAACCTCAAATTGTGAACGTCGACACATCCTTTGTGCTAATAAAGAATAATAAAGGTACAAAAATAATACTTGCATTAATATACAGACCTCCAGCTCAATCAGTGCAAACTGACCGAGAAATTTACGAACAAACTGCAGGTGTAAGTAACTCACAAGATACCGTAATTTTGGGCGACTTTAATTTACCTGTGACCAAGTGGGGCGATACTCTTACTTCACACTCTGGACATTACTTGTATGCGAACTTGCAAGAGAGGTCGCTCTATCAATTTGTTCGATCGCCTACCCGTGGTAATAACATTCTTGACCTTGTACTTGCAACAAAAGAAGAATTAATAGAGAATTTGAATGTTGGTGATGAATTCAGTAACAGCGACCATCGTACGGTAAATTTCAGTTTAAAGTTTACTAGTAACGAACCAAATATCAGCATCGAGAAAGTCCCTAATTTCAAGAAAGCAAACTTCCATAAACTTAGAACTATGTTTAAAGATACTGACTGGAGCTTTCTAAATAACAATAACGACATAAATACACTTGGGAATTATTTGCAACCACTTACCTAAAATTAGCGCAAGACTGCATACCATCGAAAGTAAGGCGTACAGTCCATAATGATAAGCCCAAATGGTGGAATAAAGAGATTTCAGACAGTTTGCTTGCTAAAAAGATTGCTAATGATAGATTCAAATCCTTACAAAATTACGAAGAACGGGTGAAATTTGTAGAACTACGACGCAAAGCCAAAAAGTTAATTAAGCAAAGTAAAAAAATCCTGGAGTTACATGTTGCGAATCAAAGTAAAACAAACCCGAAAGAACTCTATACTTATATCAGAAAGAAAAAGGTAGTTACTTCAACTGTTGGACCGTTAGTCGATGAAAATGGAGAATACACCAAAGACGAAGTACAAATGAGTAATGCCCTCAATACCTTCTTTGCATCAGTTTTTAAAACAGAAGACCTCAGTAATATCCCTACACCATCGCCGATTCAGATTGATAATTCAGATGTTCTAAGCAATATCACCATTACACAGAGAAAAGTATTGAATTGTTTAGATAAACTCAAGGTAAATAAAACGCCTGGACCTGATACAATCTCACCTAGAGTTCTAAAGGAAGCTAAGGATGAGCTCTCCAAACCACTGACATTGCTATTCAATAAATCCTTGCAGTCTGGAACTATGCCAGATCAGTGGAAGCTAGCCAACGTAACACCGATATTAAAAAAAGGCAGCAAATCCCTACCCAGTAACTATCGTCCAATTAGCTTAAGGGGAGGTTTTTAGTTTGTTCCCTAGACCTCCATCAAGCTTAAAATGACACCCCCTTGACCCCCTTTCAAGATAAATTTGTACATTTTTCAGTAGAAAAATGTCCTGGCCGATGGCCAGTTCCTCTTAAATTACAGGCTCGCTATCGCTCGCCAGGAAAAAAACGACACGAAAGTGGCACGAAAGGTTCTAAATTTGACATAAATGGGGCGAAAGTTCATAAAAATGCCAAACTAATGGGGCGAAAATCATAAAATCTCTAAATCCACGAGGCTAAACATGAGAGAGAAAGGGGTCAAGAAACAAATCCTTGAAGTGGAAATCTGCCCTTAACCTCAGTTGTATGTAAAATGCTAGAAACACTCATAAGAGACAGACTCGTAAATCACTAAGAGGAAAATAACATACCCGGTACTTAAAGATACTCAACACGGCTTTCGTAAAAAACGTTCCTGTTTAACAAACCTCTTAGACTTCTTCCACGATATCCACAACCTCTAAGATGAGAGTAAAGGCCTTTGACAAAGTTCCCCACAAACGTTTACTGCTAAAACTAAAAGCGCATGGAATATAAGACGGTGTATTGAAAGGGATAGAGAATTGGCTCAGCGACAAAAAGCAAAGAGTAGTCATAAACGGTAAGGCATCTAAATGGACCAATGTAATTAGCGGGGTACCCCAGGGATCAGTACTAGGACCAATTATCTTTCTAATTTACATCAACGACATAGATGAGGGTCTCACCTGTACAATTTCAAAATTTGCTGACGATACAAAAATTGCAAATAGCGTACTCTCAAGGGAGCAAGTTGACGATATGCAAAACAATCTAGATAAGTTGTCATGTTGGGCCCAAATTTGGCAAATGAGTTTCAATGCGGATAAATGTAAAGTACTACATATCCGACACCAAAATGAGAAAGCAAACTATTCAATGAATGGCACTCAGTTTAAGAATGTAAACAGAGAAACTGATCTGGGAGTAACAATATCGAGTAACTTAAAACCGAGTCAACAATGTTCAGAAGATGTTAAGAAGGCAAACAAAATAATTGACTTTATAGGCAGGTCATTTGAGCATAAATCCAAAGACGTTTTCCTAACCCTTTACAATTCCTTAGTCCGCCCTCTTCTGGAATACTGCGTTCAATCCTGGTGCCTTTATTACCAAAAAGATATAGACAAGCTAGAACGAGTTCAACGTAGAGTTACCAAAATGATACCTAGCCTAAAGAACAAACCATACGAGGAGCGTCTTAGAGAATTAAATCTATTTCCTTTAACCCAGTGCATATTAACACCTTATTGGCGGCCTAGGCGGTCTATTTGACCGTACCGCACAGCGTTTCTTTTTTTATACCCTAAATAGGGTTGTTTCCGTGCTCATTTTCATGCCTTAATAAGACCCAGAGCGTAAAACAAGTATCTATCCCTGAAAGGGCGTAAACAGAGCTTTCCAATGACACCCGAACCAACCTTGTACGACCACTGGTTCTCTTGCAACGATCGTGCAACATGAGTGCAAAAACCCTAAAAAAAGGTAATTTCCTTACATAATTCCCTGTGTAGCGAGTGAGAGAGGGGGGAAGAAGGTGGGATACAGTTCAGTTGGTCCATGGTGGTCGTGCGGAGCGGTCATAAGGTTACTACGCTCGTCCCACCGCTCAGCTCTCTCTCTCAGCAATATTACGTGCTGAAAATGGCGGTAGACAGATGTCGTGCACCGCCACATAGTCCAAATTTATTTCACTCGACATATGTCGTGCGCCGCCAATAAGGGGTTAAGAAGCGACTTAATTCAAGTGTTCAAAATCATCAAAGGTATCGACAATATGAACTGTAGTAAGTACTTCACTATCGACCAATCTAATTACACGTGGGGAAACGGTTGCAAAATTATTGGTAAATCTTTTAACTCACACGAATCTAAGAATTTCTTCTTCAATCGAGTTGTCAACTTGTGGAATGGGCTTCCACGAGACGTTATAGACTGCAGCACCGTTGATTCATTTAAACTTCGCCTAGACAAATATCTCGCATCAAACCCGAGACTGGCTGCATTTGTAAATGAATAACTTTATTTTATCCCCCCCCCCCTCAGTTACTAACCCATCTGTCCCCTACTAACTTCCTAATCCTGCCACAGACATTAGTTCCAGGATAGTAGTTCCCTTTCCAATGTTCCCTTACCCACTCTAAACAACTGTTTGGACACTTGATCCTCAGTGTTTTGGAGGACAAGCAGCCTAGAAGGGTCACTAGACCTGTTGTTGCTTGATTTGCTTTGTACTCTTTGTACTCTTTGTACTTTGTAATCCTTCCAACATTGTAAAGGTAAGGAACTATAAATAAACCCAGTAGAGCATTAGATTCAGCAACATGTCCACAACACATGTACCTCCTTCATCTGTCTACAACTGTACTTTCACAATAAATAAATATTTTGTGAGGGCAGGAGGCTAGGAATCCTCCTCCCCTTGTATAATTCTCCTACTCGTCTAAACACAGAAACGGGCGAGGGAATGCGAAAGTGGTCCCGGACCCTGAGAATAGGAACTTTAAATGTTGTTTCGGTTCTGGCTGTCTCGTGTCGGCCACTTCCAGCATCGGGGTATAAGCCTGAGCATATAGATTCATACATACATGCATACATGCTTTGATTAACCCTTTGAGGATTATGGCGTATTTTAACTGTTTAATCATTGGACGATTGTATGCAGCTTTGGAAGAATGTGTGGTCATGAAAAGGGTAAAGACTATCTCAATTAACCCTCTGATTCCCTATACCCTTCCTAATCTGAATATAATAGCCAGAAATCCGAAAAAAATGATTTATCGTATCTTGAAAGGGTATAAATATTAGTGTTTGTCACTACCGGCTCGGTATTGTAGTGGAGAACGTCTCAGCCTACCACCCAGGAGACCCAAGTTCAATTCCATGCTCAGGCATGAACGTTTCTCGTATTTACCAGTACCATTTCCCTTGAGCAAAGACATGTGCAATAGTGTATGGGGAATATACTTTGATCGAGTGCTATTGAATCTTGGAGCAAGGGATGGAGAGATATAAATAACCTGAACATTAATATTATTATTATTGTATTTATTATGTAGGTATCTCTGTATACTGTTGAGTGCATATAGAAGCAATAATAATTGTAATGCACAGAATATTATATATACTTTTTGTCAGTTCAAAATTACCTTTTCATTATCAATTTCGACAAACCGAAGAGTTAATTGTAAATTTCCATGTAATGTTCATGTTAATTTTACATATTTGAATTTGATATTTACGAATAAACATGTTCTATTCATAAATGCCATATTCACATGAATAGTATAATCGTGAGAAACAATGAGAAACATCTCTTAACTCTCTGAATTGTTGAAAATTGTTGCAATTATAATCACCATATGTGGAGGACTACTTTATTGACAATTTATCGCATATAGCCTGATGAGACTTAATGCAAAACGTTATCAAAAAAGTGTTACTCCTCGTAAGGTGTTTATATTTAATATTGTGTATGTTGAATCTTTGTACTAGGACCAATTAAGATAATATCACAGAAACAAGGCTTCTTGTTGCCAGATCCAATGTACAGGTATCGGCCAGTGATGGGTGCTGGTGGTGTGAAAGTGACCATAACTCCTTTGGCAGCCTCGTTATTGTGCCGGCCAAATTCCTGGTTGTTGACATAGTCGGTGGAGTCCCCCAGGGTCGCCACCATGTCTTTGAAGTAGGATCTGTCCCAGTTACGCAGTGTCACAAAGATGATGGAGGCAATGGTCCGAGACTCTCCCAGATCTGCCAGCCAATAGGGTTTATTACCATTAGCACCATAGCAGAACCCTTCTCCGGCATAGCAGTAGAATCCATCAGTAGCCCTATCTCCAGCCCATGTAGGGGAGTTAAGGTAGATGGAAGTAGCAGTGATGGTAGAGATAAAATGAGTGATGTCATTAGTCCTGGATGACCAACTTGAGTAACAGTTGTTGTAAGTGAGGCCAGAGTTGATGTCTGAGCCTGTCCACCTCACAGTCACCCACGCGCTGAACACACTGCACACATTGCCTGAACAGAAAAGTATTAAACTATTTTAACACTTATAATAACAATAGGAAGGCATATGGAAAGTACTGAGAAAATACGATGTAGATGGCAAATTGCTGAAAGCAGTGAAGAAAATGTATGAGGGTGCAAAGGTGTCAGTGCGTGTGGAGAATGAACAGAGCGAGTTCTTTGATCTGAATGTTGGGTTAAAGCAAGGGTGTGTGATGTCCACATGGTTGTTCAATAAATATATATGGATGGAGTCATGAAAGAAATATTAGGAAGAGCATTGGATGTTGGTGTACCGCTGATAAGGGAAGGAGACGAATGGAAGTTGCCTGTACTGCTGTTTGCCGATGATACAGTTCTGATGTGTGAAAGTGAATGGGAGTTGCAGGTTCTGGTAAATATGTTTGGAACAGTGTGTGAAAAACGGAATCTGAAGGTAAATGCGGGGAAGAGTAAGGTTATGGTCTTTGAAATGGGTGCAGTCATAGAGTGTGAGGTTAGGTTGAACGGTCAGGATATGGAGAATGTCAGCTCATTTAACCCCTTACGGACAGGGATATTAGTAACTTCTACTACCTGCCAGGCGGGCATATTTACCCTAAACGAGCTTCATTCCATGCTCTTTTTCATGCATAAACAAGAGCCAGAGCGTAATACAATTATGTATCTATAAAAGGGCGATAATAGAGCTTTCCAATGACACCTGAATCATCCTTGTACGACCACGGGTTCTCTTGCAACAATTGCGATGGGGGGCAAAAACCCTAAAATACGGTAAATTCCCGAAATTTTACCTTGCCTCGCGAGGCCAGGGAGGTGGAGGTGTGTGGTGGGGACCTCAGTTGCCTCGCTAGGCTCATGCCGAACGGTCAGAGCCGGCCTGCGGTCCTGTCAACGCGTGGACTCTCTCTCAGAGCCGATAATGTGCTCCAAATCCCGCCCGAATATTGCCGGGACCCGCTGGATAGGCCATGGTTCTCTCACTTGACATATGTCAGGACCCGCGGCTTGAGTGTTAAGTATTTGGGCAGTGTGTTGAGTAAAGAAGGGAGTATGGATGAAGAAGTGCGGGAGAGGGTGCAACCGGGGAAGAGGGTTGTAGTAATGCTGAAAGCAGTAACAAAAAATAGGGTGGTCAGAATGGAAGTAAATAAGTCCTTGCTTGACAGTGTGTTAATCCCGACATTGACTTGCTGGAGCGAAGCATGGACGTTGGTGGAGAGACTCATACCAAAAGTGAGAGAGGTGAAAATGAGTTATTTGATCAGTGCATGCAGAGTTATATGGAGAGATAGACAGACGAATGAGGAAGTATGATAGAGATGTGGTGTGGATGTAGATGTACTGGAAATGTGAAAAGGAACACCTTGAGATGGTTCGGCCATGTAGAACATATGGGAAGTGAAAGAATGACTAAGAGAGTGTATGAGAGTGAGGTGGAAGGACAGAGAGGGAGAGGTAAACCGAGTGAGGGGTGGAAGGATGGAGTTACGAAGCATATGCGTGAAAGCAGTACTGGATGGGAGGAGGGCCATCGACTGACTGGGGACATGGGGGCGTACGTTCGTGGCCACCCCTTCGGGGTTCACAGCGTCTGGCAATAGATAGATATATACATTCTTTGAAATACAAACACTTATGGATATTGTGCAAGTGCTGATGATATATTTATGTTGATTGTAGTCTATGTGGATTTACTATTGCATAAGTTTGAATTATGAAACCCAATACAGGCTATTAAAGATTTTATTTGAATAGAAATTTTAAGCCCTTTAACCCTCGTAGCACGGATGGCCTCTTAGAAGGTATTAGCCACTTTCCCCGCGGGCCCCGGGTGGCCTTTTAACCCGGGAACGGCTCTTAAGAGGTTTTGGTGGTGAAAGGCGACGAACATCTTAAGATCCAAGGCCGAAGATTTTTTTTTTAAAAGGCCCCAGTAGCACTTAAAATAAGGGAATATGTAATTAAGGGAGATAATTTCCCTCCATATCAACTATCACTCCTCCACATGTGTCAAAATCCCCTCCTTCCCTCCTCTTCCCCCCCCCCCCCTTCAATTATCACCTATTTTTCCTCTAATTCCTTTGTTTATCGGTGTATTTACCGCGCCAATATCACCTAACTGGTTCCAAGGTGTGGTCCTGCGTGTGTCTAGTGCGTGGGGAAAGAGAGAGAGTGAGAGACAAGCTTCAGTCTCCCTCTAGGCATCTAGAGAGGAGGGTGTAGGGCTCGCGCGTTTCTCATCTCATGACTGAACGGTCGGCAATATTTCGCGATTTTCACCCATCAAATACTATTCCACTTGTTTTATTGCTGTTACATGTTAATATCTTCATATTAAACGTAAAATAGGCGCATATGAATAAGTAATAACGATATTTATCGTAAAATTACAATTTCAGGCGGGAATGAAGCATAATATAGTCGCCTTAGTGGCAGGGTGTTCATTACATACAGCTCACGCTTACCGGGTTAACAGCCTAAGGGCTATGCTAAGGATTAAAACCATTTAAAACTTCATTAGAGAAAGTTTTGTTGCCTTGGCGGATGGTCCGTATAACCAAAAAGAATAAGAAAAAACAGCCAGCCAGTCATGTTACTCCTTCTTACAAGCAAGCCTTACAAATGCTTGTATTGATTTTACTGAGTCTCAAACGATGCATGAAAGCAGACAACAGTGACTTAGGAATAGTTACAATGATGATATATATCAGTAATCAATAATCAATAGTAAAGGAGTAATTCAGTCCGCCAATCAGGAGACGGGATTAGCCCAGGTGAAGAGACAAGGTTTACCCTTTAAAACTTGTCACAAGAGGACTACTGCCACACCCTTGCTCTCCAACAATCAGCGGCTTCCTATGACGCAACGATTAAAGCCAGCTATACGTCCCTTTAAAAGCTCGACGTTAATTTCGCTACCAGTTTACTCACGTATATTCAATCCTGGTCGCAGATGTCCTATTACCATGGTGCAACCTTCTCACTCCTGTCAGCCACTATAGGAAATCTTCAAAAAAGCTTCCAGGAGAATAATAAAAAGATGGAATGAAGCAAGAGGAGAAGAAATGGGAGATTCAAAGCGAGCAGGCTAGGCAAGCTCCACCCGGGCGAGCGGTTCAGCCAATCACAGTATATAGGGAAATGGGCGGGGCCTCAGGAGGCACTCAGCCACAGAGGCTTGAAGGGATCACACCTAGACGCTCTTAGCAAAGACGACCCCAAGCCTCACCTTGGCACTCTTGGGGAATCAACTAAGCCTGTTGCTGTGCTCCAGCAACCTTGCACTACTGAACACCAGACAACCCAGCAGATAGTACATCCACCACCCCCGGCTCAGATACACCTTCAGTATCCTGATGCCTGCAGACACATCGCTGGTGTTAAGTCAAGCGATTCAAGATGGTCACCGGGTGGTAGATGGGACAGAGAAGATGGAGATGGTATACTGGCCTGCTATGAAGTGGTGAAGCAAACCAGGAGAGACACAAAACATTTTATTAAAGGACCCTTATGGGCCCGAACAGACTTATCAAAAAAGTAAATGCTAAGACTAACCGGTGTGTTCCAGCTATAAAATATAATGTGTTCTTATAGAACAACCAAAGAGAAATTGACTAGACAAATGATGCAATAAAGAGATGAAGTGTTGTGAGATATAGTTGTCTTTGTTAGTAAAGGTACCCTGCCGAATAGCTAGTAATAGTACAGGATATTATAGGAAATTAAGTAAGAAAGAGGATCAAACATTAAGTGGGAGTTCTTCGGGATAATAGTATAAACGGGGAAATAACTGATTACGTGCAGGTAACTGGGATAACGGGATTTACATAAGAAACTTTGAGAGAGTACCTGAGTAGCTTTGAGGGGTTTAGTAATTGAAGAATAGGTTAGAGCTAGCTAAAGGAATAGTTAGAGAAGGGCTTCAGACCATACCCATGAAATGCTCATTTTGTTATACGGAAACAGCTTATTAATTCGATATTCACCTTGTCGACAGCATGCTTTCGATTGCGTGTATATATCTAGCCAACTAGTTATAAGGAGGTCATTGATTGAATATCAGTGCGAAATGTTGTAAATTGACCTGAAGGACATAACATTCTAATATTGTGAAGGTGACGCAAATACCTGTTGATTTAGTAATTGTGTTCTGATATTGTAAAGGTGACGAAAATACCTGTTGATTTAGTAATTGTGTCCTGATAATGTAAAGGTGACGAAAATACCTGTTGATTTAGTAATTGTGTTCTGATATTGTAAAGGTGATGTAAATACCTGTTGATTTAGTAATTCTGAATAATATTGCAGAAGGGATTTAAGAACGCAGACCTACTAATTGTTTAATAGTACGGTCATGGTGATGTAAATGTCTAAGGATTTATTATTTGTGTCTAATATGATTAAGGTAATATGATCTTATGAAGGAAATAAGTGTTTCTAATATTGTCACGGTGAGGTGAGAACTTATTGATAAAATCCTCGGTCCTAATATTGTCCAGGTGATTAAAGGACATCTAGAGGGATAGTAATAATATAGTTTTATCAAGCATTGTGAAGATAGTGATGTGCCTTTGGCTCGAAGTCGAAGTGAGTCAAGACTCTGAATAGCGATTGTCCAAATAGGTGGTAATGGGAATGTAATAATTCCGAACTACAAATTATAGTGGGCCGTCATAGGTATTCAAATAATAACTTGAACTCATTTTGACCTGAACAGAGAATCAATTGCTCTGGAGATTATGGCTACCATAGGAGTTTGTTAAATAAAAATACAAACTTCTAAACAACCATTGAATTATTCCAACCCTAGTAGAACAGTGTATTTATAAATAAATACAACAAATATAATCAATATTATTACATAATACATAATTCATAATCCATAATCAATAATTAATAATATATTGTTGAACGAATATATACAGACCGCAGCCGCGATCGCTGATATGGCGTCGCCGCATTTGGACGATGGTCGGTATTTCCCGCAAGCTCTCGGACACATTTCCTACCTCACACAATAACCGCTCAATGTACATTATTCTAGACTTCACTCATCGCAAGATAATGCCAATTTCTGCCTCTGGTATGTATATAAACTTGGTTAGGCCATTCATTCGCAGAGATATGAGTATTGGTAAATGCCGAGAACCGGGAGTAAACACTGGTTCCTAGGCTTTCGTCCGCCATACTGACCTACTTATTTTCATAATAAAAACTGAACCACTTGGTCTAGAGACTTATAGTTTTCACCCATTGTAAGATATAAATGACAACTGTTGCTGGATATACTGTATACTGTATATATCCTAAGTTAGGCAATTTTTTGGCGTATTTATAAGCGTGCCAAAATCTTGAGAATTCGCCAATTCCGCTGTATCCAGGACTCCCGCGAACATTTAAAGGCGAGAGGGACCGTAGATCGAGGGTTAAAGAGACCTTTCATGTTTTCAAAAGGCTAAACCAAGCAGCTACAGTATATGTTGTCATAAATTTCATACGTACTTAATGTTTTGCAATTGTAAGTTAACTTGGCAAAATAAACTGCTATAGAATTTAAAAACAATTTTTTGGTTTTGTCTATGTGTACGAAGGATGTAAAAGGCACGTTGCCTTTAACGAGTGTCTCCCCCAAAGCCAGAATAGCTGCAGAGAGCCAAATTCAAGGTACATTGGGATCAAATGCCTGGACACACAAAGTTTAAAGCTTAACATTGTAAGTCATAAGATGAAGGAACGATTGATTGAGGGAGAGAGTTCTAGAGTTCACTTGTTGAGTAGACAAAAGGCAGAAAATGTGTTAATTCTTGGGTTAGAGAGATCGAAAGAATGGAAGTGAGATTTTGTTGAAAGGCGGGTGCCCCCCATTTGCTTGTACGGGAAGGGGGGGGGGAGGGGTGTATGCTCTAAGAGAGCTCTGAAGAACACTGATTATTGTAATGTAAATAAAAGAAAGAGATGCAACATTGTAGTGGGCTAAAACAAATTGTAAGAAATTACCCCCCTTGGGGGTAAGGGATTAGAAGATGCCTCATGTGACTCCTGCATGTCGAAAAAGGCTACTAAAGAGGTTAGGTTGGTTGGGCTTGTGACCCTGCACCTGGAAAAAATCAGCAGCAACAAAAAACAAACAATCGGCCTCGGACATGGATGGGCCTCGACTGGACGCGGACTGCTTAAGGTTTGCTACCTGGAATGTAAAAGGCATGAATCATGGCGCAAAAGAGAGAGAGGTTCTGGAAGTGTTAGCGAATGCCAGGCTGGATGTAGCCTATGCAGAATGACTGAGACCAAATGGAAGGGTACATGTGTGAAAGAATGGGAATGTGGAATAGGTGTGTGTGTTGGAGTGAATGAGAATGAGGGAGCGAAATAAGGTGCATGCTTGTTTGTAAGTAATAAATTGAAGGAATGTGTAAGGGACTATGGTTCTGTGGGTGCAAGGATTTTGTGGGTAAGAATGAGAGAAGGAATACGAACGTGGGTGGTTGTGCGTGGGAATGCTCCAACAGAGAAAAACCTGTAAAAGAGAAGGAAGAGTTCTGGGTGAATGTTGAAGCGTGTCTGGATAAGTTTGGTAAGAGCAAAAGAATATTTTTGATTTGGGATATGCATGGGAAGGTGGGTTGATGAGGTGGTGGGAGGGTGGGGAATACCGTCAGAGGTAAATGAGAATGGCAGTGGACTTGAGGACATATGTGTGGGGAAGAGGCTGTAGATAGCCAACACCTTCTTCCAACACAGAATGATGCACAGGTACACATGGAAAGTGGAGTGGAGGAGGGAGAGAGAGAGACAGTGGAACGAAAGGCACTGATTGATTATATATGTGTGGATGAACGAATGAAGAATTATGTGCTAGATGCTAGGGTATATAGGGGTATTTGGGGTGGGGTAGGGGGGGGGGGGTTGTCTGACCTTTATGTATTAGTAGCTAAAATTAGGATACAGCAGAAGTGGGTGAAAAGAACTGTAGGGAGGCGGGAGGGAGGTGGATTGGTGAAGAGGGTGGACAGGTTACAGGAGGAGATCAGGGAAGAGTTCAAGTTAGCAGTAGAAATACGACTAGGTAGGTTTGACTTGGAGGGTATGGAGGAAGTGAAAGAGGTGAGCAAAGTGTTTCAGGAAGAGATGTGTGTAGCATGTGAGTAGGTATGTGGAGTTAGGAGAAGAGGGAGGGGAGTGAAGGTTACAGCTTGGTGGACTGAAGAGGTAAAACTAGATGTTGAAGATAAGAAGAAAGTGTATGGAGAGTGGTTATAGGTAGTAGAGGTAATACAGATGTGGAGAGACTGAAAATGGAGAGGTAGGATACTTGGATAAAAAGAGAGTGGTGAACAGAGTAGTGAAGGAAAGTAAGAAAAGAGTAGATGAGGAATTTGGAAGGAATCTATCTATCTATCTATTGTCGGACGCCTTACTCCCCTTTATGAGGGTGGCCATACACAAAATGCAACCAAGTGGACCTATCCCCTGTGAGGACAACCTGTGCCAGTTTGCTGAAGGACTTAATGGATTGACCTCTAAACCTAGGGTTCGTCCGATTCCGAGGCCTTTTATGTTATTAGCACTATTTTTATACAGTGGTGAGCGGCTAGTCCATCCACTAACCTGCTTCACCCTTAGGTAAGCAGTATGGATTTGTATAAGGTTTATTCCTCTAGACAGGTTGCCGACCAAGGCTGACGAGTCCATTCTAAGTTTAAAATGGAGAGAGTGTAAGAAACTGTTCTGAAAAAAAGTCAAGAAAGTGCAAGGGAAGTAGTAAGAGTGTGGAAGATAAGAAAGGGAGAGTTTTAGCCGAGAAGCAGGAGAGAGTTTAGAGATGGATGGAGTACTTCAACAATGTTTTGAATGTAAGGAATGAAACACCAGCACACATAGTTGGATGGGGTATGGGAGGGAGAAGAAGAGAAGAAGTGGAGGAGGAGGTTGGGATCAGGAGGTCAGAAGTGCATGAAGCCATGAAAAGAGTGAAGATGAGGAAAGCATCAGGAATAGATGGAGTGTGTGGGGAAATGCTGAGGTATGGTGGTGAGATAGTGATCGAATGGGTATGGGAAATGTGTAGACTAGCATGGTAGAAGAGAAGTGCATCTTATAACTGAAAGACAGGCATAATAGTACCCCTGTATATGGGTAAAGGGGAAAGAGGAGTGTATGGTAACCACCGGGGGGGTATGTTTTCTAAGCGTAGTAGGGAAAATGTACAGAAGGGTAGTGTTCGAAAGAGTGAGTGCGAGACCAGAGAAATGGGTAGATGACGAGAAAAGCGGGTATAGGAAGGGAAGAGGATGTGTAGACCAGATTTTTGCCTTGAACTGTGTTGTGGAAAATTGTCTGGAGAGGGGACAACATTTGTATGCTGTCTTTATGGACTTGCAGAAGGCCAATAACAGAGTTGATAGAGAAGGTCTATGGAAAGTACTGTGAATATACAGAGTAGATGGCAAGTTGCTAAAAGCAGTGAAGAGCATGTATGAGGGTGCAAAGCCATCAGTGTGTGTGGAGAATGATCAGAGTGAGTTCTTGTTGGGTAAAAACAAGGGTGTGTGATATCCCCATGGTTGTTCAATATATATTATATGGATGGCGTCATGAAGGAAATACAAGGAAGAGCAGTGGATGTTGGTGTACTTTCTAATAAGGGAAGAAAACGAGTGTAAGTTGCCTGTACTGCTGTTTACCGACGATACAGTTCTGATGAGCGATAGTGAATGGGTGTTGCAGGGTCTGGTAAATATGTTTGGAACAGTGTGTGAAAAACTGAATCTGAAGGTAAATGCGGTGAAGAGTAAGGTTTTGGTCTTTTAAAAGGGGTGCAATCACAGAGTGTGAGGTGAGGTTTAACGGTCAGGCTATGGAGAATGTCAGCTCATATAAATATTTGGGCAGTGTGTTGAGTAAAGATGGGAGTATGGATGAAGAAGTGTGGGAGAGGGTGCAACAGGGGAAGAGGGTTGTAGGAATGCTGAAAACAGTAACAATACATAGGATGGTCAGCATGGAAGTAAAGAATTCCTTGCATGGCAGTGTGATAATCCTAACATTGACTTACGGGAACGAAGCATGGCTGATGTTGGAGAGACACAAACCAAGAGTGAGAGGGAGGGAAATGAGTTACTTGAGAAGTGCGTGCGGAGTAACATGGAGGGATAAACAGACGAATGAGGAAGTACGTGAGCGGTGTGGTGTGGATGTAGCTGTGCTGGAAAGTGTGAAAAGGAACACCTTGAGATGGTTTGGCCATGTGTTACGTATGGGAAACGAGAGAATGACTAAGAGAGAGTACGAGAGTGAAGTGGAAGGACAGAGAGGGAAAGGTAGACTGAGAGAGAGGTGGAAGGATGAAATTAAGAAGTATATGCGTGAAAGCGGTGCTGGATAGGAGGAGGGGCGTTAACTGAATGTGGATAGAGGTGCATGGGGTGTTTCTTGGCCACCCCTTCGGGGATCACCGCGTCTGGCAATAGATAGATAGATAGGAAACTAGTATGAGTTGGTGAGTTGATAACACGAATGCTTTGGACTCTACCCATCATGGCCTCATCATGGAAGCTTTGGAGCGATTTAGAGGAAGGAGGTTGTGGGAAACTAGTTGAGTAGTGTAGGCAAGTCATCAGCATATGCATGGATAGGACTATAAGTGCAGTTGAGAAGATCATTAATGAAAATTTGAAATAAGACTAGGGATAGGACAGAACCCTGAGGGACACCGGAGTTGATAGAGAGAGGAAGTGAGCGATGGCCAACCACAACTGCAGATATGGAACAACCGGAAAGGAAGTTTGAGATAATAAAATAAGTATCACCAAAGTCCCGAATGGAGGATGACTAACAGTAACTAAAGTAGGAAAGTAGATCACCAGTAGAGCGGTCTTGAAGACACCCATACTGGCGATCTGAAAGAAAAAGTGTCAGATGAAGAAGATACGGTGGTGTTGTATGAGTAGAAATGAGGAGAGATAGACATGAAAGTAAAGTTATTGGAGAGGTTTCTGGCTAGGTGCCAGAAAGCTTGGGAAGAGCTGGAATTGGAAAGCTCATTACATTTAGTATTGATGAAAGTGTTTTTGGTCTAGTTGAATAACAGATTTGACATGAATCCGAGGAGAAACATAAGGTTTCTAAATTCCTAAGTTTGGAGGTACTGATACGGTCTGTATGTTTCCTCCCTATTGTGGACAGCAGTAGAACAAGCATGAGTAAACCAAGGTTAATGTGCGTTAGTCTGATAGAAAGGAAATGGAATTAATTCCTCCATGCCTGACAGGATCACCTCAATGATTGAGCATCCACGGCCATAGAAACAAAAATCATTCCAGAGAAAATCAAAGAAGTTTTGCCACCTCCCAGGTGGTGGCGCCAAAACGTCACAAGCTCTGCCGGCTGGGAGGCTCATATGGCCATACTGGAGAGATTTGATAGGTATCAGAGATGAGGTTCTGATCGAAGGAGCCCAATGGAGTGAAAAGGTTTACAGCATAAGCAGAAGGATTTGAAATTATAAATGGTCAAGAATGTTTGGGTGATCTAGGCAGTTGGGGATACGGCTAGGTGCTGGACTAATTGTTTTTAGGTCATTTAGGATAGAAAAGATGTAGGCTTGTTCCCGAGATTGGTCAGTGAAATGAGAGGATGAGCCCTTTACCGTTAGATTTAAAAAAAAACTTATATAATACAAACGGCATGTTCCACCAGACACTGCAACAGGAGCATTCATGGTGTACAGTTGTACACTCATGAAACTGATACACATGCTTGGATGGATTATTTTATTTGGCCATCACCATGATTATTGTATGATATGAATATGAATGAACATTTTTACCTACTGGTACTTCAAAAAACCTTGCAGAAAGAATTTAAAGATCCAATTACGTATATATTTTCTATTTTCTGGCTACTATTAGACAAATATATTCAGATTAGAAAGAGTATATGGAACACAGAGGGTTAGCTATAAACAAACCCATGGGAGCCGTATTGTCCTTGGCAAGTGTCTCTGTTTCATAATTATGTTCTCATGTTTGTAAGCGTGTATCTCTCTCTGGATTAGCTTACTTTTGATACAATACAGGCGACAGTCAGCATAACACTTCTGTCTCTCTCTCTCTCTGTCTGGATTAGCTTACCTTTAATACAATAAAGGTGACAGTCAGCATACCGCTCTCACTCTCTCTCTCTCCAACACGAGGCAATAATGTCCTTGATTTAATTTTCGCTACAAAGGATGACTTGGTAAACCAAGTAATAGTAGGAGAAGAATTCAATTCAAGTGATCATCGAATGATTACTTTCAACATTAAATGTATTAGCAATTAACCTAACGTTAGCCACAAGAAAGTACCGGTACCTAACTTCAAGCGAGCAAATTTTCACAAACTCAGATATATTATTGACAAATCAGATTGGAGCTTCATAAACCACAGTATAGCTACAAATGTCATATGGGAATAATTCACAGATCTATATAATAATGCCATAGTATTCTGTATACCTACACAAAAACGGTGTTCAATCCGTAATGATAAACCAAAATGGTGAAAACATTAAATTAAAGACTGTTTGTCAGCAAAAGAAAACCACTTATGATTCACTCACTAGAACAAAATAATAACAAAGCTGATAGATTAAACTATATTAACCCGGCAACAGCGAGAAAGCTCATAAGTAGTTTTACAGGGCAAGGGCGGCCAAGCTCTTAAGAGGGAGGCCTAAAAAAAACATTTAAACTGCCCCAGTAGCACTGATTTTTTTTTTTTTTTTTTTTCCCTGTACCTCATATCACTCCTCCACATCCCCTCCTTCCTCCCTTTCCCCTCCCCCTTCAATTATCACCTATTTTTCCTGTTATTCCCTAATTCGTTGGTATATTTTTGTGCTAACGTTAGCAAACTCCTCTCCTTAGGCTCTCCCCTCACACTACTGATCCACCTGGTGAACAAGCCTACGTCTTTTCTATCATAAATGACCTAGAGCAGTTAGTTCAGCATCCCACCCGTATCCCGGATCGCATCGGAGATCGGCCCAACATTCTTGACTTGTTTCTAACTTCTAACCCTTCTTCTTATACTGTCAATCTTTTCTCTCCTTTGGGCTCCTCCGACCATAAACTTATCTCTGTCAACTGCCCTATCTCTCCAGTACGGCCACCCGATCCTCCTAGCCGGCGGCGCTTGTGGCACTTTAGCGCTGCCGACTGGGAGGCTCTCCGGCAGTACTTCTTTGATTTCCCATGGAATGATTTCTGCTTCCGTGGCCGGGGACCCTCGGAGAGTGCTCAACGCATTACCGAGGTAATCCTAACGGGCATGGAAGCATACATTCCATTCTCTTTCTCTCAGACTAATGCTAAAAAATCTTGGTTTACTCACGCCTGTTCTACTGCTGTCCGCAATAAGGAGGAAGCATTCAAACGGTACCGACGCCTTAAAACTCAAGACTCTCATTCTTCCTATGTTTCTGCCAGGAATCAAGCCAAATCTGTTCTTCGACTTGCCAAACACTCTTTCATTAATAATAAATGCACTGAACTATCCAACTCTAGCTCTTCCCAAGCTTTCTGGCATCTAGCCAAAAACATCTCCAACAATTTCTCTTCCTCGTCTTTCCCTCCCCTTTCCCATTCTGATGGCACAACCATCAGTTCTTCCTCTGACAAAGCCAAACTCTTCGCTCAAAGTTTTGCTAGAAACTCCACCTTGGATAATTCCGGTGTTATTCCTCCCTCTCCACCCTCCTCTCTCTTATATATGCCTAATATCCTTATCTCTTCTAAAGATGTACTTTCTACCCTCTCTGGGCTTAATACTAATAAGGTGTACGGTCCGGACGGTGTTCCTCCTGTTGTTCTCAAAAACTGTGCTTCCGTGCTGACTCCCTGCCTAGGCAAACTCTTTCGTCTCTGTCTATCCTCTAACGTCTTCCCTTCATGCTGGAAGTTTGCTCACATTCAACCTGTCCCAAAGAAGGGTGACCGCTCTCAACCCTCCAACTATCGTCCAATTACTCTCATCTCTTGTCTTTCTAAAGTTTTTGAAACTATTCTTGCTTCCAAATTTCTTAAGCATTTCTCTTCTCATAATCTGCTCTCAGATCTCCGTTTTCGCTCTCACTCTCTCAATCACTACCCTACTGTACACCTTCCCTACTACGCTTAGAAGACATATTCCTTGGTGGTTTCCACACACTCCTCTTTCCCCTTTACCCTTATATAGGGGGACTATTATGCCTGTCTTCCAGTCATCAGGTGCACTCCCCTTCTCCCATGCTAGTTTGCACATTTTCCAAACCCATTTGATCACTATCTCAACACCATACCTCAGCATTTCCCCACACACTCCATCTATTCCTGGTGCTTTCCCCAACTTCACTCTTTTCATGGCTTCACACACTTCTGACTTCCTGATCCCACCTCCTCCTCCTTTACTTCTCTTCTTCTCCCTCCCATACCCCATCCAACTATGTTTGCTGGCGCTTCATTCCTTACATTTAGCAATTCGTTGAAGTACTCCCTCGACCTTTCGACTCTCTCTTGCTTCTCGGCTAGCACTCGCCCATTCTTATCTTTCACACCATTACTGTTTCCCTTGATACCTTTCCTAACTTTCTTGACTTCTTTCCAGAACACTTTCTTACACTACCTCCATTTTACACTCAGATTCCTTCCAAATTCCTCATCTACTCTTCTCTTACTTTCCTTCAATACTCTCTTCACCACTCTCGTTTTCTCCACGTACCTCGCTCGTTTCTGTCTTTCCAGCTATTTTTACCTCTTCTGTCCACCATGCTGTACCCTTCACTCCACTCCCTCTTCTCCTTACTCCTTACACCTCCTCACATGCTGCACAGATCTCTTCCTTAAACACTTTGCACTTCTCCTCCACTTCCTCCATACCTTCCAGGTCAAACCTACCTAGTCGTCTTTCTACTGCTCTCTTGTACTCTTCCATGATTTCCTCCTCCTGTAGCCTCTCCACCCTCCTCGCCATTCCACCTTCCTCTCGCCTCCCTCCAGCTCTCCTCACCCACTTCTTTTGTATCCTAATTTTAGCTACTATTATATAATGGTCAGACAGACCCCTTCCAATACCCTTATACACCCTAGCATCCAGCACCGATTTCTTCATTCGTTCATCCACACATATATAATCAATCAGTGCCTTTCGTTCCACCACTGTCTTATCCTTATCCTTCTTCCTCCACATCACTTACCATGTGTACCTGTGTATCATTCTGTGTCGGAAGAAGGTGTTCGCTATCCACAGCCTCCTCCCTACACATACATCTACAAGTGCACTACCATTCCCATTCACCTTTGACATTACAGCCCACCATCCCACCACTCCATCAACTTTCTCATCACGCATCTTTCCATTCATATCCCCAATCAGAAATATTATTTCGTTCATGCCAAACTTATCCAGGCACGCCTCCACATTCACCCAGAACTCCTCTTTCTCTCCTACAGGTTTAAACTCTGTCGGAGCATACACACACACAATTACCCACATTTTTATTCCTACTTTCATTCTCACCCACACAATCCTTGAACCCACAGACCCATAGTCTCTTACACGCTCCTTCCATTTGTTACTTACAAACAAACACGCACCTTCTCTCGCTGCTCTCTCACTCACTCCAGCACACACACCAATTCCACACTCCCACTCTATCACATCTGTACCCCTCTATTTGGTCTCAGTTAAGCCACATACATCCAGCCTGGGATTCACTAACACTTCCAGGACCTATCTCTCTTTTGTGTTGTTATTCACGCCTTTCACATTCCATGTCGCTATTCTAAAGATTGTCCATAGTCGGTCTGGGTTCATCAACATAAGGTTCGTCCACATCCGAGGCTGTTCGCTCGTTCTTCGTTGCGTAAGTATTTTTCACGGGTCGCAAGCCCACCGACCCAACCTCTTTAGTCGCCTCTTACGACACGCAGGAGGCACGTGAGGCATATTCTATTCCCTTACCCCCAGGGGGTATTGCCTTAATCGCGTTCCTTCAAAGTTGTTTTTGTCTTCTTGCCATTCTATCATTCTACTGTGTTGTAATATACACTAGTGGAGTTGGATAGCTGGGTTTTGGTTGCCCACAGCTGTCTTGGTGAGTAGGATCTTCCCCGGTTGACTGAGGAGATGTTTCAGAGTGTGTAAGGTTTGCACTCTCTGACCCTTTCCATCTACCAATGCTATGAGGCGACGGAGCCTGTATTGAGGGTCGCTTGGGTGAGGCATGGTACCTTTAAACGGACTCTGACACACCTCAGACGTCCTATTTGTACCTGGGTCCGGGTACCTGATTGGTGGATGGCTAACCCTACCAATATGCATAACTGTTATAGCGGAATCAGTCGGCTTAAAGTGCCTTGTTTTCTCTTGTTCGGTATATCAGTTACCCGGCCTACAGGTGACTTAATAAATTTAGTCGAAGGAGATCCATTTTTAATTCTAGGTTCGTTAAACGCCTCATTTTCTGGTATTATATCTATTAATTCTTCCTCACTACTTTGGATCTCATTGAATTCTCCATCAGTAATTGAAACTCCGTTCCCTTGGTCCGTAAATTTAACATACTCTCTGGATTCTCTCTCCCAGTCTGTCATATTTTCCTCGGTTTCTTCCAATTCTTCAAGTTCTGATTCCGAGTCCAACTCGTCTTTTCTCCGACTACAGGATTGCCAGAACAGTGAAGTCCCCGTATGACCATTTCTCAGTAATGAATCTTCCGTACCAGGAGGAGTCAAATAGTCATTCTTATTCTCTGGCCAACATTCTGGTTCTCCCTCACTTTCTTCTTTACTACTCCATTCACTCATATCTGGCGGTAGAATTCCATTGTACCGTTTAGTATGGCGGATATGCATGGCAGAAACAATGTCCCCATTATGTAAATACCAGACCTGGTAGGGTCCATTTATCTCAACAACTCGGAAAGGATCTCGTATTTCTCTTCTAATTTACCTGTCTGAGTGGGGTCATGTCTCTTGACCAGAATGTACTCCCCTCAGTAATAGGAATTTGTCAGAGTAGGTTTCTTGGCTTGCCGTTGCGTTATCTGGATATGAACTCGCTGGCATCTTTCCCCTTGACCTTTGAAATACTGTTCTGGTCGAGAATAGGTGGTACGGTTGGTAGCGTAAGGTAAGAGTCGTTCTTGGGATAGCCTAGGTGTAACACCGAATATTATCTGATAAGGAGAATATCCGGTAGTTCTGCAAACTGTAGTATTAATTCCTCAAATTATTTCTGGTATTAGTTCTGACCATTCTCTGGTTATCTCTTCCCCTTGTGTACTCAGATTAGCTCTTACACAATTCGAAAATAACCTATGATTTCTCTCGCATACAGCGTTCCCTTGTATCCAGTACGGTGAGGTATGCCGAATATGGTAACCTAAGGTATCCCCCAAATTTTGCCAGATCTCGTTGTTGTTGTTGTTGTTGTTCCCTAAGCTGCCTGGCCAAACAGCCCCAAGTCCCTGAGGAAGGCCATGGCCACGATCGGGCTTTCCCACAGAGCTCTCATTGAGTGTTGTTGTTGTTGTTGTTGTTGTTCCCCAGGCTGCCTGGCCGAACAGCCCCAAGGTCCCGAGCAAGGCCAAGGCCATAGAGCGCCCCCACAAAACCCTCCCTACTTACCACTAACAAAACCCAGGTGACCGAAGCCACTCTAAGGCAGGGAGCTGAGGAGGGCGCAGAAACGCCCGGTAAACCAAAGCCCCACCCAAGGCCCTGTGTCCCTCAGCAATTATGAAGGGAAAGTTGAGGGGCAAGGGAAAAATGTGACGCTTTGGCTCCCAATCTGCCAACTTTTAGGTTGGCAGTAGGGAGGTCGATCCACGGAAAAGACGCCGTCACTTGAGATCTAGAAGATATATAAGTAAAAGGAACAGTCAGAGTAAGCTATGGGTATGGCAGAGATCGCTCAGCTCTCACTCTGATAGACCAGCCCATCACCACATGACTAGAACCCAATCCTCTCAGCATCAGCTAGGAAAGGCCCTAGAAAGCCGCCTTTGGCGGGGGGATAGCTCCCCTACTTCAACTCTTTTCGAAGTTGGGCACCCGCCCAAGTGTAGATTGTAGATTGTGTTGTTGGCGTAAGTGGTTGTGTGAAATGCAGTCTTCTATGATGTGTTTAATGGTATGGAGTGCTGTGTTACATCCCGGGCAGACGTCGACGACGGAGTCATCCAGTCTCTTCTGATAGCTCAGGAGAGCTGGATGGTGTCCGCATCTCAGCTGGCCAGGTGGACTCTGTCCTCACGAGGAAGGGAGGATTCGGAAGGATGGATTTCGGGAGGTCGTGCTTGCAGCTGCGTGTTGTCTGTGAGTGAGTGGATGGATCGGCGAGAGATGCAAGTATGGATGAGCTTCTGGAAGTTGGTTCTGGGTGGGCAGGGAGGGAGAGAGGACAGTAATTGTGGGTGATACCGTGTGCTGGGTGTTGTTTTGATATTTCTTGGTGTCTGTGGGTGTGTTGCCATGTAGTTTAGTGGGTGGTCCTGGTTCGTGGAGGCTGCTGCCAGGAATTGAGTGCCTCTCATGTCCAGATGGTCTTTGACGTTGAGGATTTTGGTTTCTTGATGTAGGTGATCTGTGTGTGCAGTAGCTGTGCAGCCTGTAATGATCTTTAGGGCTTTGTTTTGAATAGTCTGTAAGATCTTATGATGTGTTTCAGCTAGGTTAGAAGCCCAGGCTGGGCTTACGTATTCCATCACTGATCTTATGTATTGTTTATATACTGTGGAGGAGGTTTCTTTGTTGTGTCCAAATTTTGTGTGAGCAAGTGACCTGAGGGCGTTAAGTCTGGGTGTCAGTTTCTTTTTAATATTTGTGGTGTGCTGTTTGAATGTCATATGAGTATCATATGTTACTCCTAGGATTTTGGGTGTGTGTGTATGTGTTAGGGGTGTGTTGTTTATGGTGAGTTGAGGGATGTATTCATGTTCTCCTGTCCAACTTGTGAGCAGGGTTGCGGTGAATTTGGCTGGAGCTAGATTAAGTCTGTTTGTAGTGCACCAGCCTTGTAGTGTGTTGAGATAGGGTTGAAGAAGATTTGTTGCTCTGTTTGGGTCATGGTGTGTGCATGTGAGTGTTATGTCATCTGCATAGGTGGCTAAGTTTATTGGGGGCGTATTGGGTGTAGTTATATCGTGCATGTACAGATTGAAGAGTGCGGACGATAGGACGGATCCTTGTGGGACTCCGTTTGGAAAGTTTCTGATGCTAGATGACTGACCGGCAAAAGATACGTGGGCACATCTGCCTGCTAGGAAGTTGGCCAGCCACCTTTTTGTGTTGTTGTGCATGTTTGTGTTGTAGATTCTGTTTGTTAGGTAGTGGCGGGGGATGGCATCGAAGGCTTTACTAATGTCGAGTGTGGCTAATAATGATCTGTGTGGTGGTCTAGCTGAGTTGATGCCGTCAAAAGCTCTTTGTGTAAGGTCTGTGAGAAGAGTGTTTGTGGAGTGCAGTGGCCTAAAGCCATGTTGTGTTGGAGCTAGGGGTAGGTCGGGTGTAATTAGTTGTAATACTAGGCGTTCCATGACTTTGGAGGGGGTGCAAAGGAGTGTAATGGGTCGGTGCGAGGAGGGTAGCGTGGGGTCTTTGTTGGGTTTGGGGAATGTGATGATGATACCATGCTTCCAAATACCTGGTATTGTGTTGTGTGAATAACTGTAATTTGATATGTTAGTGAGTGCTTGTATGCCTTGAGGTCCCAGGTGTCTGAGGTGTATGTTGCTTATGTTATCTAGGCCACAGGCGCGTGAGTGCTTGAGATTGTTGATGATATGCTTTGTCTGGTGATTGGTGAAGGGTGTATAGTCAGGGTCTGTGGGGAATTGTCTCTTACGTCGGATGACACGTCGGTCGTCTTTGTGAGGTTTTAGGTGGCTTACATGTGAGAAGTGATTGATGAGAGTTGTTGCTTGTGGTTTACATGATGGAGTAGAGTCTGTTGTTGTGATTGCAGCATGTGATTGTGTTGCGTTGCTGTTGGAAAGTGTGATGCTGTTTAGTGTTTTGTAGAGTTTTTTGGGGTTTGTTTTGTGATCAAGTGTTTGTAGGAAGTTATTCCAATTTAGTTTTTGTTGTTCTTGTATTTTGTTGTTAGTCTGGGTGTTTAGTGCTTGGATTTGTTGTGTGATGTCTTGTGTGTGGGGTGCTGGGGAGTGTTTCAGTATGTCGCGTTGTCTGATGAGGTTTTGAATTTCTGGTGTGAAGTTGGGGTTGTGTCTCTTTCTGTTACCTCTTGGAATGTGTTTCTTGTCAGCGTTTTGGATAGTTTTATTGAGTATGTGTACAGCATTGTTGATGTTAGTGATGGGTGTACTGTTTAGAGTTGTGTAGTGTTGTTCTGTCTCGTTTGTGCATGTTTCCCAGTTAGCTCTATTATAATTGGTGTATGTGTGTTTGTGGCTAGCTTGGGGTGAGTCTGGTTTTGGTGGTAATAATGATTGGGAGGTGGTCAGAGCCTAAGGTTCTGACCACGCTCCAGGATGTTGTGGGGGCGAGTTCTGGGGAGCAAAAGGTGATGTCTGGAGATGATGGGTTATAGAGGGTTTGGTGGGGAATATGGGTATGTTGATGGATGTCATTAAGGATGATGAGGTTATCAGTTTGGTTTTGTAGTACCAGCCCTCTGTCTGTGTCAGATCTCGTTATTGAATTATCTACCCATATCACTCATAATGGACTCCGGGATGCCATACACCAAGATTACTTTATCGAGTATTTGCTCTGGGCAGAGGCCCCACAATATCTACAGACAACTTTTCCCAGGGCTTCCCAGCAAGAATGTGCCCTGTTTGTGGTTTAGGTCCTCGTCCATCCTTCCCTCTGACACCCTAAAGAACCTTGAACTACTTCCTTGACTATTTTGTCAGACCGGGAGGTCCAGTACCTTTTATTGAACTGCCTCAAAACTCTAGTCTAGCCTAAATGAACCCCCTTCCCGTCTCGTCCATGTAGGATCTCAATCAATCTAAAGTTTGTGTAGTTTTAGATTATTCCGAGGCCAAACACCTCGGAATAATCTAAAACTACACAAACTTTAGAGTCCCTCCATGCCCCATCAGAAAACCGAAATTTATCCCCCTAGTTTTGTGTAGGCTCCTTTTTCTTATTTTTCCGCTGAGTGGATTGTACCGGGGCTACAGGTAACCTGGATAATCCATCAGCATTTGTATGTAGTTTGCAAGGTCGATGCCTAACATCGAATGAATATTCCTCCAGAATCCCCTTCCACCTACCAAATAATCCGTCTTCTGTCTTCATCTTTTGGAATCACTGTAAGCTGTGATGGTCAGTGATTACTTCAAAATGTACTCCGGCTAAATAGGGTCGAAAGTATTGCACTGCCCACACTAAAGGTAAACATTCTTTTCACCTTTATTTAAGGTCCTACTGGCACAGACCATATGCCTTCCTTGCCATCAACCTTCTGGGCCATTACTGCCCCTAGCCCTTCATCAGAAACGTCGGTGTACAGATGGAAAGGTTTAGTGAAATCTCGATGACACATAATGGGGCTAGAGGTTAACTTTTGTTTTATGGTCTCGAAAGCCTCTTGGAACTATGGTCCCAGTCGAACTTTCTTCCTTTCTCGAGTCTCTTGGTCATAGGTCGAGCGAGTTTGGAAAAACATTGTATGAATCTTCGATAGTAAGAGGACATCCCTAGAAATGCTCTGATCCCTTTGACAGTGGTAGGGGGAGAGATTTCTGCAATGGCTCTCACTTTAAGGGGGTCAGGTTGGATACCTTTCTTTGAAACCATGTCCTAAGTATGCCACCTCGCGTGCCCCTAGTTGGCACTTAGAAGATTTTAACTTTAATCCTGCCTTCCGAATTCTATCTAATACTTATCGCAACCTTTCAATGTGCTCCTCCCAACTGCTTGAGAACATTATGATGTCATCTAGGTAGGCCAGATACGTTCTACAAGTTAGTCCCCTCAGTACATCCATAACCCTAGTGAAACTTGCTGGCCCATTGCAAACTCCAAACGGTAGAACCGTGAACTGATAAGAGTTTACCTACGTTCGTAGCGAACGCATTTTTTTCCTGATCCTCTGATTTAACCGGTACTTGCCAGTAACCGTTTTGTAAATCCAGAGTAGAAAACCACGTAGACCCGTTGAGCGACTCCAGCGAGTCATCAATATGAGGTAGGGGATGGGCGTCTTTTATTGTGACATCATTCAGTTTCCTGTAATGCACACAAAACCGAGTAGACCCATTTTTTTTTACTAGGACTACTGGTGATGACCACGGACTGTATGATTCCACTACTGAAATGACAGCCCCAGAGGGAAGGGCTCCTCAACGACCTCAACAACAGCGGACGGAGTGCAGGATTGCAACTATCAGAAGACAATAACAAACAATGTAGTTGCCCCTCTTAAAGAAAGGGAAGACAAATAAAACAGTTCCCCCTGCACCAATATCAACGTCCCCCCATACCTGTGTCTCCCCTAGGGTCCCCCAAGGGGTAGCTGTTAATCCGCCCTCATTACCCCTCCACCAAAAGGAAAATGGCCAACATCTCCCCAGGAACCAGACCTGGATTATGATGAGCATATGTTTATGCAACTTAGACATCAATCCTCGCCCTATATCCCAATGCAGCTCTACCACGACCACCGCCGCAACAATGCAGAGAAGGGACAAGCACTATCTTTCCTATTTCCTTCTTAATAAAGATTTCTTTTCACATTTACGAGATAATGCCTGAAAATACATAATTCACTAAATACATTTTCACTCGTTCCCATACGCCATTACCTCATGCTATTTAATTTTAATAAATATAGAATGTGTTCACCCATATAACCATGTATACATTATATTTTTAAGATTGTTAATAACCGGAGCAATATTAAAAAAACTATATTCCTCAATACCTTTTTACCTCGAGAAGCTGTACCCGTGACTAATAATTCAATCGTAACATCACCTCACCGAACCAAGGTTCAGTAGGCAACAATCGAGGCTAATGAGCACACGATCTCACGACCTGTAATCTGTACGCAGCCTTCCTTCAGATCTCGATTGCAGTATTACTTCCGTATGGGGCAAGCCATTCTCCCCTTAAAAGTACCCGACGAAGGTGTGTCCCGAGGACCAGTGAGGATACCTGCAGTAGAGTGTGTGTGTGTGTCTGGGACGCTCCCTGGACTACGTCGGACCTGGTTACTACGCCTGATCAGATCTCTTTCTTGGGCTACGTCACCTATACTTCCATCCCAAAACTTAAGTGTTTCTCGTTGTATAAGGTGTTTTTTATTTAAATATTGCGAAGGGTGATTAAGACAGGTATGCGAGAAGTATTTAGAGAAGCATAAGGAGATATTTTGGGCTTTTATGGACTTGGAAAAAGCGTATGATCGTGTGGACCGTGAAGCAATGTGGAATGTGTTAAGGATTTATGAAATAGGAGGAAATTTGTTAGAAGCAGTTAAGAGTTTTTATGAAGGGAGCAGAGCATGTGTGAGAGTAGGAAATGGTGAGTTGAGTGAATGGTTTGAGGTAAAGGTAGGTTTGCGACAGGGTTGTGTAATGTCACCATGGCTGTTTAATATGTTTATGGATGGTGTGGTGAGGGAGGTGAAAAGGAGAACTATGGGAAGAGGATTGGGTTTAGTAGGAAAGAATGGTAGAGATTGGGAGTTGAATCAGTTGCTGTTCGCTGATGACACAGCATTGGTGGCGGATTCTGATGAGAAACTGCAGCGGGTAGTCAAAGAGTTTGGTGTGGTTTGTGGAAGGAGGAAACTGAAGGTGAACGTCAATAAAAGTAAAGTAATGGTGTGTAATAGGGGAGAGCATAGGGTGAATCTAGATGTGAGGCTGGATGGGGAAATATTGGAACAAGTAGAGTGTTTTAACCCTTATTTAGCGGCGAGCAACATAAGTCGAGTTAAATAAAGCTGGACTATGTGGCGGCGCTCGACATAACTCGAGTGGCAATTTCAGCACGTAATGGTGCTGAGAGAGAGAGACAAGTGGTGGCAGGAGACTAGCGAGCGTATGACTGCTCCAGACCACCGTGGCGAACCTACTGACACAAATCTCAGCTCCCTCCTCCCTCTCTCACTCGCTACATACTCAATTATGTACTGAAAGTACCGAATTACCTGCTTTTTGCACTCGCGTTGCACGGGTTATTGCAAGAAAACTATCCATCATACAAGGATCGTTATGGTGTCATTCGAAAGCTCTGTTTATGCCCTTTCAGGGATAGGTACTTGTTTTACGTTCTGGGTCTTATTTAGGCATGAAAATGATCACGTAAACAGCCCTATTTTGGCTAAAAACACCCCGCTGTGCGGTACACATAAATAAACCGCATAGGCCGCTCGTAAGGTGTTAAATATCTAGGAGGAACGATAAGCAGGAGTGGAGGTATGGAAGTGGAGGTAAAACAGAGAGTGTGTGAAGGAAGGAAGGTTTTCGGAGCAATGGGAAGTATGTGGAAGACGAGAAATCTCGGAGTGAAAGTAAAAAGTGCACTGTATCAAGGAATTGTTGTGCCAACAGTGATGTAGGGGCTGAGACATGGGCTCTGAAGAAAAAGGAGAAAAGAGGGCTGGATGTGATGGAGATGAGCTGCTTGAGGAGTATGTGTGGAGTTACTAGTAGAGACAGATTGAGGAATGAACAGATACGTAGGAGAGTGGGGCAGCAGGAACATTTGTCAGCCAGAGTGGACAGAAGGGTGCTGAGCTGGTATGGTCATGTTGAACGAATGGGAGATTAAAGGCTTACAAAGAGAATATATGAGTCAGGTACAAGGGGTGATAGAAGGGCAGGAAGACCCCCATTGAGATGGAGAGACTGTGTAAGAAAGGCTTTGGATGATAGAGGAATGACTATAGATCAGGCAGGGGAAGTGGTGGTGGACAGGAGTGAATGGAGAATGCTTGTGAATAGTTGAGTGAACACGTGGTCATTTGGAGTAAGGGGTCGGGCGCAAGTTCGACTAGATAATAGTCCATCAGGCGCCTGGCCCGGGGGGACGATTAATATGAAGGGTGTGCCTGGAAGTGTGGTGGGAGGGCTTGTGGCTTTGGCTCCGCTGCATGTCTGCCTGCCGAGATCGGAACCTCTCCGGGTGGTCAGGGGCCGGGGGAGTGCTGGAGCGACCTTGGTAACCCTGGTCTCTGGGTCTTCTCCTGGGTGACCTGGATGTGTGTGAGTTTGTGTTTTTTATCTGTGTTTATTTTTTGTTTTATGTTGTTTTTGTGTTTTCCCTGTTCTTGCTCTGTCTTGAGTCGGCTACCCCCAAAATGGGGATTGGGCCTGAGCATATAGATAGATAGATAGATAGATAGATTAAGATATGCAGTGTTCCATTTAACGTTAATATCAGAGATTTGTCGATTCTCTCCTAATCTGCTATCGCCCCTCGTATTGCGAGAACATTCCACATTCTATTTGCAGGGATTGATGTACAGTATGTATAATTCTGTGGATATATATCTTATATTCTAGATCAGAGCTTTACATATATTCGTTCGGGATTTGTATACAACGCTCTACACGTAAATTCTTGTGAACACCCAGCAGATCTTAATATTGTGTTTATTGTTGGCTGGGTACTTAATTACAAGATAAGTGTATACAGAGAGAGTTCTAAGTGAGTCTCGTAGAACTGCGTTCAAAGATTCCACTACCAAACCTCACCTTCCATTTTTATTTATTTATTATTGACTTAACTACTCCAGTCAATCCTTCATATCTCTTAAACCTAAACCGCAGCGAGGCGATGTTCAGCCAAGGCTTAATTAATTATTTTTCATTAAATGAGTTTATTCTTCAATGCTTTGACTCTTTGAGTTTATCAAGATATTTATCTTTTATTTTATGAATTAACGTGCAAATTATTCAGACCTCAGTTAATATCCTAATCACCATAGTCAAATTCTATTGTGAGTTGTATCGCAGTAAATGTGACCTACCTTGTCGGCTAATCCTCTGGCGGTTGCCATTTACCTTCAGGATATTAATTATTTGTTGTTGAGACCAAACCTCTCTGTGTTAGTTATTTTGTGATCCTATAGTGATTTACTACGTTGTTCCATATACGTAATTTTAGATCCTAGTGTTCATCTTTATTTCACTTATTATACAAAGTGCATTTATAAGTGTTTTATACCAATTATTATGATCCATATTCCTTCAAGCTCATTTCTATATATATGAGACTTGATTCATGTCATATTTGTACCCTAGCTACATAAGAAATAAAACGTGTGAACCGCAATTGTGTATTCTGTGACTTTGGTAGAGATTGATATCCTTATTGTATTATCCAAGCCAGTTCTGACCCCGTTGGTTAATTTAGGTTCTCAGCTTCACGATAGTGAACATAACGAACCATTCTAAATGCAGTAAAAATAATATACTTGCATAACAACTACTATCCCTTGTTTAAGCATATCATCTACCTGTTCCTTCTCCTTTTGTATCATAATTTTATTTTGTCGTCTATATGATTGTCTAATAAGGGGTCCTTGTGTGTGTATCTCATGTTAGTGTCGTGTCCGGGCTAATCCGTGGTCCCCTTCATCTTGGGCGAACACGTCATGATACACCCACAATAATTCATTGTAAGGTGCCTGCTTGGTCTGAGGTCAGTTGTTTTGGGATTTCTGGTAAGTTAGTGGGTCCATTAGTCCCAACAGTGGTGCGTTGTGCGGGTGTGACCTGCCCTAAGCAGTCTTCCCGTCTTGTAGTTAATTGTGGTCTCTCCAAAATTTGCAATGACTATCTTTCTCTGATCTGGGGTGATAAAATTGGGAGATATTCGAGCTTCAATCTGCACTTTTGGCTCAAAAATCCCTGCGGTCATCCCGTGGTGTCTGGGGGTTTCTATCATGCTCCAAGTTTTAGGGGGTATAGATTTTTGTCCTGTGGTAGTTACTAACTGGGGTCGTAGTGTGGCCGTAGCTTCATTTGGGCCACACTATTTATTTAACCCCAACTGACTCATCAGGTCTATTCCTAAGTACGCATCTACCCCACTGTTAGATTTCTCTGATAGAACTAGAACGCAGAAATCAGTGGTTGATTGATTGATTGATTGATACTTTATTGCCATAAAAGATTACATACATTTGTATAGGCCTACATATGTGTTTTTCATTGTAGGCTTAGGCTTAAGCTTAGGCTTTCCAGCAAATCCATTAATCAATATATGTTGCATGTTAGAAGCATAAAAGAGTTAGAAACCCAATATATGTTGCATGTTAGAAGCATAAAAGAGTTAGAAACCCAATTGAAACAAAATATCGGCAATGAAACCAATGTTTGAGTAATAACCTATTCTAATTTAAAATTTATTATTAAAAAAAATTATCATAATAATAATAATAATTTATATAATAACAATAATGATAATTATCATCATTATTGTCATAAATATAGTGCTTTAACCATAGATAAATAAAAATATGCAATAATAATAATGGTTCTAATAATAGCTATGATTGAGATGATAATAAGGTAGTGTTTAATAACAGAGTGATTAAATTGTCAATAATAATAATGATAAATAATAATAATAATAATAATAATAATAATAATAATAATAATAATAATAATATTAGTAATAGTGTGGAAGAAAAGGAGTTTGAATCACAATCTAAAACGAAGTTAAAAACCGTGGATGTACTGTTATTTATTTTGAAGTTGACGTTAAATGGGTGTTGTCTTGTAATTTAGTTATAGATGGCTAAGGGTTGGTCGTTGCCCCAACCACCTCCCTTTATACCCCTCCCTCACGGCCCGGAGCACTGTGATTGGCCGAGCAGCGCGCCCGGGAGGAGCTTCCTTAGCCCGCTTGCTTTGAAGTTCCCATTTCCCCTCTTGCTTTATTCCATCTTCGTAATATTTTCCTGGAAGCTTGTTGGAGATGTTCTGTAGTGGCTGACGGGAGTGAGATAGTGGTACCATTGTAATAGGACATCTGCGACCAGGATAGAATATACGTGTGCGAACTGGGAGTGAGTTAGGCGGCGAGCGTTTAAAGGGAGATACAGCTGGCTCAAGTTGTTGTGTCATAGGAGGTCGTTGATTGGTCGAGAGCGAGGGTGTGCCAGGATTCCTCCCGTGACAAGATTTAAAGGTTAAACCTTGCCTCTACATCTGAGCTAATCCCGTTCCCTGATTGGCGGATGGAATTACTCCTTTATATATGATTCTTGGATTCATTGGTAAGTCTTTTAAAAACAAATTCGAAGATTTTATTCTGGTTCGACCTCATCTAGAATACTGTGTTCATTTGTTTGTCTAGTTACTATCAAAAATATATAAAAAAAAACTTGAAAGAGTACAGCGAAGAATATAAAAAAAATATTCACAGACTAAGAAATAAGCCATATGAAGAACGTCCAGAAGAATTTTACCTTTTCAGCTTGACTAAGCACAGACTACGAGGGGATGTAATTCAAGTATTAAAGATAATTAAAGGGTATTGATAATTTGGATGCAAACAAATACTTCACATTCGATTCTTCAAATTAAACACGAGGGAATGGATGTAAAATCATCCACAAGCCCTTTCATTCACATGAAACAAAGCACTTATTTTTCAACCGGGTAGTAAACTTTTGGAATGGCCTGCCTAGCAATGTCATAGAGTGCAGCACTGTTGAAGTCTCCAAAAATCACTTAGACAAATATCTTACCCTTAATCCCCGACTGTCTGCGCTTACAGATGAAAAATAAGACACGCCCATAGTACCCCTTTTGGTGTAATAGATAGTAAGATAGTTCTATTTTCTAATTTTCCTGTTGATTACCATGTCAGTTTATCCATTCTGCATGGAAAAGATGAATCCTGTCCCTTCTAAGCCATCTTTTCTCTCTTAAATAATAGGCTAGGTAGTTTAAATACAAGCAGCCTAGTAGGGATTTACAAAATAATTCCGCCTCCTTCCTTCATGGTTAGGTTTTCGTGGAACATTCTATATCCAGGTATATCAAATTCCTCAACATAATTTGTGGTATCACTGTGAATCCAGGATTCAGTGATAGCCACTACATCAACGAATTTTGTAGACAACAATGCCCGAAGTTCGGAGAGAGAGGGAGAGATAGAGAGAGCAAGTACAAAGGAAAGCAAACAGCAACAGATCTGCTGATCAGATATTTTGTAATCCAATTGACTAGATCATGTTAGAAAATTAACTGCTTGAAGTAGACCTCAACCTAGGTAACTCTACCTATAGGATTGTTCTGGTGTATAGACCGCAACATCAAAATGTTGAAAAGGATAGCCTTCTGTACATAAGACTGAGTGCTGCTATTGAAGGTAAAACCAGTGTGATCTTAGGTGACTTCAGTTGCCTAGTAAACTGGGAAGCAAGAACTGCCGATGCTGAAGGTAGGCAGCTTGTGGACTTTGCTAATGATAACTTTTTGACCCAGTGGGTTAGCGAGCCAACTAGAGGCAATAATAGACTAGATCTTGTGTTGAAGAAGAAAGTGTGACCAGCTTATATGAAGGGGAATCACTCGGTGGTAGTGACCACAATCTAGTTAGGTTATCTCTTCACAATTTTAGCAGGAGACCCACCACTCCTCAGAGTGCAAAACTAGATTTCCGTTGTGCAAATTTTTAACGCCTTTGGTGAAGCTTATCCCAGATCAGATTTGAAGGTTAGAATGTTAATGCAATTTGGAGCTCATTCAAAGGGCAGTTTATGGATCGACAAACTGCATAATTCATCCCTACTAATCTTACCAAATCAGGCTCAACCCAACCAAAATGGTTGACAAGGGACATAGCGTCAGCAATTAGAAATAGAAAGGTTGCATACAGAAAGGCCAAAAAAGTCAAGACCAAAGTAATTTAGATTCCTTCAAAAATGTGTGTAGGAGAGTGAAATCTCTTATAGAAGAAGTAAAGCAGAATAAAGAACTCAGAGGTGCAGCAAAGAGAGTCTTAAAGAGTTCTTCAGCTATGTGAACAGCAAGAAGTCATTCAAAAGTAGCATTAGAGCTCTAAAGAATCAAACAGGCCAACTATAAACCTCTGACACTAATATAGCTAAATCCCTAAATGACGGTTTTGCCTTAGTATTTACAACGGAAAATATTAGTAACATGGCAAGTCCAGGATTAGTGCGTTAGGGTGAAGTTCTAAGTACTAGGAGTACTAGAAGTTCTAGAAGTACTACAGAAGAGGTAGCAAAAAGAATAGTTAAGTTAAATAGGTTAAAGTCAACTGGCCCAGATAGCTTTCTTCCCCGAGTTGTACAGTCACGGCAGTAAATTGTGGACAAGGCGATGAACCCCTTTTTACTTTGTCCCGCCGCTGACTGTTTCTTCACATCCCACCACATCCCTGGTCCCGCAATACAGGGTAAAAACTGACAAAATTACTGTATTTTAGGGATTTTCCCTTCGTGTTGCACGATCGTTGCAAGAGAACTCGTGGTCGTACAAGGCTGGTTCAGGTGTCATTGGAAAGCTCAATTATCGCCCTTTCACGGATACATAATTGTATTACGCTCTGGCTCTTCTTTATGCATGAAAAAGAGCATGGAATGAAGCTCGTTTAGGGTAAATCTGCCCGCTTGGCAGGTAGTAGATGTTACAAAACTAGCCGCTCGTTGAGTGTTAATAGAAATTGGCCATTTTTAACAGATTTGGCTGGAACCCTGCAATAGAAGGCGGTAGCGCATAGCCCTCCCTATAGTGGGAAAATAACTTCTGTCGTCTGTTTAGTAACAGTTTTTTTTCCTTGGCTGCAATGGTGTACAGGTGTCTCGTGTAGAGTCTGTAGATACACATGTCACTTGTTTGCTATCACCATATCAGCCATAGTCATTCTGATTACAATGATTACTGATATGCAAAAGCACTCCAAAAGTAGCCTACACTGAAATGTGAACAATATTTCATTAACCCCTTCTGTTCCGGCGACGTATGTTATATTTTATTCTAGCAATATTTAGATGATTTTATGCAGCTTAGAAAGGATCTGTGGTAGTTAAAAGGGTTGATTGAGATAGTTCGAAGCCTTATAATTGCTAAAGATCCTTCCTAAAGTGAATAAAATCGATTAGCAGGAGCCAGAATAAAATTAAAAGACGTTGCCGGTATAAAAAGGGTTAATTACATACCAATTACCAAGCTCCGTGATGAGTCATCACGGAAGCTTGGTTCAGCTTGGTAAGGACTGATGAGGTATAGAGGCTGTGGTTGTCTGTTGACCTTGAGGATAACGAGATGGTTTGCAATGAATCATGAAGGCTGTTGATGGTTATTTGATAGGCCTATTGACTGTAAATGTATTAGGCCTAACAATGAATGTATATGAATACAAATAATCTCAATTGAAGAAAAAGTATTTACATTGTTATATATCAGTTACTAACTTGGAAATACACACAGCCACACTCAAACTTTGGTCGAAGAAAACTATATATATATATATATATATAGAGAGAGAGAGAGAGAGAGAGAGAGAAAGAGTGAGAAGGGTACGTAAGTAAAATAAACGGAGAATGGAGGATACATCCGTAGATTTAATCACTTTAAGTAGTTCTGGAACCCTGCAATAGATGGCGCTGATCAAATATGTCGAAAATGGGTAGCTGGCAACATTTATATTCACCTTTTTATTAATAGAATACATAGGAAGACACCCCTCTCCTATACACTCTCTCTGGTCTACACTCAGTGAAACTGGGTAGTTTATACTGCCAGGCCCCGCCCACTGTTGGGTCGCCAGTCAGTTGGCAGAAAACATCAAGTAGAGAAATAATTTAGATCCCACACACGCACACACACACTGCAGTATATTCTTTTAGATAGAGTGTGTATAAGCTAAAAAATATGTAGTATTATGTCCCGAAAAGAGTGAAAATGTAACGTTGTATATCGTAGGTATGCCAAGTTATATACTATATTCAATGCTATATAATGTAGAGACTGTTTTAGTTATGTATCGACTATTTTACGTTCAGGCACATAACGGAATAGTCATCAATATAAAGATGAGGGTTCTGTTCAATACCCATGTTCCTTGCATAATGTCTAATGTGTTAGGTCTTAACCTTCTTAGCACGAGTAATGTCTGTGTCAATATAGTCTAGTTACTATTAACCTCCTAACTGCGCAGCTATGGTATTTAAATGTGCCGGCGGTGCGAAGGTATTCTGAATCATTCCTCACTAAAATCGTTAATTTACCATACAGTATATATAATTTTATACTTATCCATATGCGCCTATTTTATTTTTAATATTAACATAAGAACATGGGAAAGCAATAAAACAATTGGTAACAGCAATTGGCTGGTGACAATTGTATATTTTAGGCCCGCGGTCGTAATCTGGCCTTGAGCAGTGAGAGACGTACACCCTCACTCTCTCGTGTGTCACGTGGGACTGAGAGACCAGGGGAGCTTTCAGACTGGCTTGGAGGGTCGGAGTTACACTCCTCCACCCTCATCCCTCTCTCCCACCCGTTCTCCCACGAAAATACTCAATAATTATCAGGAATAATAGAGAAAATACCTGATAATTGAGGGAGGGGGACAAAGGGGGGGGGGATGAGGGGAAAAAAGGGGAGGGGACACATGTGTAGGAGTGGTAGCAAGTAATGGAGGGAAATTATCTCACCTAAACACAAATTATTTTTTTTTGAGTGCCACTGGGGTGTTATAAATGTTTCTTTTAGGCCTAGGATCTTAAGAGTCTTCCCGCAGCCGCCCAGTAGGACCTCTTAAGAGTCTTCCTGCAGCTGCTGGGTTAAACGATATTATTCAGCTTAGGAAGAACATATACCGATTAAAGGCTATAAATTATCTAATCAAATCCTTATAGCTACCACAGATCCTTCCAAAGCTGCATAAAACCGTCTAAATATAGCTACAATTAAATAGAAAAGACTTCTCTCAGACTAAAAGGGTAAAATTTCTTACGTATAATTTATCTTAGGGGTAAAAGCGAATGGTGAAACACAATAGGCTTATGTTACCTTCTATGTAAACTATGATATATTACACATTTCTGACCTCGTTTAACATATGTCAGTGTCATGATATATTTTGTTTTAATATTTTTAGTCATACAGAGACAGAAAGAGAGAGAGAGAGCGAGGGGGAGATAAATTTACATAGTTTTACATAGATACACTGGCCACATACATCTTACGATATCTGTGAGTTGACCAGGATTTAGTAGAGATAGCAACTCTAAGAGTATGATAAAGTGGGAGGAAAGGATAGCAATAATGAAGGTTCTTCCCCTCCCCCCGCTCCCTCCGGCAATTTTCCGTACATGAAAACAGAAGTGAATAACCTTGCAGAGTTCAGAAATCGATTTAAGGATTTGTATAGAATAATTATAAATGGAAATTATATAATATGCATACCTTCACCTCTTTTGTTTCTGCTCTCTTCAATTAACAGTGGTAATTTATGACAGGTTCTCTTGTCATAAATAATGTCCTACTACAGACCAACTTCTCTGTGGTATGAGTCTAACCTTCATTTTATATGTGTATATTGTGCCACTGTCTATAACTTTATTAGGGAGCTCATTCCACTCCCCAATTATAGTGTGGGCGAAGACATCTTTAGTTGTGTCTAGGTTCCCTTTCTTGCCTATTAATTTTAATTTGTTTTCCCTTATGGAACTCTCCTTGGCTATCTTAAGTAGATTATTTGAATTTACATTTCTGAATACTTTCAGAGAGTAGTGAAGGAAAGAAAGAGAAGAGTAGATGAGGAATTTGGAAGGAATCTGAGTGTAAAATGGAGGGAGTTTAAGAAACTGTTCTGGAAAGAAGTCAAGAAAGTTAGGGAAGGTAGCAAGGGAAACAGTAAGGGTGTGAAAGATAAGAATGGGAGAATGCTAGCCGAGAAGCAAGAGAGAGTCGAAAGATGGAGGGAGTACTTCAATGAGTTGCTAAATGTAAGGAATGAAGAGCCAGCAAACATAGCTGGATATGGTATGGGAGGGAGAAGAAGAGAAGCAGTGGAGGAGGAGGTGGGGATCAGGAGGTCAGAAGTGTGGGAAGCCATGAAAAGAGTGAAGTTGGGGAAAGCACCAGGAACAGATGGAGTGTGTGGGGAAATGTTGAGGTATGGTGGTGAGATAGTGATCGAATGGGTATGGAAAATGTGCAAACTAGCATGGGAGAAGGGGAGTGCACCCGATGACTGGAAGACTGGCATAATAGTCCCCCTATATAAGGGCAAAGGGGAAAGAGGAGTGTGTGGTAACCACCGAGGAATATGTCTTCTAAGCGTAGTAGGGAAGGTATATAGTAGGGTAGTGATTGAGAGAGTGAGAGTGAGAACGGAGAAATGGATAGGTGACGAGCAGGGAGGTTTTAGGAAGGGAAAAGGATGTGTAGATCAGATTTTTACCCTGAATTGTGTTGTGGAGAAATATCTGGAGAAGAAACAAAGGGTGTATGTTGCCTTTATGGACTTGGAGAAGGCCTATGACAGAGTGGATAGAGAAGGTTTGTGGAAAGTACTTAGAATATACGGAGTAGATGGGAAGTTGCTGAAAGCAGTGAAGAGCATGTATGAGGGTGCAAAGGCGGCAGTACGTGTAGAGAGTGAGCAGAGCGAGTTCTTTGACCTGAATGTTGGTTTGAAACAGGGGTGTGTGATGTCCCTGTGGTTGTTTACTGTATATATGGATGGAGTCATGAAAGAAATACTATCAAGAGCAGTGGATGTTGGTGTATCGCTGAAAAGGGAGGGTATTGAGTGGAAGCTACCTATACTACTGTTTGCGGATGATACAGTTCTGATGAATGATAATGAATGGGAGTTGCAGGGTCTGGTAAATGAGTTTGGAACAGTGTGCGAAAAACGGAATTTGAAGGTAAATACGGGGAAGAGCAAGGTTATGGTCTTCGAAAGGGGTGAAGTCACAGAGTGTGAGGTGAAGCTGAACGGTCAGGCTATGGAGATCGTCAACTCTTTTAAGTATCTGGGCAGTGTGTTGAGTAAAGATGGGACTATGGATGAAGAAGTGCGGGAGAGGGTACAACAGGGGAAGAGGGTTGTAGGAACGCTGAAAGCAGTAACAAGAAATAGGGTGGTCAGTATGGAAGTGAAGAAGTCCTTGCATGACAGTGTGGTAATCCCGACACTGACTTACGGAAGCGAAGCATGGACGTTGGTTGAGAGACTCAGACCAAGAGTGAGAGCAGTGGAAATTAATTACTTAAGAAGTGCGTGCGGAGTTACATGGAGGGATAGACAGACTAATGAGGAAGTAAGAAGGAGGTGTGGTGTGGAGGTAGATGTGCTGGAAAGTGTGAAAAGGAACAACTTGAGATGGTTCGGCCATATGGAACGTATGGAAAGCAAGAGAATGACTAAGAGGGTGTACGAGAGCGAGGTGGAGGGACAGAGAGGGAGAGGTAGACCGAAAGAGAGATGTAAGGATGGAGTGAGGAAGTATATGAACGAAGGGGGTGCTGGTTGGGGGGAGGGGCATCGACTGACTGGGAACAGAGGTGCATGGGGGCGGTTCGTTCGTGGTCACCCCTTCGGGGATCACGGCGTCGGGCAATAGATAGATAGATAGAATACTTTCAGAATCTTAAAACACTATCAGCTGCCCAAATATTATCCTTTCTTAACTGAAAATATATCAAGTTCCCTTAATCTCTCATTGTGTGGTTTATTTTTAAGGGATGAGTCAATCATATTGCTCTGCACTGAACGGATTCGAGTGTCTATATATATTTTATTCAGTAGGGAGATCTAAACTGCACAGCGTAGCCTACTCAAAATACTTATATATATAATGGTATAACTATGTCTTTACTATTACCTTGAACATTTTTTGTATTTAATCCTAGTGTTCTGTTTGCTTCGTTAGCTACTGTGGTGCATTGGCTTGTGTATTTTAGATGTTCGTATATAAGCACTTCTTGGTGTTTTATCTGTGATACGTTCTCTACCTTTTCACCATTCATGTGATATTCGCATTTATTATTTTGGGAGCCTATTTGTAGTATCTGACATTTGCTTACATTAAATGTCATCTGCCAATTTTCTGAGAGAGAGAGAGAGAGAGAGAGAGAGAGAGAGAGAGAGAGAGAGAGAGAGAGAGAGAGAGAGAGGAAGCGAGAGAGAGAGAGAGAGAGATAGAGAGAATTGTTTATAATAATGGTGTAAAATATACACATCTGTATTCGTAGTTAAAATAATGAGTTAAAGTAGGGCTTATAGTGGCTATCAACCCTGCAGGGTTTTTAACCCATACAGCCCCAGCGACGCGCCTGACGCGTCGGCGATGTATGTAACGCACAGCCCCAGAGACGCGCCTGGCGCGTCACCCTAATTGCGCCGACCGTAACCTCAGGTGTAGCCACTCAAGAGGGCTCAGATTTGTATGGGAACTGTGTACGTATCCCACGCAACCGTGCCGATGGTTGAAAACTCTCAAAGTCCACGTGCGTGCGCGCGAGCGCGCAATAACCTGTTTTTTGGGGAGAATTGCCTTCAATTTTTTACTCTTGTAAAATCCGTTTTCGGGGGCTCTGTAGGACCATTTTTTAAGCTTTTTGAGCGGTTTTTCGTGGTTTTTCCTTCATTCCTAACCCATTCGCTATTGTTTCTGGAATAAAACCATTTTTTGAAAACCGGCCGGGTTCTGGTGCGCAAACATTACAAAACTAGCCGGGGCTCCACGGGTTAAGCCAGTATATATCAGTGGGCTAATCAAGATTGGAGCCTAGGTTCGAGAATTCTAGTCCCTTGGTGTCATTTGTATTCGGTAAAATGTTAATTAATGGATAATATGTAGTAATACTTATATTGATGTACTAATAACTTCCAAATCCCTGGCTTTCTCAGTAAAATTGCGATGTGATACGTTGTGTAGCGCTCGTAAAACTGTCAGTTACCTGTTTTCACGTGAGTGTATTGTATACATGTAAATTGACCTACGGTAGGATAATACTATATTATTTGTAATTTACCATTAACAAATTTACTTTATTATTATATTAATATTGTTGTATTATTATCATAATCATCACTATAAGCAGCCTTAGTTTGTCCACTGCAGGCCGACGATTTCTCACAAACATTTCTAATCTAGCTGGTCAGATGTTTTCCTGTTCCATCCTACTTCAGCAAACTTTCCGATCTCATCCCTCCATCTGGTTATCTGTCTATCCCTTCCTCTAGCTCCATTTCTAGATTCCCATTGTGTTCGTTTATTTGACCAACTCATAATTATATTTTCTAGATATATGATCTTTCCAAGCTCATTTCCTCTTGTAAATGCGATTATCTTCTACTTGTGTTTCTACTCTTATCCAAGAGACTCTCGTCTTGTCGCTCTAAGTTATCCCTAATATTATCCTCTCCATTTCTTTATGGGCACTACAAAGTTTTCGGTTAAGAAACTTTGTTATACTCCAAGATTCTGATCCATAAATTATTACAGGAAGGACACATTGTTTGTATACTTTTCTCATAAATGCAAGGGGTAACTAGTTTTCCATAATATAATTCTGCTTACCAATGCGCTCCTTTTGCATATCTATCCTTGGTTTGTTTTATCTAGAGTGATATGAGTTTGTGTTTATAACTTTGCCTAGGTATATATATATATATATATATATTCCTTCACTGTATCTGGCCCATAATCCTCTAACTTAATTTGTTTTGGTTGCACAAGATCATTTAACATACTCTTGAGTTTCTTTCTATTCATTTTCAACACTACCTTAGGCTTCCTCAGTTTGTATCATCCATCATTAATCGTAACTCTTCCTCCGAGTCGTTAGGATAAACATTGTCATCAGCGAATCTGAGGTTGCTTTGGTGTTCCCCATTAACATTTATACCTTTATTGTCCCAATAAAGATCCATAATTATGTCCCCCAAACACGCGTGAACAGAACAGATTTGATATTGTATTATATCATCTACCTAACTACTGGAGTTTCAATACACGTTATAGTCTGAAAATGTTTAATTCAAACAGTAGCATTTCAACTGTAAGGAACCACACAAAAATAAGTAATTGATAATAATAATAATAAATATATATATACATAACTATATGAATCGGAATACAATAATCACTATTACCGTTATTATATTTTGATGCCGTTTGCCTTTACATACGCAACTGTATATGGGCGGAGTTTATTAACTATCAATGCACTTGTTTCACTGGCGTCGTCCACGCTGAACCACCAAAGATTCAAATTGTTCGAACCTACTGCCAATGTGTGGCTAGGACTTTGGCATACCCTTGGTCTACGATTTACCGCCGTGAGTGTACAAGAAGTGCAAGATGAAATTACACCATTTACGGCAGAAATGTTTAATAAATTACCAACATATGAAGAAGTCCCTGAAGACTGGAAACTGGCCAATGTGACCCCAATCTTTAAGAAAGGGGATCATCGGCCAATTAGTTTGGCTTCCATTATAGTAAAACTCTTAGATTATATCCTAGTAGACAAGAACATTGACTACCTAGAAATCCACTATATATTTACAGATTCCCAACATGGATTCAGGCGACACCGATCATGTCTCACCAATTTGTAGGAGTTTTTCCACGAAATACTGACTGAGTATGACAAAAGTAGAGCCATAGACATCCTTTACTTAGATTTTCAAAAAGCTTTTGACAAAGTGGCTCATTGCAAACTATTGTCAGCATTGAGTGCACTAGGTATCAATTCAGAGGTCTCAAATTGGATAGAAAGTTGGCTAACAGGGAGACAACAACAAAGCCATACAAAGGAAATCAAGCAACAACAGATCCAGCGACCCCTCGATGCTGCTTGCCCTCCAAAACACTGATGGCCAAGTGTCCAAACAGTAGTTTAGCGTGGGTAAGGGAAGATACAAAGGAATAAAAAGGAAGTCAAGCAACAACAGACCTACTGGTCCTTACTAGGCTGCTTGTAATTTTTGTTTTAAATGAAATCAAATAATACCTTTGCCACAGCCAACAACTGAAGGGCTTCAGCTCCAGAAAAACTGTGGTCAGAAAACTAAATTATAGTATTATGTACAGTACGATACTAAAACGGTCACATTACTCATGCACAAATGCAGTTAGTCGTTGGTTCATGGCAAGATGTTTGTCAAGGCAATATTTGAATGTTTGGACTGTATGGCACTCTACAACACTTCTTGGCAATCTATTGCATAATTTGACTCCGTTGAAAAAGAAGTGTTTCACTTTGTGTGAATGAAACGCCTTTCCAACAATTTTGTAACCATAATTTCTTGTGTAATTTGAATTATCAAATGTGAAGTACTTACTTGCATCCATGTTGTCATGGCCTTTGATAGTTTTAAAGACTTTGATTAGGTCCCTTTTGATTTTGCGGTTCGTCAAGGTAAATAAGTTTAACTATTTTAGTAGTCCTCGCAAGGGAGCGAGCTGTCGCTTCAAACAGTCTACTGCACCAAATCACCACCCATAACGAGGGGCGTTGCGCTCCTTGGTGCCGCTAGAAGAGCGGCGAACACATCCAAAGGTATCCAAAGGTAAGTTCCTCAAACGGTTTGTTTCTTATTCAGGGAATCATTTTAGTTACTCTCCATTGTACACTCTCTAGTTTATCAATGTCCTTTAGCCTATATAGTATGGCAACCAAAACTGAACACAATATTCCAAATGCAGACGAACCAATTAATTATATAAGGTGCGTATAACGTTTTCGGATTTATATTCAAAAGATCTCCCAATGAAGCCAATAATTGTATTTACTTTTTTAACAACTTTAGCGACTTGTTGGGCAGGTTTAAAATTAGGTCCGTTTATTTATTTACGTTCTCTAGTTGAATTCCGTTAATTGAATAGTTTGCGTCTTCATTTTACTGCCAATGTGGAGCACTTTGCATTTATCTATGTTGAACTTCATCTGCCATGTCTAAGCCCAGTTTGATAGCTTGCCTAGATCATCCTGAATCTCTTTTATGTGCGATGGCGAGTTTACTTTGTTGACAATTTTTGTTTCATCAGCGATTTTCGAGATTCTGCATGATAGCTCATCATGTCTGCGTTTGTAATTTCAAAGTTGCATAGGGCACTGCAGTTGTTAGTGTAAACTGGTGAAATATGAGGAACAGAGTTAATGTCTTCCTCAGTAGACACTGATGCAAACATGTTGTTGAGAGTGTTGTTCATAATGAGTTGCATCATCAATTAGTTCCCCTGTTTCATCAACTAATGGGCCAATTGTCGAGGTAACTACTTTTTTCCTTCTGATATAGCTACAAAACTCTTACGGATTAGACTTGTTTAAATTCACTATGTGTTGTTCATACCTTTTTTTACTCTGCTTAATTATTTTGTTTGCTTTACGACGAAGATTGTTGAAATTTTCGCTTTGAGTTAGACATTTGGTCCGGTAGAATGCTTCATAGGCGAGTTTCTTCACTGCTAGATAGTCTTTGATTTCCTTGTTCCACCATTTAGGTTTACTATTTCGATTTGAACGTCGGTTTTGGACTGGTATGCAAGATTTTGCAGCATTATTATATAATTATGTTTGAGAATATGTCCCAGATTTTCTCTATATTTATTAGCTGGTTTATGAAATTCCAATTGGTGGAATTGAGGATGTTTTTTAGCTTATGAAAGTCAGCCTTTCTGAAATTTAGTACTTTCTCTGGCTTTCATTTGGTTTACATTATCGATGTTAATGTTAAAGGTTATTGAGTGGTGATTGCTTGAACTAAATTCATTGCCTACCATGACTTCATTTACTAAATCATCTGTCGTTGTGAGGATTAGATCAAGAATATCGTTGCCACGCTTGGGGGAGCTGACAAACTGATATAGTGAACTTTCTAGTAAGTTTGTATAGAGATTCTTGTCCTGTATGTGAGGCTATGGGTTCACCCCATGTAGATGTGGGCAAATTGAAATCACCAAGAAGTAGCGCATTTTGATTATTACTTATCTCTACTATTTGGTTGTACAATTCTGAATCGATAGTTGATGGCTGGGCTGGGGACTGGTAAATTAGTCCCAAGGTTACCTTGTTGTGCGATTTTGTTTTTAAATTAATATAAATTGCATCAATATGATTTACTCTCTGAATGGAAGGATGCACAGGATTAAGACTTTCTTTGACATATAGTAAAACACCACCATTTCTGTATATTCTACTACATTCAAACATATCATAGCCTGTCAGTGAATATTCTGCTGAGAAATCTCAATTTTCGATGTTGAGCCAGACTTCTGATATTCCTATAATATCGTGATATTTAGTATATGCAATTTCTTCCAAGTTTGAGAATGAGTTTCAGATACTACGGGCATTAATAAAGACTACTTTAATTGGGTTCTGTTTTCTGTGAGGCTTCTTTGATGATGAGGGTGATTTACATTCACTTAGGGTGACCTTCTCGATTGTCCCGGACCGACTTCGTTTTATTGGCGAAAATTGTGGACCGCGTCGTTGAGTAGCCTGCCGAGACGAGCGGCTCTCACAGGATTCAGGTGGAGGCTGTCTCTACAAAGGAGTACAAAGGAGTACAAAGCAAATCAAGCAACAACATATCTAGTGACCCTTCTAGGTTGCCTGTCCTCAAAAACACTGAGGATCAAGTGTCCAAACAGTGGTTTAGAGTGGGTAAGGGAACATTGGAAAGGGAATTACTGCCCTGGAACTAATGTCCGTGGCAGGATTAGGAAGTTAGTAGGGGACAGATGGGTTAGTAACTGAGGGGGGGATAAAATTAAGTTATTCATTTACAAACGCAGTCAGTCGCGGGTTTGATGCGAGATATTTGTCTAGGAGGAGTTTAAATGAATCAACGGTGATGCAGTCTATAACGTTTCGGGGAAGCCCATTCCACAAGTTGACAACTCGATTGAAGAAGAAATTCTTAGATTCGTGTGAGTTAAAAGATTTACCAATAATTTTGCAACCGTTTCCCCCGTGTAATTAGATTGGTCGATAGTGAAGTACTTACTACAGTCCATATTGTCGATGCCTTTGATGATTTTGAACACTTGAATTAAGTCACCTCTTAATCTGCGCTGGGTTAAAGGAAATAGATTTAATTCTCTAAGACGCTCTTCGTAAGGTTTGTTCTTTAGGCTAGGTATCATTTTGGTAACTCTACGTTGAACTCGTTCTAGCTTGTTTATATCTTTTTGGTAATAAGGGCACCAGGATTGAACGCAGTATTCCAGAAGAGGGCGGACTAAGGAATTGTAAAGGGTTAGGATAACGTCTTTGGATTTATGCTCAAATGACCTGCCTATAAAGCCAATTATTTTGTTTGCCTTCTTAACAACTTCTGAACATTGTTGACTCGGTTTTAGGTTACTTGATATTGTTACTCCCAGATCGGTTTCTCTGTTTACATTCTTAAGCTGAGTGCCATTCATCGAATAGTTTGCTTTCTCATTTAGGTATCCGATATGTAGTACTTTACATTTTCCGCATTGAAACTCATTTGCCAAATTTGGGCCCAACATGACAATTTATCTAGATTGTGTTGCATATCGTCAACTTGTTCTTTTGAGAGTATGCTATTTGCAATTTTTGTATCGTCAGCAAATTTTGAGATTGTACAGGTGAGACCCTCATCTACAGTATGTCGTTGATGTAAATTAGAAAGAGAATTGGACCTAGTACCGATCCCTGGGGTACCCCGCTACTTACATTGGTCCATTTAGATGCCTTACCGTTTATGACTACTCTTTGCTTTCTGTCGCTGAGCCAATTTTCTATCCATTTCAACATACCGTCTTGTATTCCATGCGCTTTTAGTTTTAGCAGTAAACGTTTGTGGGGAACTTTGTCAAAGGCCTTTTGAAAATCAAGGTATATAATATCTACAGCTTTACTCTCATCGTAGAGGTTGAGGATGTCGTGGAAGAAGTCTAAGAAGTTTGTTAAACAGGAACGTTTTTTACGAAAGCCGTGTTGAGTATCTTTAAGTATGTTATTTTCCTCTAAGTGATTTACGAGTCTGTCTCGTATGACCGTTTCTAGCATATTACATACAACTGAGGTTAAGCTAATTGGACGATAGTTACTGGGTAGGGATTTGCTGCCTTTTTTTAATATCGGTGTTACGTTGGCTAGCTTCCACTGATCAGGCATAGTTCCAGACTGCAAGGATTTATTGAATAGTAATGTCAGTGGTTTGGAGAGCTCATCCTTAGCTTCCTTTAGAACTCTAGGCGAGATTGTATCAGGTCCAGGCGTTTTATTTACCTTGAATTTATCTAAACAATTCAATACTTCTCTCTCTGTAACGGTGATATTGCTTAGAACATCTGAATTATCAATCTGAATCGGCGATGGTGTAGGGATATCACTGAGGTCTTCTGTTGTAAAAACTGATGCAAAGAAGGTATTGAGGGCATTACTCATTTGTACTTCGTCTTTGGTGTATTCTCCATTTTCATCGACTAAAGGTCCAACAGTTGAAGTAACTACTTTTTTCTTTCTGATATAACTATAGAATTCTTTCGGGTTTGTTTTACTTTGATTCGCAATATGTAACTCTAAGGTCTTTTTACTTTGCTTAATTAACTTTTTGGCTTTGCGTCGTAGCTCTACAAATTTCACCCGTTCTTCGTCATTTTGTGAGGATTTTAATCTATCATTAGCAAATTTTTTAGCAAGCAGGCAGTTTGAAATATCTTTATTCCACCATTTGGGCTTATTATTATGGCCTGGACGCCGTATTTTCGATGGTATGCAGCCTTGCACTGCTTTTAGGTAAGTGGTTTCGAATAACTTCCAAGATGTATTTATGTCGTTATTGTTAATTAAAAAGCTCCAGTCAGTTTCTTTAAACATTGCTCTAAGTTTATGGAAGTTTGCTTTCTTGAAATTAGGGACTTTTTCGATGCTACTATTTGGTTCGTTACTAGTAAACTTTAAAGTGAAAGTTATCGTACGATGGTCGCTGTTACAGTGTTACTGAATTAATCACCAACATTCAAATTCTCTATTAATTCTTCTTTTGTTGCAAGTACAATGTCAAGAACGTTATTACCACGGGTCAGAGTTCGAACAAATTGATAAAGCGAACTCTCTTGCAAGTTCGTATACAAAAACAAGTAGTAGAAATATTATTCTTTCAGGTGTTCTCCCTAAAATGGAAGCTGACAATGACTTTTACAACAGGGCCTTTAGCCTCAACAGTTGTCTCCGGTCACTTTGCCTTAGTGAAGGGATTGGGTTTATGAATTTATGGGATCAACATTACAGGCAGCCTCATCTGTTGATCTCTAGCAAACAGATGAGGCTGCCTGTAATGTTGATCCCATAAATTCATAAACCCAATCCCTTCACTAAGGCAAAGTGACTGGAGACAACTGTTGAGGCTAAAGGCCCTGTTGTAAAAGTCATTGTCAGCTTCCATTTTAGGGAGAACACCTGAAAGAATAATATATCTACTGCTTGTTTTATACTGCTGGATCAGCTCTCAGTATTTTGCCAACAGCTCCTCTGACCTAGTCTTACGCAGCACAACATTACCACCTGCATGGATCACAAACAGGGTATTTTCTGTGGCACCAGCAGCGATATTATCTTTGGCCGCCGTCATGTCATTGATTCTGCCACCTGAGATACAAAAGAGTTTTCTGTTATTTGGGGCCCTACCGCAGAACTCTATCAGTTGGCCACGTATTAAAGAATCACCAACCAGCCGTGTGTCCTCAATCTCATCGGTCTTGTCATCAGCAAGACTCTGATACCTATTTTTCATTGTGATTGTTATGAATGATATATTCCTTGTTTGCCTCGCACTATTTTGGACTGGCTGGAAGTTCGTATCCAGTTGGGGCTGTTGGGGCAAAGCAGAGTTAGTTGGGACAGGGGCTCCAATAATATATTGGAGTGATGAATCATTGCTGATCGAGACACTCAACTGGAGGAGATGTTTAGCTTCCAACATTAGCTGCCACAAACCCCTTGAGAGTGTTGACTCTCCGAGTTAGTGCATCAATTAGTTGGGTTGCTTTGCAGAGTTTGCCCTCAAGCTCTGTGCGCTAGTCACAGAGTCTGCAATGAGCCGAGTCGTTATTTGCAAAAATAGTCGTACCGAAACTGCCACTACAAGATCTACAAGTATGATGGTTTGTCATGTTGCTGAAACAGGGTCAAGGGAGACTTTAGTGACTTGTAAATTTCAATCTTCCTGAAAAATGGGCACGGGGAAATGTTATGTATATTCACTATGCCTTATATGGGTGCCTGAAAGAAAAATATATAATGTATATGAAATGACGGGTTGCTACCACCACATGCAACAACCAGTTGCAGAATTGCCAGTCTGCAGCTGGGTCAGCCAGACAAACCCATTACCAGGAAGCAATGAAGAAGTAAGAACATGCAGGAGCCACCCCTATCACCCAGAGCCCCTCGTTTTCTTTCACGCCAAGCAGCAGTTATGAGCATGGGAAACTGCACAAGCCAACCACAGCCCTGCCTTCAAATGACACCAGTCAATGACAGGCCAGCATTCCTTCCTTCACCAGATCTACACTATAATGAAGCAATGTTTATGTAAGTTGAACACCAGCGACCAGAAGCCTACAGATACAAATGGACCTGAACAGGAGTACCAGTTATGCCGGTCCGGTAGATCCAATAACCTCCAGACAAGAAGCAATAATAGGCCAGCAATACATTGATATGTCTAAGAGTCTGGAGGAGGATGTAACCCTAAGAAGTAGGAATTCTCACAGAATAGGATTAATAAAGACTTCCTATGATATGAATATGTTACCTAGTATATAAGTACACCTATATCTATTACCCAGGCATGTCTACTATTAGTATTTAACCTTACAACTCCATCACAACGAATTCACAATACCCCTATTGCCACGAGACTGTATAAACGAGAGTCAAGAATTAAGTCAGATATTGCTTCAAAGATTTAGGAGAAAAGTATGCAAACCTCCACTGCGGTACTGTACTTAGCCTGAAAAGGACAGGACAGCTAACAACAGCTAAAGCTTGCCCCAGCCCTGCCCCCTGCAAGTGAAAGTACTCGACCTGTGGTGCCCTCTGATGTCTGGAACTTGAAGTACTGCCCGAGTGACACCCTACCCACTTGAGGTGCTGCCCTAGAACCTACGCTCTACGTCGGCCAGCCCTGCTCTCTCACTATCCTCCAAACTTACCCTAAGTGTCTCTGTATATCTTTGAGTTGTGATTATTGTTGTCGAGGTATAGGTTAAAAGATGTGAATCGTGTAAGGTTGTGATTATAACCAGACCTGTGCTCAAGATCTTGTAATTGCATACCTGTTAATCCTTCCGAAATTAATAGTAATTCTTGTCTAAGACCTGTGTTCAAGATCCTATATTACTCCTGTTTAAATATCCTCTAGAACGTCCTACGCATACATTATATATTTGTGCTCATTCATTTATCACGCCACGTACTCACAGATTTTCCTTATATATGTATTCTGTTATGTATATTGTAAGTTGAGGTGGATGTGTATTTCGTGTCTTGATTCTCCTACTTATTCATAACTATTTACCTAGAACCTACGCCCAATTTCGTGTTTAATTTATCCCAGTGTAAAACTTATCATTACCCCAGTTATATACTTTCCAAGTCCCCCATTTTTCATACAATTACTTAATCGTTGTCGTGATTATTGTGTGAATTAGTATCTTCGTTCATGCGAGTATTGATGTAGATCATTTTCATTCTTATGATCTAGGAATTCTAGCATTGCATAGAGTTTTTTATCTAAATCTTCCATCATCTCGAATATACCACTTGTCAAGGTGAATTCTTCATAAGACTCTGTTAACCCGTTCAGATTTCTTGTTAATACCCTTCTGAGTATTTCCATACTACAACTTCGTCTTGTGCGTCACTGTTAACATAAGTAATATCTTGTTAATTTAATTCCTACGCTATTACCATTCTAAGCGTTGCCAAGACATCTACTAATTAATCACCTTTGATTATTTAGACTTTGTCTTTATATCCAGTTAATATTTATTCTTCCTTTAATTCAGTTATAATTATATTAATAACTTTAAATCTGAATTCCTCGACCGAGTTCGTAATTATTGCATACGTTCGATTGACGTGAATATACAGTTCAACTCATAAATTACCAAATTTGAGTTACTTACATAGTAAATTATGAAAGTAAATAAGCAATACCTTAATCCCAGTTTCATTGTAATATCTCTGAGAATAAGTTCATATTTACACAAACCAGAATTGTATTTTCCAACCGAGCAGTAAAGTTATTGACCTGACACGCTAGCTGATTAAAGGTTGTGTTTACCTGAGGAGCCCTACCTAGCTCAAACGCGCGCGCCCTACCTAGTACATCTCGCTCACTGCGTGTATAGTTGTTTTACTCTCAATTCACCCATTCTCTTATACATCGAGAATATTAATCTTTATCTTTATTGTTGTTTCATTCACGTAAGACACTCGACCCGCATCATTAATATTACTAAGGGTTGATACTATAGGTCACGGTCCTGATGTGGCGGCGTCTACGCTGTGGGGCCACCTCCCGAGGCTGCCAACCGCGGATGGCTGCCGACCCTCCACGGCCGAAATCAACGACCAGTGGAGGAAAACCGGATGCCGGCCGCGGGGAGTAGTTTCGGGAGCCAAACCGTCACAACCATCCCCTGCCCCCTCCCTGGGGACACGGGTCCTTGGAGCGGCTTCGGTCGCGCTGGGAATTTCCACACCTCTCACACCACACACACACATCACACAGTTTTTCCTACACCGAGAAATGACTCTCCGGCTGTCATTTCTCGAAGACTTCTTCTAGCCGGAGACATTGAGAGCAACCCAGGACCCACGTACACATACATATGTCCAACTTGCTCAAAACCCATCACTTTGAGTCGCCATACAAAGGGTTCAGTTCTCTGCAATTCATGCGGGAACTGGACCCACTTCACCTGCACAACACTTGCCTCCAAGAAACACTACACGAAAACCTGGACCTGTTCCTCATGCCCCTCCCTCTCCCAGTCAAATCCCTCACCTAAAACCCGTCCACCTCTCCTCCCCTACCCACCTAACCTTCCCATATCATCCACTCCCCCCCCCCCCCCTAAAACCCGTCCACCTCTCCTCCCTAACCCACCTAACCTTCCCATACCATCCACATCCTCAACTCAACACACCATACCCCATCCTAATCCACTGCAACCCCCATCTCCTGCTCCCCAATCCCCACCCCCACCTCACCCATCCCAACCCCCACCCCTCACCTCCACCCCATCCTCGTGCAGCAGCACCCAACATACGTCGTGCACATAACATTAACATTCTTCAACTGAACATAGATGGCATCAACACAAAGAAACACAAACTCTCACACTTCATCAAAGAACACAACATACACATTGCCATCTTACAAGAAACAAAACTCCGCACAACACAAAAAACACCCACATTTCATAATTTCACCACCATCAGACAAGACCGGGCTGTCGGCGGGGCCGGTGGACTCATCACCCAGGTACACAAAGAAATATCATACATAGTAACCAGTGTACAAACCAAATCCCTCCTCCCCCCAAATGATAACACAACAGAAATACAGTCAATTAAAATACGCACTGGCAACAACTCCAACATAACCATCATAAACACATACATCCCTCCCCAAACATCCCCTACTGTGGTAAACTATCAATGGAAGTTAAATATTACTAAGCTATAACGAATCAAATAAAATCAATCTAAATGAATACTCTATATCTAAATTGAATTCAATCTGAAACAAGCTAATTTATATCCAAAGGTCTCACATAATAAATGTATATAATGATAGGGTAAGGTTATAAGGGTTAATATTAGCCAGGAATTAACTCACCAATAGTTCCACATGGCAATGAAGCAAGGGAGAACGTTTTACCCAATATGGCGGTGGACAATGGGGAACGAGACTTCGGTCCCAAGACACGAGTCAAGTTAAAGAAAGAATAAATGATTACATGGGAATGGACATGAATAATATGCTTATCTATCAGTCAGTCATGATGTCGATGAGAGCGTCGTGATGGTGTAGTTGTGTGTATTGCTGTATGTGTATTGTGATTAGAGGCACAAAAGCACGATCAACTGAGGGCGGAAAATTAGATGTTAACTGGTTGGTGTTCGTGAAGGCTCTGGCGTACCTCAAAAGCACACCTTGCTGCCTTGGCAAACCGCCAGGAGCCCAAATTATCGTACCGCATTTAGGTTGCTCTATACGATAAATTATATTAATATATACGATAAATTCATATATACTACATAAGACCATGGCAATATTGCTTAATAGCATATTAGGCCTTTTATAACTTAACTTATTTACAATCTTATAATATACGATCTACTCGTCCTACGTCGTGCTGTAGGAGAGATCGTGACGTCACAGAGACATACAAGATCACAAAAGAGTCATATTCTATCGTATTTATACGATACACTCCCCCCACAAAAAAGACCTGAACCCCACCTTAAACCTAAAGTTGCCCAGAGGCTATCTTCTGACGCCACAAGTCGACAGCGCCAGCAGCAGCGCGTCTGGGACGCGTCCCGGTCCGAGAATGATCACCATCAGTATGAGTTGAGTCGTTCCTTCGAGAATCCTCGGACCCAGCAATAACAGGTGGAGCCTCAGATTGCAATGCGGAATCTAGCTCCAAAGCGTACAAACGTGCGATAGGACGAACAGTAGTTCCAGTGGCTGTCTTTAATAGCGCCACCCGCTCTACAGAGTCTGCCCCCTTGTATACCTCCAATACGCGCCCTAATTTCCAGTATAAACGAGGACTATCTTCTTTAATTAAAACAACTTCGCCAACTGTAGGTGCCGTTGGTTTACCAGAGGGAGTAACACTCCTTTCCCTCAATGCTAGCAGATATTCACTAATCCACCGTTTCCTAAAATCCTTGATTATCCTGGATATATACTGGTATCTCTTAGACACCGCTACCTCAGAGTACAACGAGGGATCCTCTAACTCTACTATGGATTGGAAATCAGATGGAAACGCAGTCAATGGTTTTCCATATAGCAAGTGAGCTGGCGTTAATGGTAGTGGTTCTTGCAGGTCGGTGTACACGTATGTAAGCGGGCGATCATTCACGACTGCCTCTATCTCTGTGAGGACTGTCGTCAACTCACTCTTCTTTAATAGAGCACGTCCTACAACCGCTCTGAGTCCTGACTTTACTATGCCGACACACCGTTCCCACATTCCACCAAACCAAGGTGCCTTAACTGGAATGAACCTCCATTCGCACTTTTTCTCTCCCAAAAAAGTGATGATAGTAGGATCACTACTCATATCCTTTAGATATTTTGATGCTTGGACATAAGTGGGAGCATTGTCGCTAAGAATGAGTTGAGGGAATGAACGACGGGCACAAAACCGTCTAAACGCCAGCATAAATTCTTCGCTAGACATATTATCACATAGTTCTAGGTGTACCGCTCGAGACGTCGCACAGGTAAACAATAATATATAAACCTTCTCATGCTCCCTCGTCTTCAATGCCCCTGTGTAATCTAATCCTACCGCTTGGAAAGGTTCTACGTGCTTTACACGGCATTCAGGTAGAGGTGGAGCTGGTCCAGTTGCATATGGTTTACCCTTTAGTCTCTGGCATATTACACACTTTCTCACTACGCGTCGAGCTACTTGTCGAACTCTGGGTATCCACCATGTGAGACGTAAATTTGATATAATATGACATACCCCGTAGTGTTTTACTTCCCTATGTGCACGTATGATCAATAGATCAGTAACGTGATGTCTTGTTGGCATAAGTATAGGTCGGTTTGTGCCGTCTGGTACACCCGACCACTTCAGGCGACCCTCACACCTGATGAGGCCATTGTCTAGGTGCAACCTTAGTTGACGCACTATATTAGGCATTAATGTCTTATTCGAGCCTTTCAAGGATTCTAATTCATTGGAAAAGGTTTCTACTTGAACCCATTTGATCAAAGTTACTTCAGCTGCTTTAAATTCACGAGCATCAATGTTGTGACCCCTGTTGCAGAGTTGGCCCGTTACTTTAAGCTTAAGATTGGATACATATCGCAACACCCAAGCTACAACTCTGACTAGTTTATTATAGTCACCGAATCTTGCCCACTTTATGATAGGACCCGGTGGCTCATTTGGTTGGGCTGTAACTGCCACTGTTTCCAGTGGCAGAAGTCCCTCACCAACAGCATGCCATATCGTCCATTCACTTTCATGGAGCACCCACTTTGGACCATGCCACCACAATTCGGACTTCATTAACCTCTGAAGTGCGCATGGGGGTAATTGGAAATGTCCCCCTGTGCTGACGTATTTGAGGTGTTTCCGCCACTAAAATATTCATTGTGCCATTAATAGCATTAATACTTATCCATATGCGCCTATTATGGGTTGATTATAAAGGTATTAACCTGAAACAACAATAAAACGAGTGAAAACAGCGTTTGGATGGTCAAAATCGGAGATATAGCCCGCGAGTTGTATAATGTATGGGTGAGGCAATCTGCTTTCCCGCCAATTTCCCCCAAGGCCACTGAGACACAGTCGATCGATACTCTCTCTCTCTCTCTTGCACTCGCTTGCTATCAGTGATGACCACACCCTCCAATCGGATTTCTAATGTTAGCACGAAAATATACCTCAGAATAAGGGAATAACAGGGAAAATAGGTGATAACTGAAGGAGAGGAGGAAAGTGGGGAAGGAGGGGAGGTAGAGGACTGAGATTTTGCATGGCCCAGGGGCCAAAAAAAAAAAAAAAAAAAAAAAAAAAAAAAAAAAAATTTTTTTTTTTTTTTTTTTCGATGTCAAAAGTTGATTTTTATTTTCTCTGACTCTTAAGAGTCTCCCCGCAGTGCGCCGGGGGAACTCTTAAGAGTCTCCCCGCAGCTCCCGGGTTAACTGGCTAGCCGTTATACCCCTAGTTATGAGATCACTAGGGTTTTCCTTTGTATTTACATAATGATAAGCAACGTCTGGCAAAAGGGCTCTAATCTCATCTACCCTATTCCGCACATAAACTGGCAGAGACTTCTTGCTATGTATCCAGTTGAGTGCGACCTGACTATCGCACCATACGTGAACGATTTCAATATTTAATTCGCTCTCGTATGCTGCGCGTACATGTTGCACCAGACGTGCTAATAGCAGCATGGCAGTCAATTCCATTTTAGGGATAGTTACCTTCTTAACCGGGGCTACTTTGGCCCGGGCTGTAACTAAATGTGCCCCAAATGAAGTAACAACATATATGGCTACCCCGTATGCCGTGGCGCTAGCATCGCAAAACGTGTGTAATGTAACGTCACCGAACGCCGCCACTTTACGAGGTATAGGTTTAGTACATAGGATGGCATATTCATTCAACAACAATGTCCCTTGGTCATTCAGGTCCTCGGGCAAACTGTCATCCCATCCTATTTTACGTCTCCAAACTTCCTGCATTAGAATCCTAGCTCTTATGGTAACAGGTAATGCTAGACCCAAAGGATCAAAGAATTGCGCAACTTTGCTCAACAGACTTCTTTTTGTGTGCGCTCCTGTCTGCTGAGCAAAAGACCTTGTTTGAAAAGTTAGTATGTCATGTTTAGGTTGCCAGATCATCCCCAAATTTCTGGACTTTTCCTGGTTAAGAGATGCCGTACCATCCACCTGTATTAAACTCTGAAGATCTTCACTATTAGTAACCCACTCGCGGAGAAATAGATGTGCATCCGCAAACAATCTGCGTGCTTGCCAGTATGCATACAACAAATCATCTTGACTATCGCTAGTACCCTGCAAATTGTCAATGTATAATCCGCGAGATAGTTTACTTGTGTCCTCAAGAGTGTCAGCTAGATGTTTTCTGATTGTGGCATTTAACAAAAACTGCGAGCAAGTGGCCCCAAAGAGTACAACCCGAAAACGGTATATTATGATGGGACTTTCAGAGTCGCTAATGTCGCCGAACCAAAGAAAGCGGGTAACATCTCTATCTTCCTCCTTTAGCTTGACCATCAAGAATGCTATCTCGATGTGACTGGTATAGGCGTACTTTCCCAGCCTAAACCGCAATAGATGTTGGGACAGGTCCGACACCATGGACGGACCTGTCAACAGGCAGTCATTCAGACTGGGTTGTTGACCTTGGTGGGCAGAACAGTCATACACCACCCGTATTGGTGTGGTGACGCTGTCTTTCTTTACCCCATGATGGGCCAGATAGTGAACCCTACCCTTCTTACACGGTTCCTTGACATCGACTCTCTCAATAAAACCCCTATCCTCATAACTCCGAAATACATCGTCATACGCCTGGCGCGTGCTCGGTTCGTTAGACAATTTCCGCTGCAATGCGCGCAAGCGACCTAATGCCAAACCATAGTTGGTAGGCAGGCTTATCTCACTGTTCTTCCAAGGTAAACTAACTTTATATTGCTTGTCTGAGGCACAGTAGCACACAGACTCGTCAAACCTTTGTAGCGCAACTTCAGAGTCATAATCAGTCTCCATAGGATTAATGCCTATGTGATCCAATCTCCACAGTCGTTCCAGGTCGAACTCGGCAGCCATCTTAGGGTCACTAGGTTGGGAATCCTCCCTTCCCAACTCCTCTGCCGCGGTTACATTGACTCTATATATCGAGACCGTGTCGACCAGGACCTTTGACTGTGTAGTATGCACCTTTCCGCTCATGCAGTATCCAAATTTAGTGGGGATTAAAATTACACCACACATCTTTTTAAATCCAGGGTATACTACTTCATAATAATGATCCACACCAAGTAGAACATGCACCTCACTCTGATTTCCCATGGGATCTGACAAGTTAACCCCTTTGCTACGTAATGCGTGTTCCACCTTCTTCACACCCACAGATACATATTCTGGTAGGGTGTCTACTACGATACAAGTCATAAAGTACCGGTTTTTACGATAGAAATATGAAATCTCCGCTATCTCGTAGTCTTGTTTATCAGTAACCCCTGTGAAGCCCTGTAATCGAAGAGTCTCAGCCCCTACGATTCGGTGCTTCAGTCCCACTAGTACGGACCTCTTTATAAAGGAACGTTGAGATCCTTGATCTAGAAGTACCCGACAAACTTTGTTACTGTCATTACCTTCCATGGGAATCTGTATTGTGGGCAATATAGTGGTGTCTTGCGTGCTACCTAGTGCCACAGTTGTAGTACCCTCATTTTTGACGTCTTTGACTTTATCTGCTGTAGGACACAACTTATCAAAGTGATGTCCTTCGCAGTGGCGACAGGGCCTTAAGTATGTAGCAGTACATTGTCCCTGCTTACCATGTTCTTTACTTAGACAACCTACACATAGCTTCAATCTTTTCGCCTGTGCTAGTTTTGTCTCATTTGTTGGGTATTTTATGCAGAAACTCCATTTATGTTTGTTGTTACATAGCTTACATAGAATCTGAGCAGGTTTCTTATACACACCCTCTTTCTTTACTTTAGTCCCCACTGTCATGCTTACTGTTCCCCTCTTCTCCACATTCTCACTCCCTCCCGACACATACATTCTCCCTTTGTTCAACTGTAGATTATTGATCTCTTTACTGAACTGAGTTTTGAACTCCCCCAGCTCAAATGATCTTACCTTATCAAGTATTGCCATAGGAAGCTTCTGACGCAAGATAATGACTATCATTTCCTGCGTGGTAAGCCCTAGGGTGTCTAGCGATCGAGTATGGCACTCCATATTTGCCCTGAAGTTTGTCAACTCATCAACCTTATACTGTGGTTCTGCGAGCCCCAACAAGGCAACGACATGGGCCATCTTCAACTGCTCTCTATCCCCGTATGTGGACTCTAATAAGTGTACCGCTTCAAGATAACTACCACCTACTACTGCAAAACCCTCTATTAAATGTAAGGCCTCTCCTTCCATTTGTCCCTTCAGATAGTGAAACTTGCGGACATTATCCAAAGAGGATTCATGAACCGTAGATCGAAATACGTCCCAGAAAGCTAACCACTCGGTCAACTTGCCCCCAAATGTAGGAAGATTGAGCTTTGGGAGGTGTACAGTATGTTTTGGGTCAGCCCTTCTATGGGCCTCATTATCGCCTCCCTTCTTACTCGCGATTGCACGCTGTAATAGGTACTTCGCTCTAAAGACAGGTTCGTCATAGAGGGCGCGATTATCACACTCTGTAACAATCTCTTCCTCCTCTGTCATGGCAGCCACAATCACCTCACTCAGAGCCGTAATACGACCGTGGGTAACCTGGACGTTTTCTAATCTAGCCTCCAATTCCTCTAGTTCAGCAGTAGTGATGAAAGTGTTGACGTCCACTATTAGCCTATTTATTACTCCCTGAAGTCCCGCCCTTTGATTTTTAGGGGCTTTGTTCAGCACCCCACTAGACGGTGTCTCTTTACCGTTTTTATCCATTTTGCTTGCGAGCCTATAGGCTATGTATCTAAATATCACGTTACAAAAACAACGGCCAAATAATAGGCTACTTAAGAGACGCCAACCGGCGGACTTCTATGTTATGGAGAAAAAATAGTACACTATATAGCAATACCTACTAATGGATCATATTGAACAAGAAAAAATGTTAGGTCAGGTCATATGTCACAGGAAGTTTGAAACGGAAAAGAAAATTATTGGGGAAAGACGATGGGTGGGATGCAGAACTTGGGCAGGTGCAACGATGTGACCCTGCATTCCGGCTCTAACCATCGCTTGGCTAGCCTTGCCAGTTTATCATAGAGTTGTTCCTGCATCCTGTTATATGTCCCCTTGTTCATTGCCTTAAAATCCCTTACTGGTAGCTAATTCCCGGGTCTGGGCACCAATGTGGTAAACTATCAATGGAAGTTAAATATTACTAAGCTATAACGAATCAAATAAAATCAATCTAAATGAATACTCTATATCTAAATTGAATTCAATCTGAAACAAGCTAATTTATATCCAAAGGTCTCACATAATAAATGTATATAATTATAGGGTAAGGTTATAAGGGTTAATATTAGCCAGGAATTAACTCACCAATAGTTCCACATGGCAATGAAGCAAGGGAGAACGTTTTACCCAATATGGCGGTGGACAATGGGGAACGAGACTTCGGTCCCGAGACACGAGTCAAGTTAAAGAAAGAATAAATGCTTACATGGGAATGGACATGAATAATATGCTTATCTATCAGTCAGTCATGATGTCGATGAGAGCGTCGTGATGGTGTAGTTGTGTGTATTGCTGTATGTGTATTGTGATTAGAGGCACAAAAGCACGATCAACTGAGGGCGGAAAATTAGATGTTAACTGGTTGGTGTTCGTGAAGGCTCTGGCGTACCTCAAAAGCACACCTTGCTGCCTTGGCAAACCGCCAGGAGCCCAAATTATCGTACCGCATTTAGGTTGCTCTATACGATAAATTATATTAATATATACGATAAATTCATATATACTACATAAGACCATGGCAATATTGCTTAACACCTTACGAGCGGCCTATGCGGTTTATTTATGTGTACCGCACAGCGGGGTGTTTTTAGCCAAAATAGGGCTGTTTACGTGATCATTTTCATGCCTAAATAAGACCCAGAACGTAAAACAAGTACCTATCCCTGAAAGGGCATAAACAGAGCTTTCGAATGACACCATAACGATCCTTGTATGATGGATAGTTTTCTTGCAATAACCGTGCAACGCGAGTGCAAAAAGCAGGTAATTCGGTACTTTCGGTACATAATTGAGTATGTAGCGAGTGAGAGAGGGAGGAGGGAGCTGAGATTTGTGTCAGTAGGTTCGCCGCGGTGGTCTGGAGCAGTCATACGCTCGCTAGTCTCCTGCCACCACTTGTCTCTCTCTCTCAGCCACATTACGTGCTGAAATTGCCACTCGAGTTATGTCGAGCGCCGCCACATAGTCCAGCTTTATTTAACTCGACTTATGTTGCTCGCCGCTAAATAAGGGTTAATAGCATATTAGGCCTTTTATAACTTAACTTATTTACAATCTTATAATATACGATCTACTCGTCCTACGTCGTGCTGTAGGAGAGATCGTGACGTCACAGAGACATACAAGATCACAAAAGAGTAATTTTCTATCGTATTTATACGATACCTACAGTACCAAATGAATACAGACCACACTTACAACACATCACAAACACCCCACACACCCCACACATCATCCTGGGTGGTGACTTCAACGCCAAGACGTCGGCCTGGTTTGTCGACAACCCCGACACAGACAGAGGGCTGGTACTACAAAACCAAACCGATAACCTCATCATCCTTAACGACATCCATCAACATACCCATATTCATCACCAAGCCCTTTATAACCCATCATCTCCAGACATCACCTTTTGCTCCCCAGAACTCGCCCCCACAACATCCTGGAGGGTGGTCAGAACCTTAGGCTCTGACCACCTCCCGATCATTATCACCACCAAAACCAGACTCACCCCAGCTAGCCACAAACACACATACACCAATTATAAAAGAGCTAACTGGGAAGCATTCACAAATGAGACAGAACAACACTTCACAACTCTAAACAGTACACCCATCACTAACATCAATAATGCTGTACACATACTCAATAAAACTATCCAAAACGCTGACAAGAAACACATTCCAAGAGGTAACAGAAAAAGACACAACCCCAACTTCACACCAGAAATTCAAAACCTCATCAGATAACGCGACATACTGAAACACTCCCCAGCACCCCACACACAAGACATCACACAACAAATTCAAGCACTCAATACCCAAACTAACAACAAAATACAAGAACAACAAAAACTAAATTGGAATAACTTCCTACAAACACTTGATCACAAAACAAACCCCAAAAAACTCTACAAAACACTAAACAGCATCACACTTTCCAACAGCAACACAACACAATCACATGCTGCAATCACAACAACAGACTCTACTCCTTCATGTAAACAACAAGCAAACACTCTCATCAATCACTTCTCACATGTCAGCCACCTAAAACCTCACAAAGACGACCGACGTGTCATCCGACGTAAGAGACAATTCCCCACAGACCCTGACTATACACCCTTCACCAATCACCAGACAAAGCACATCATCAACAATCTCAAGCACTCACCCGCCTGTGGCCTAGACAACATAAGCAACATACACCTCAGACACCTGGGACCACAAGGCATACAAGCACTCACTAACATATCAAACTACAGCTATTCACACAACACAATACCAGACATTTGGAAGCATGGTATCATCAGCACATTCCCCAAACCCAACAAAGACCTCACGCTACCCTCCTCGCACCGCCCCATCACACTCCTTTGCTCCCCCTCCAAAGTCATGGAACGCCTAGTATTACAACTAATTACACCTGACCTACCCCTAGCTCCAACACAACATGGCTTTAGGCCACTGCACTCCACAAACACTCTTCTCACAGACCTTACACAAAGAGCTTTCGACGGCATCAACTCAGCTAGACCACCACACAGATCACTATTAGCCACACTCGACATTAGTAAAGCCTTCGATGCCATCCCCCGCCACAACCTAACAAACAAAATCTACAACACAAACATGCACAACAACACAAAAAGGTGGCTGGCCAACTTCCTTGCAGGCAGATCTGCACACGTATCTTTTGCCGGTCAGTCATCTAAAATCAGAAACTTTCCAAACGGAGTCCCACAAGGATCCGTCCTATCGCCCGCACTCTTCAATCTGTACATGCACGATATAACTACTCCCAATACGCCCCAAATAAACTTAGCCTCCTATGCAGATGACATAACACTCACATGCACACACCATGACCCAAAAAGAGCAACAGATCTCCTTCAACCCTATCTCAACACACTACATGGCTGATGCACTACAAACAGACTTAATCTAGCCCCAGCCAAATCCACTGCAACCCTGCTCACAAGTTGGACAGGAGAACACGAATACATCCCTCAAATCACCATAAACAGCACACCCCTAACACATACACACACACCCAAAATCCTAGGAGTAACATATGATACTCATATGACATTCAAACAGCACACCACAAACATTAAAAATAAACTGACACCCAGACTTAACGCCCTCAGGTCACTTGCTCACACAAAATTTAGACACAACAAAGAGACTACCACCACAGTATATAAACAATACATAAGATCAGTGATGGAATATGCAAGCCCAGCCTGGGCTTCTAACTTAGCTGATACACATCATAAGACCTTACAGACTATTCAAAACAAAGCCCTGAAGATCATTACAGGCTGCACAGCTACTGCACCCACAGATCACCTACATCAAGAAACCAAAATCCTCAAAGTCAAAGACCATCTGGACATGAGAGGCACTCAATTCCTGGCAGCAGCCTCCACGAACCAAGACCACCCACTAAACTACATGGCAACACACCCACAGACACCGAGAAATATCAAAACAACACCCAGCACACGGTATCACACACAATTATTGTCCTCTCTCCCTCCCTGCCCACCCCGAACCAACTTCCAGAAGCACATCCATACTCATATCTCTCACCGATCCATCCACTCACTCACAGACAACACGCAGCTACATGCACGACCTCCCGAAATCCATCCTTCCGAATCCTCCCTTCCTCGCGAGGACAGAGTCCACCTGGCCAGGCTGAGATGCGGACACCATCCAGCTCTCCTGAGCTATCAGAAGAGACTGGATGACTCCGTTGTCGACGCCTGCCCGGGATGTAACACAGCACCCCATACCATTAAACACATCATAGAAGACTGCATTTCACACAACCACTTACGCCAACAACACAATCTACACTCAATGAGAGCTCTGTGGGAAAGCCCGATCATGGCCATGGCCTTTCTCAGGGACTCGGGGCTGTTCGGCCAGGCAGCTTAGGGAACAACAACAACAACAACAACTATAGGTCACGTGTTTATTTAATTGCATATTTTCTGTTTATTTATTACCAACACTGAATTAATATAGATCTTATCTTGGTCTATTCTGCTATCATATATTCACCTATTACCTTATAATTCCCATAATTATTTAGGTAAGATTATAACCTGAATTATCCATATCAATCAAGCCCATTGATGAAGATATATTTCTATGCCTTTGAATATACTTGTGTGTATAACTCTCTTGTGTGTTGTCATTGAGTTCTGTAATACCTAGTTGAATACTTATTATGATATTAAGAACGTGTTCGGGGAGTTCCTGTTGAGTTTATTTACGGTCTATGAGTCCATATCTGGATTTTAGTAAAGACTATATCACAAGCTGTAATTACTATAGCCCGGCAAAACACTGGCGGCAGCGGTGTCTCAATACGGCTACCAACACGAGTGTTCTTATCTAAAAATAATGTTTTCTGTATTCAATTAGTGTATGTACATTATTCATCATGGCAGCTACTAGATCTCTTGATATCCCGGCATTCAAGCCTGAGGATTACGACATCTATACCTACCTGGAAATAGTCAAACCGATCCTAGACATTATGTTTGGGAACGAAGACAATTCCAAGATCCATACCATTGTGTTGAAGTTAGGGAAATATGCAACTAAAGTGTCAGGGTATGTGCACGACAATATGCCTGGGTTAACCTGGGCGCAGTTCGAGGTGTATGTAAGAACCGCAATAAATCCAGTACTGGGACAGACAATTGCGGATAAACAGTTCTATGCAATCCAATTCAACGGACACTTGGATGAGATGGTATAAAAATTACACCAGGTTGCATTGACGGCCTTCCCAGATGACACGACCGCCCAGAGAAAGAAGACCATTTTCAAGACTTTAGTGAGAATCCTGCCTGACCCCGTGGCCGACCATTTCTCCATAGTCGAACCTACCAACTATGATGCGGATCTGCCTGTGATCAGAAGGATCATGGCCTTGAAAAAATCTAGGGAGCCAGCTAACAAAATTGCTGCCATAAGTAGAGTCACTACACATCCCTCTACTAACCCCACGATCAGCAGTCGCCCAGTAGACAAAGCTGAGGACTGGGCCCAGATCCAGCCAGCAGACTGGAAACCCTGCTCCGGACACTGCATGATCTGGTCCCTCAAAAGATCATTCAATGAATTAACAAGAAAGAGGACAAGGACTCCAAGTTGGTGGGCACAAATCCCATGGAATAAACCAAGGCAGATCTCCACCATTACTGAAGATGGGACAGCCGGGATCGAAGAAGGAGAAGCAGCAGAGGAACTAGAGACCTATCAGCCTGAAATTATCCAGCCAGATCCCCAGGATTTTTAGGCTGCCCCCCCCCCCCCAAAAAAAAATATTCGTAACAATGGCGGGGGCTCATGACGGGACATCCGATGACGGACTTCCGGTGTACCACAAAATCACGCTGAATGGGGTGAAAGTTCGACTCTTCATTGATATGGGGGCTTCCCGTTCTTGCTTATTCCTTCCATTTTTCCAGAAGCATAGGCATGTTTTTGGACAAATCCAATCTTCCTCCATAATATTAATTAGTGCCAATGATCAAGTTATCCCTAACATTGGTCAGACCCTCCCATTATATGTTAACACCCCTCATCCCAATCACGGAATTCATCACTCTTTCGTGATATACCATCCCAGTGAGTCTAAATATGATGGATATTTAGGTCTCGACTTGTTGATAGCTTCAGGTGCCTCCATAAATTGTAGGTACCGAACCTTAACTTATGACCCACCTTCCAAACCTAAAAAAAAAAAAAATCTTCCTGCTGAGGGCAATTTGAAGCAAATAAAATCCCCAAACTTTGCAGATATCCTTACCTGTCACTACTGCCCCCCAAAGTACTCAAGATAGTGCCCCTCGACAACCACATATAATTGCCCAAGCTATAGTTGCCTCACCCAGTACAATTTCCCACCCTCACGAGAAATGGGTGCCATTAGTACCTAACCTTCAAGGAAATGTCCTTGTGACCCCACACCTCCAAAGCCCTTTCAATGGGGTATGCCTAACTGCTCCTTGCTTGCTACCACATCAGATGAATTGCATCAAAATTGCCAATATATCAGATAAACCTATCACTCTGCCTAAGGGCCTAGCAATTGGCGACCTAGAAATGTATTCAGACGAATTCTCTGTTCCCTCTGAATCCTCACCCCCCTATAAAAAAAAACTTCCTGACATACCCTCCAACCTCACTTCTAACCAATAAACTGACCTCAGAAACCTCCTAATTTCCTATGAAGACATATTTGCTACCTCTAGTCGAGATATGGGGAAAACACACATGTTGCATCACCCCATTCACACCGTGGGACACACCCATCAAGCAACCAATTAGGAGGGAGAACCCAATTCAACGTGAAGAAGAAGAAAAGCAAGTCCAAGATATGCTTGCCACAGGAGTTGTGAAATCTTCCACCAGCCCTTCATCTTCTCTGGTAGTACTGGTCCGTAAAAAGGACGGATCAACCCAGTTTTGCATTGACTACCGGCAACTCAATGACGTCACCATTAAAGACACTACACCTCTTCCCAGGATTGACGACTCTCTCGACTCATTACTTGGAGCAAAATGGTTCACAGCTCTAGATTTGCAAGCTGGCTACTGGCAAGTACCTGTCTTGCCAGAACATCAACAAAACACAGCATTTTCTACCAGCCAAGGACGCCTGTATGGGTTTACTGTGTTACCTTTTGGTTTATGTAATGGTCCAGCTACTTTCTCAAGACTGATGGAATCGGTGCTACAAGGATTAACCTGGGAAACTTGCCTAGCTTACCTTGATGACATCATTGTGTTCGGTAAGACCTGGACAGAAAACCTAGAAAGACTCCAACAAGTATTTCAACGAATCCAAGATGCCAACCTGAAACTGAAACCTGCCAAGTGCACTCTAGCCAAAACTGAGGTAAATTTTCTTGGCTACATTGTCTCCGAGCAAGGAATTGCACCTGACCCAAGTAAGCTTGAAGCAATTAGCAAGATCACCCCTCCCATGAATGTAAAAGGTGTATGTGCTTTCCTTGGTTTAGCGTCATATTACAGGAGATTCGTGAAAAACTTTGCCACCATCGCCAAACCTCTCCATGACCTTACGAGAAAAGAAGAGCCTTTCTTATGGACCGATTTACGACTTCAAGCCTTCAATGATCTCAAGACCAAGTTAGTTGCCTCTCCAGTGGTCTCCTTTTCCGACTACACCCAGCCATTCCGGTTATACACTGACGTGTCACAGTTTTGCATTGGAGCCGTATTAGGACAAACCAGGGAAGGCAAAGAACATATAATTGCATGTGCCAGCCGCACCGTTAACCCGGCTGAAATAAATTACCCAGTGACAAAACGAGATTGTCTCGGCATTATTTGGGCACTGCAATATTTCGAAGCTTACCTGGCAGGAGTCAAGGTCACCGTCATCACCGACCACCACGCCCTTCAATGACTACGGAAGTCGGATACAAAAAAAGCCATGACAGTCAGGTGGAGGGAATCTCTAGAGGAGTTTGACATAGAGATTGCATACCGACCAGGAAAGTTGCATACTAATGCTGATGCACTTTCTCGTCTCCCCCTATCACCATCTGAATCTGCACTTCACCACGACGAGCCAACACACACCATCCTCGCAATCCATCACCAAGACGCTTCAAACAACAGTCAACAGGACCTTCTACAAGATTACCAACAACAGCACAAGCCAGACTGGATGCCAGGATTTTTTTTCAACCAACTAACCAGGCAAGGTGATAATCTTTGCACCTTGGAGGGTAAAAAAGTTATTATCCCTCAAGCTGCTTTAGCCACGATGCAGTCCATCCACATGGATAATGGGATCCATCTTGCCCAAAGGAAACTCAACTCCACTTTCCAACAAGTTTACTGGACCCCATCACCTTACATCACCGCCAAACGCATCACTGAGTCGTGCAAAGCATGTGCATTGGGAAAGGACAGAACCCGCACAGCTGGGCCATCCGGGAAATTAACTGCTTCCAAACCTTGGCAATTGCTTGCAGTAGACGTGATGGGCCCCTTAGAAAACAGTCACAGATTCAAATATATCATCACTTTTGTGGACACATACTCCAAGTATGACATTGCGTGTCCAGCAAAAGAGCATTCAGCCATTGCAGTAGCTGAAGCACTGATTCAGCATGTCTTCCCTTATTTTGGATTACCAGAAGCAATCCATTCTGACAATGCCCCCGAATTTACCAGCCACCTATGGTCACAATTATCTATGATGTGTGGTTTTAAGATCAGTCATTCCTCTCCCTATTGGCCAGAAGGGAATTCCATCTGCGAGAGAAGCCACAGAACAATAGCCAACCAAATCCGAACCCGGTTGCAACAGATGGATTGAAACGATTGGTCCAGCCAAGTTCGCATTGTGCAATGGGGAATTAACACCTGCCCTCGAGAAGACGGAATATCACCTCATGAGCGAGTATTTGAAGTGGCACCATTGCTCCTTCCCCTTCGTCATCTAGCTGTCCCATATGAGCCCTCCTCTAACTTTGACCAGTCTCTAGTTCATCTCAAAAATCGACTACGACAAATCCAGTATGTGCAAGATCTGCAACCTGATGAAACTCCCAAAGCCAGCCCCAATTGTATTGGCGATCTAGTTATGGTTGCCCACCTACCAGTACCATCCAAGCTCAAACCCAGGTTTAAAGGACCTTTTGAGATCTTATCTGTTCCGAACTGCTACCAGGTTATCATTAATTATTTTGGTGAGTCGCGCACATATCGTAACAGGCATGTCCGTAGATTTCAGCCTATTAATGAGAATATTGTTATGCTTGCTGACCCCATTCAGAATGACATATTGCCTGCAACTAATAACCTGAATTTAGGATCCACAGAACCTACCTTACCTGACCTCACCCTGCCTGTGACACCCATCCACAAAGAGCCTTTCCAGATTTGAACGCTTTAACTCACACGCCCACCCCTCTAGTACAGCCCCGCCCACCCCCTCCTGTGTACACACCCATACCTGCTCCACCTACACGCACTGTCTCTGCTCCTTCAATCCTTCCTTCTCAAGTTAGTCATCAGCCACGCCCATTACCTGTGCAAGCCTCACCATCTGTCAGTATACCTAACGTTTCAGAATCCTCAGGTACTCTACCTACAACTCCTATAATTACCAACATCCCTAATCTCATTACTCCACCTGTCACATCCGCCCCTCACCCTCCCACTACTATACCGCCTTCCTTACCTATTCCTGTTCCTATTCCTTCCGGTCCCCCCTCTTATGCATCTAAACTGAAATCTCCTGTGCCTTCCGGATCCCAATCCAAAATAAACCAGTTACACGGCCTCTTCCATTACTTCCCAGGGCCAATCCTAAGTCATCTTCTACCTCACGACCTTCCCTAGTCATCCGTCCCAGACATAACAAAACAAATAAACCATCACATTCGTCTAGCTCTGCTTCTTCACCTTCCCCTCAATCCCATGTTTCTCGTCCTTCACTAATTCCTACTCAATCTAACCCTACATGCACCAGATCTGGTCGACGTGTGGTGCCCCCTCAACGATGGGCGGCTTCCTTCAAACCAACATACTTCCGGCGATCACCCAAGACCTACCTTGCCAGCCCCACTGATAACCACACCACCTAATGTGAGGTCACCCCTACCTGGTCCAGCCCCACCTACCTCCAAACACTCATCACCAGCCATTCCTGTCACAGTCATTACTCCTCGCCAACCCACAGTGACCAGACCTGCTCCAAGGACACCCCCTACTGCAGCTACACCTTCAACGACACCACCAACCATGAAAATCAACAGCGTGTCCATTTTTGATGGCATCAAGCCAATACCTGTGAAAACCCCCAACCAACTCCTACAACTAGCTGCTCACGCTGAGGATCCACTAAATCTAACCCTAGTCATGGACGTCACCAAACCTATGGACGTCCCTACCACATTATAGCTACTCACCCTGCAAAACCTGACACCCGTCAGGAACAACACCACCACCCGATCATACATTCTTCAAGCGCGAGGTCGCGACTTTTTCCTCGCCGATAGTGGTGAAATGACGGGGTTGCTACCACCACATGCAACAAATAGTTGCAGAATTGCCAGTCTGCAGCTGTGTCAGCCAGACAAACCCATCACCAGGAAGCAACAAAGAAGTAAGAGAATGCAGGAGTCACCCATATCACCCAGAGCCCCTCGTTTTCTTTCACGCAAAGCAGCAGTTATGAGCATGGGAAACTGCACCAGCCAACCACAGCCCTGCCTTCAAAGGACACCAGCCAATGACAGGCCAGCATTCCTTCCTTCATCAGATCTACACTATAATGAAGCAATGTTTACGCAAGTTGAACACCAGCGCCCAGAAGCCTACAGATACAAATGGACCTGAACAGGAGTACCAGTTATGCCGGTCCGGTAGATCCAATAACCTCCAGACAAGAAGCAATAATAGGCCAGCAATACATCGATATGTCTAAGAGTCTGGAGGAGGATGTAATCCTAAGAAGTAAGAATTCTCACAGGATAGGATAAATAAAGACTTCCTATGATATGAATATGTTACCTAGTATATAAATACACCTATATCTATTACCCAGGCATGTCTACTATTAGTATTTAACCTTACAACTCCATCACAACGAATTCACAATACCCCTATTGCCACGAGACTGTATAAACGAGAGTCAAGAATTAAGTCAGATATTGCTTCAAAGATTTAGGAGAAAAGTATGCAAACCTCCACTGCGGTACTGTACTTAGCCTGAAAAGGACAGGACAGCTAACAACAGCTAAAGCTTGCCCCAGCCCTGCCCCCTGCAAGTGAAAGTGCTCGACCTGTGGTGCCCTCTGACGTCTGGAACTCGAAGTACTGCCCGAGTGACACCCTACCCACTTGAGGTGCTGCCCTAGAACCTACGCTCTACGTCGGCCAGCCCTGCTCTCTCACTACCCTCCAAACTTACCCTAAGTGTCTCTGTATACCTTGAGTTGTGATTATTGTTGTCGAGGTATACAATAGGTTAAAAGATGTGAATCGTGTAAGCGTGTGATTATAACCAGATCTGTGCCCAAGATCTTGTAATTGCGTACCTGTTAATCCTTCTGAAATTAATAGTAATTCTTGTTGAAGACCTCTGTTCAAGATCCTATATTAGTCCTGTTTAAATATCCTCTAGAACGTCCTACGCATACGTTATATAATTGTGTTCATTCATTTATCACGCCACGTACTCACAGATTTTCCTTATATATGTATTCTGTTATGTATGTTGTATGTTGAGGTGGACGTGTATTTCGTGTCTTGATTCCCCTTCTTAATTCATAACTAATTACCTAGAACCTACGCCCAATTTCATATTTAATTTATCCCAGTGTAAAACTTATCATTACCCCAGTTATATACTTTCCAAGTCCCCCATTTCTCATACGATTACTTAATCGTTGTTGTGATTTTTGTGTGAATTAGTATCTTCGTTCATGCGAGTATTGATGTAGAAAATTTTGATTCTTATGATCTAGGAATTCTAGCATTGCATAGAGTCTTTTATCTAAATCTTCCATCATCTCGAATACACCACTTGTCAAGGTGAATTCTTCATAAGACTCTGTTAACCCATTTAGATCTCTTGTTAATACCCTTCTGAGTATTTCCATACTACAACTTCGTCTTGTGCGTCACTGTTAACATAAGTAATATCTTGTTAATTTAATTCCTACGCTATTACCATTCTAAGCGTTGCCAAGACATCTACTAATTAATCACCTCTGATTATTTAGACTTTGTCTTTATATCCAGTTAATATTTATTCTTCCTTAATTCGGTTATAATTATATTAATAACTTTAAATCTGAATTCCTCGACCGAGTTCGTAATTATTGCATACGTTTGATTGAAGTGAATATACAGTTCAACTCATAAATTACCTAATTTGAGTTACTTACATAGTAAATTGTGAAAGTAAATAAGCAATACCTTAATCCCAGTTTCATTGTAATATCTCTGAGAATAAGTTCATATTTACACAAACCAGAATTGTATTTTCCAACCACACAGTAAAGTTATTGACCTGACACGCTAGCTGATTAAAGGTCGCGTTTACCTGAGGAGCCCTACCTAGCTCAAGCGCGTGCGCCCCACCTAGTACATCTCGCTCACTGCGTGTGTAGTTGTTTTACTCTCAATTCACTTATTCTCTGATACATCGAGAATAGTAATCTTTATCTTTATTGTTGTTTCATTCACATAAGACACTCGACCCGCATCATTATTATTATTAGGGGTTGATACTATAGGTCACGTGTTTATTTAATTGCATATTTCCTGTTTATTTATTACCAACACTGAATTAATATAGATCTTATCTTGGTCTATCCTGCTATCATACATTCACCTATTACCGTTTAATTCCCATAATTAAGGTAAGAGTTTAGCCTGAATTATCCATATGAATCAAGCCCATTGATGAAGATATATTTCTATGCCTTTGAATAAACTTGTGTGTATAACTCTCCTGTGTGTTGTCATTGAGTTCTGTAATACCTAGTTGAATACTTATTGTGATATTAAGAACTTGTTCGGGGAGTTCCTGTTGAGTTTATTTACGATCTATGAGTCCATATCTGAATTTTAGTAAAGACTGTATTATCACGAGCTGTAATTACTATAGTCCGGCAAAACGCTATAAGTAGGTAGCCTACAATTGTTCCTCTAGGTCTCCGGCTGTACTTAGAAATCTTAATTATTGAGAATTATATTATGAGTATGATTTACCTGAAATTAAAGCATTATACAGGATATATGTAAATACTATCAGTATGTCACTTATAGTAATACAGGAGAAATTAGTAAATAATTGAATTTTTACAAATGACAAAGGGCGAAAAAATTTCACAGATGAAATGCTCATAATACAGCAATAGACAATAAAAACTTGTTATGGAAGAATTTAAGCGGTGACTCGAGCAGCGCCAGGCAGTTTGGGTGTGTGTGTGTGTGACACGTCAGAGATGTTGTCAGATATGTGTGGTGGGTACCACGTGTTACTTGGTCATTGAGCCGTCAACGGTGAGGCGCGGGTGATTACTCAAGGATCTGTACACTATATACAACACACAAGCCGGCTAGATCGGTACTTTAGCCAACAATAGTTTGACACTAATATATAGGCACAGAGCTAACCACTAGTACTTCTCTCGGTTAGGCACAGGTGATTACTGAAGGATTTGTACACTATACACAACACACAAGCCAGCTAGGTCGGTACTTTAGCCAGCAATAGTTTTACACAAATATACTGTATAGGCACAGAGCTAACCACTAGTACTTCTCTCGGTAAGGCACGGGTGATGGAAAGGCAAGACTGCCCTGGGACAAATGTCCGGACAGGATTAGATGTTAGTAGGGGACAGTTGTTATTAAAAAAGAAAAGAAAAAAAAAAAAAAAAAAAAATATATATATATACATATATATATATATATATATATATATATATACAGAATATATATATATATATATATATATATACAGTATATATATATATTTATATTTATATATATATATATATATATATATATATATATATACAGGGTGTTCCAGTAATGCTTTTCATAAATTATATGGTGGACTCATCAGACAAAAATAAGAATACATTACTCTATGAACATGAGGTTGAGTATTTATAATAACGGAGTTATTACACAATTTAAGTTAACGATAGATACAATGCCATTCAGTCCAAGGGGTAATGTTGCCATTTTAGTGGATTATATCCATTTGGCCTTCGCTATCGCTTGCTAGCCTCAAGATAGTGAGCAGTAGCGATCTAACTTTTCGGTAGAAAATATGTCAGGCTTCGCCGGTAGAAAAATCAAATCCGGCGAAGCCGGACACGTGCGTCGCTGGGGTCCTGTGGGTTAAATACGCAGAGTTAGGCCTCCATGGGCCATAGACTAACCAAAATAAAAATAAATAAATACACAGCAATAGGCTACCAGGGGAGATAGCCTAACCGAAAACAGGTTATTAAATTTTGATGTATTTTTTATTTGTATTTATATATTTATTTATTTTGTTAATACGCAGTGATAGCCTTACCGAAAACACATTTTTTGAAATACACAGAAATAGGCCACCAGGGGTGATATCCTAACTGGAAAAAAAATGAAATAAACAGAAATAGGCTACCAGGAGTAATAACCTAACCTAAACAAATATATATATATATATATATATATATAGCAGAATATGTAACTAAATATACAATTCACCCAATATATATATATATATATATATATATACGGTATATATATATATATATATTGTATATCCAGTATATTGTTAGGTATTAGCCTATTTATTATTATTTAATAAGGTAGATCAGTATTAAAATACATAGGAATCATTCTAGCCTGTCTGTTTAAATATAAAGTATTTAAGAGGTTAATAACTTATATTTTCGTAATGCTTAGTGGAAGTTCGTGATACAACAGTACTTGATTCGAATCCTGTATGGATGGTTAATTTCATATACTTGGATTATGTTTTCGTATTATTTTGTTTCTGTAACAGATTGGTGTGATCACTAGATTATGGTTTATGATACTTTTATGTTACTTATATACTTATGTTATGTTACTTATGATACTTATATATGTTTACTGTATATATGGATGGAGTCATGAAAGAAATATTATCAAGAGCAGTGGATGTTGGTGTATCGCTGAAAAGGGAGGGAATTGAGTGGAAGCTACCTATACTGCTGTTTGCGGATGATACAGTTCTGATGAGTGATAATGAATGGGAGTTGCAGGGTCTGGTAAATGAGTTTGGAACAGTGTGCGAAAAACGGAATTTGAAGGTAAATACGGGGAAGAGCAAGGTTATGGTCTTCGAAAGGGGTGAAGTCACAGAGTGTGAGGTGAAGCTGAACGGTCAGGCTATGGAGATCGTCAACTCTTTTAAGTATCTGGGCAGTGTGTTGAGTAAAGATGGGACTATGGATGAAGAGGTGCGGGAGAGGGTACAACAGGGGAAGAGGGTTGTAGGAACGCTAAAAGCAGTAACAAGAAATAGGGTGGTCAGTATGGAAGTGAAGAAGTCCTTGCATGACAGTGTGGTAATCCCGACACTGACTTACGGAAGCGAAGCATGGACGTTGGTTGAGAGACTCAGACCAAGAGTGAGAGCAGTGGAAATGAATTACTTAAGGAGTGCGTGCGGAGTTACATGGAGGGATAGACAGACTAATGAGGAAGTAAAGAGGAGGTGTGGTGTGGAGGTAGATGTGCTGGAAAGTGTGAAAAGGAACAACTTGAGATGGTTCGGCCATATGGAACGTATGGAAAGCGAGAGAATGACTAAGAGGGTGTACGAGAGCGAGGTGGAGGGACAGAGGGGGAGAGGTAGACCGAATATGAGGTGGAAGGATGGAGTGAGGAAGTACATGAGCGAAGGCGGTGCTGGTTGGGGGGAGGGGCGTCGACTGACTGGGGACAGAGGTGCATGGGGGCGGTTCGTTCGTGGCCACCCCTTCGGGGATCACGGCGTCAGGCAATAGATAGATAGATAGATAGATAGATAGATACTTTTATAAGGGAGTTGAAGTCTCACAGGTTTATGAACTGTTCTTGTATAATTTAGGATTGATTAAGTGAATTAATTTAGGTTTCGAAGAGCTATAATTTAATTTGTACAGTATACAACGTGAAGCTCAGTTTCATAAGAGTGAACGTTTAAGATTTGATTTACCTTGTTTCATGTGTGTTGATTTGAAATTAAAGGTTTTGTCTCTAAACTTTGAGATAGTATTGTAAAAACCAAAGCGTTGTAAGCTCGGTGGTGGGAGAGGGAGGCAGACTGTGTATTGGGGTGGGTGTGGTGAGACGTCAGTGGATACGCCATGAAGACTTCCAGCCCTGGGATTTCTTGATCCTCTAAGATATGGTAAAGTAAACAGACCTTCTAGGGGTTCTAATAATTGTTGGGAATACAGTGAACCACCTTTAGAATATAGAATATTTTAAGGCTGGTTGGGACGGAAATCAGAGTTAGGAAAGATATTTATATTTGATGTGATCCATGGTGTTAGTGTTGTCTCATTAAATAGAATTAAGTTAATTTATGTACACTTCTTAAACTTTAAGTATTAATGAACAAATTATAGTTTACTTATTTGTTTTCACTTTCCTTGAGTATTAAGATAATTTGAGCGTTTATATTTGTATATTCCTCTAGCTGTGTCTTTCTTTTCCAATTCTTAAGTTTCTCCTATTTAAATTTCTGTCATGGATTAGGGGTCAGGATATGGGACTTAACCCTTCTTTAGCGGGGCCCGACTTAAGTCCGTATAGAGAACACCTGCCCACAGAGTGGGGCCCGACTTAAGTCTGTGTGCAATTTTGGAGCAATATTGCCTCTGAGAGAGAGACGAGCGGTGGGCGGAGCGTAGGTCGGGCTCTGACCGTTCGCCACGGGTCCCGCGGGCCTACTGACGTTTACTCCACACACATCCACCCTCCCTCCCTCACTACACAGGGTATTATGTCAAGAAATTACCGTATATTAGGGATTTTTCCTTCGTCTTGCACGATCGTTGCAAGAGAACGCGTGGTCGTAGGAGGATGGTTCTGGTGTCATGGGAAAGCTGAATTAACGCCCTTTCAGGGATACATAATTGTATTATGCTCTGGCTCTTGTTTATGCATGAAAAAGAGCACGGAAACAAGGCTATTTAGGGTAAAACCACCCGCTTGGCGGGTAGTAGAAATTCCTTACGGGCCTGCTCGTAAGGCGTTAAATCCGTAACAGAAAACGGCATCCTCAACGGGATCCGAATGAAGCAGGATCTTGTGATAGTGTATTTAGTGTGTTGCATTGTGGTATCATTAACCATGGAAAGTTTTCTGGAAGACCCTTCTGTGAAGTTTTTAGAAAGTGTTAACTTAAAGAAAGTTGACTTGATTAACATTGGTAAACATTACACAATTGACATTTCTCGTTGGATGCATAAGAGAGAAGTTAAAAATAAGGTCTTAGAAGGTGTCCATACTTAGTGTACTCAAACTAGTATGAACAGTCTCGATGTTACGTAATCTGGGTTGATGTAGCGTTACGTATCATTCCGTAGTCTTAAGTTGAACGCTTCCATAACCTTGGTCAAACGTTCCATGATTGGGTAGAATATATTATTCTATAGTAGTATATGGGAAAGTATTGTAGGATTATAATTCCCATATATATATATATTTGTATTATTTAAGATTGTTTATAAGTATCTCATTGTAAAGAAGATGGGATATATTTTCCATATGTTATGCGCGTGCGCGGTATGTCACGACAGAGACAAACATAACGCGCTCGCGCACTCTCCAACCAACCTCCGTCCCAGCTACACACGCTAAGCCTTCTTCCTATAGTTTCATAATTAGGTGTTTTCGCTTCACTTTCATCTCATATTCCATATAGTCATTACATCATCATCTTTGTTACTTACCACAACTTAACGTAAATATCTATCCTATCCTAGCCTATTGTAGCCTCTTTTCATACTTTGTTTACTATACTAACCACTTCCAGTCATCTAGCCTATTTTCCGCCATCCTCCAATCACCAGCTGAGTTCATCAAAGGGTAAATATTTCTATATGGTTAATACTTCTTCATTATCAATAATATACAGTCCACTTATCTAAATTAGCCATATAATTGGTCCTTCGACCTTTCACTAGTTTGCCCCCCCCCCCCTTTTTTTTGTGGTTGGTGGTGGCGTGGCCTACGTGGTTAATTTTGTTTGTGCCATATATCGTCTATCCCTCATGGCCCAGGGCTTTTGGCGTCATGGTGCCGCGGGTGGTGGGGTAGGGGAAGATTATCCTGCGGTGGTTGATAGGCCTGCGTACCCAGGCCCGATTAGGAAGGTGGCAATTTTGGGCCACTCCTACGTCAGGGATTTGTACGTGGACCAAGCCGTCCACAGGCCTTTTTTTTCCGTGACTCCTCTGGCCGCCCCAGGTGCCCGCGTCAGCACCTTGAGATCAACAGAAGCCTGGGGTCAGTTTTTAGAGCTGAAGCCCGACTTGACCTTCTTGGTGATAGGAGGAAATGAGATAAGGAGCGGGGTCAGTCCGAGAGGGATTGCGGAGGGGATCGAGGTCCTAGCTGAGGAGGTGGTGCGGCTCTCGGGGGGAGAAGTCCGGGTGATTGGGGTAGAGAAGCGGCAGGCTCCACGAGGGGTCTCTACGGACGAGTTTAACCGCATTAGAAATGCTGTTAACCGATGGCTAAAGCGCCATATCCCATTCACCCGGGAGCGCTATCAGTCAATGAATACCTCTGAGGCTGACTTCAGTCCCGACGGGGTACACCTCACGCATGAGGCATCAAAGCGTCTCTATTCGGAGATCCTGGCCACCTGTCGTCGGTGCTTTATGCAAGACGAATATGCCATGGTCGCCAGGTCATACGACGAGATGTTTGCCCACCATGACGTTAGAGTTGATCAACAAAATCAGTATAGCTTAGATTAATAATCCTTCATATCGGTACAGTATATTAATTAAATTTTGATTGTAAACCCTTTAGGCCCAAATTATATAACAATTGATTGGCACTAAGATTCAAATCATCCATACTGTACTGTATAATAATTTCAAAGGTTAAGGTTATTCATTCTATATCAAATTTATACTGTCCAATAACTTCTTTATTTGATTCACATGTCATTCTAAATTCTACTCTCGTCGTGTGCCCTGGAGGCGGGGTAATATGATAGCTGATAGGCTGAGTGTGTGTTAATCCAACTCAAAACTTTTTTCCTTGTGACTTCTTGAGATGAACTTTTCTTGTGTATAATTTTCACATTTATTAAATTTAATAATATTAAATTAGCGGTACCCATTGAGTTTAGCCTGTTTCAATTACCCTATAGGCTCTCTCTCTCTTAAAATTCTTGAATTTATTATAACTTTAAACGGTACCTCTCTTTTTGACATCTGGAGACTTTTGGCCTATACTGTATTGTACTAAATTTCCCTCCCGGCCTTTCTTAACTTATGGTGTAATGATTCTATAATTTCATAACTATTATGTAAGGAGTTAAATTGAAAAGCTCCAGATTGCTAGTTTACATTGCGCACAATTCTTATTCCGCATTTCGTGAGGGTTTTTTATTTTCGGCTCGCGATTTATTTTATTTCTCGGAGTACTGTATTGTTGGCCGCAACATATTCAGTCTGGCATTTATAGTTTGATTTAACGTCAATAGATTTCCTTCCCGTATAATCATGGCTAAAAGTGTACAAAAGCGTCGGGCTGGATTTAAGGGCTCTTTGACGGTCTTAACCTCTGATATTGACGGAGTCCTTGATTCGGCATCTAGAGTGGAGGTGGAGGCCAGGTTGCTCAGTATTCAAAAGCAACTTGACAAGTATGAGGTCACACAGGAGGACCTGGCCGACACTTACGAGGACGCCGAGTATATTGAGGTGATCAGAGAGGATACCCTATATATGGAGGGCATAAAAGTAATCGTTGCCATACTGAAGGGGATCCTGATTACAGAGGTCAAGAAGGAGGTCAGGAAAGAGCCAAAGAAATCCGCAGTCAAATTACCACATCTTACTCTCTCAAAATTTGAAGGTGATGCCACCATGTGGTCGGGATTTTGGGAGATGTTCAAGTGTACCATCCATGACAATCCCGACCTCACAGATATACAACGCTTCACCTATCTAAAGGGTCAGCTTCAGGGTGATGCACATAAGCTAGTCGAAGGATTCATAATCGAAAGTGCAAGCTATGCCCCAGCAATTGAGCTCCTGCAAGAGACATATGGGCATCCAGATCGAATCAAGGCAGCTTATGTTACCAAATTCAATCAATTAGTGTCACCCAAACACCAAACAGCTGACCTGAAGGACTTCCATGCCAATACAGAGAGTGTGATGAGGTCAATCATTAGCCATGGTATTTGTCGGGAGGAATTTTGTGTGGTGACTCTTGTCAATAAGTTACCATCACCACTAAAAGAAACCATAAAACGGGAAATGGGAGACTCGAGCCTGGATTATAAGAAATTCACTCATTGCCTCCAGGCTGAAGTGTACAATATGGCGGGTCAAGACAGAGTAGGGGGTACACCCATGGCTACGGCAACATTTACCGCCCAAAGTGAGTACAGGAAATTCAACTGTGTTCTGTGTAGTGGCACCAATCATTTATGGTACAAGTGTATGAAGTATAAGACAGGGCCTCTTAAAGTTAAAAGAGCCCGTCAACTACGTCTCTGCACTGGGTGCTTGTCAAAAGACCATAGCCATTCGGGTTGTACTAATCCTAACATAAGAAGCTGCAAGTTTTGTAAGGGCAAACACTTTCATTCCCTGTGTACACAAAAACAAGGGAAGGAAAGTAGACCAGCGGAGGATAACACCAAGAGAGAGCAGACTGCTGCTACTTCAACTACAATGTCCGTTGCCACAGGTAAAAATACAGTAATCTTGCCCACCGTACAGCTGCCGGTAAAGGGTAAGGATAATAATTGTGTTTAAATCAGATCGCTACTTGACCAATGTTCTCAGAGGACCTTTGTGAAATCTTCTGTTCTATCCTCCCTTTCCTACATTTCTAAAGGAACTGAGGAGTTATGTCTTCACGGATTTACCGGGAAACAGGCCTCTAGGGAATATAATGTTGTGGCACTGCAATACAAACACAGAGGTAAATTTCATCATCTAGATGCAATAGTGGTTGATGAATTGCCAGAACATAAAGGTGAACTTAACCTAAAGTCTAAACTGGTTAGTTTACAAAGTAAAGGCATAAAATTAGCCGATCCTCACGCGACGGACACAGATCAGCTGGAGCTGCTCATCGGTGCGGATCACTATTACGATATAGTGCGACCTGGGTATAAAAGGTCAGGTAGTCTAATTCTGCTTCCTACCAAGTACGGGTACGCCATCAGTGGTTCATATGTGACACAGCCTACAAGCTCCAGCACAGAAGTAATTACTGTATTGAAAGTAGCAGTAACACCAATGGACGAATACATGTCCACTGGTAATATTCCACCATGCAAAAATGACTTAAATGTTTTGTGGGAATTAGATCATATCGGGATAACCCCTAAGGAATACTCACTGGTTGAGCGTCAAGCACTATCGTCGTACGAGGATACCGTTACCTACGATCCCGACAGCCAACAGTATAAAGTGAGACTGCCCTGGAACAATTCCAAGGATCAGCTGCCATCTAACAAGGGTTTGGCCATAGGCCATCTTCGGGGACTTCAGAAAAGATTCCTCAAGGAGCCTGACTTTTGCGAGGAATACTCAAAAGTCATAAAGGAACAGGTGTCCCGGGGTTTTATAGAAGAGGTGCCTTTTGATAAATCAGATACCGGGAATTACTTGGCTCATCATGGTGTAATCAAGGAGAGCAAAACTACGCCAGTGCGTATTGTCTTCGACTGTTCCGCCAAGATGAGTGAACGTCATCCTAGTCTTAATGACTGCCTGTACACTGGACCCTCACTGGTGCCAGATTTAGCGCAGGTTTTGCTTCGATTTCGACTCGGTAAGTATGCTTGGGTGTCTGATATTGAGAAGGCATTTTTAATGTTAAGACTCCATGAAGACGACCAGGACTATACACGATTCATGTGGCCCAAGTATCCGAGGCAACTGGATTCCCCCCTAATTTGTTACCGATTCCGGGCAGTTTTATTTGGAGCGACTTGTTCCCAATTCCTTTTAAACGCCACCATTTTGAAACATTTGTCTTATGTCAGTGCAGATCCGCAGATTATTCATCAGATTCGGTCTGGGTTGTACATAGACAATTTACTGGGTACAGGAAATGAAGAAGATTTCCTGGTTGATACCTACGCTGTAGTCCGAGAGATTATGAATGACGCCCATCTACATTTGCGTGAATGGGCGACTAATAATTCTGTTTTGCGGACTGTACTGCAACGGGATGGTGTGGCGGCTGTACAGCAGGAACATGTTAGAGTGCTAGGGTTGTTTTGGAAAACGGACACCGATACCCTCTCATTCGGCGTTCAGTACGCGCAATATTCGCAGATTACAAAACGAATTTGCTTGAGTATGACAGCTAAACTTTTTGACCCCTTGGGGATAGTTCTACCGGTGTCGATCAAATCGAGATTATTCCTTCAGCAATTATGGAGGATAAAATTAGGATGGGATGAGGTTTTGACTGGCGATCTGGTTCAGGAGTGGGATGACATTATTTCGGATCTTCGTCTCTGTAAGGGTTTTAATTTTCCTCGGAGAGTTGTCATGGACCATCCTGTTTCCATTCATGCCTTCTCAGACGCTAGCAAGGTCACGTACGGCACCGCCATATACTTTGTTGACACAAGTGGCAGCCGTCTAGTCATGGCGAAGGCGAAAGTCGCCCCGATCAAATCCCTTTCCATCCCAAAATTAGAGCTGACTGCAGTTCTGTTGGCTGCTAGACTCGTTCACTTTGTAGAGGAAACTTTTAAAAATTTGCTAAATATCTCGGAGACAGTTGTATGGAGTGACAGCCAAATTACGCTCTACTGGTTACATAGCCGTAAGAGGCTACCAGTATACGTCACCAACCGTGTCGACGAAATTCGTACCCTGCTCCCAACCGCACAGTTCCGGTATGTGTCTACCAAAGAGAATCCAAGTGATTGCATTACTCGTGGTGTCTCTGCTAAATTTCTCAATTCTTCTGCGTTGTGGTGGAATGGCCCATGGTGGCTTAATGATCCCAACGAATGGCCAGAGAATATAGATTTGAGCGAGCAACACACTGCTATTGTGGCACCGGTAATTGACTCGGTGCCTGACGAAGACACACGGTTATGGGACTGGGATAGATTCAGCAGCTATGAGAAGTTACAACGTGTTACAGCATGGGTGTTACGATTTGTAGAAAATGTAAAAGCAAAAATTAAAGGCACACCGCCCACAGGTAGTGCTTACCTCAATGTGAAGGAGATCAGAATTGCAGATAAATTATTACATAAGCTCTGTCAACAAGAAATATATACGCAGGAATATAAATTACTGGTTAAGGGAAGAAAGTCTAGGAATAACCTGATCAACCAGTTGGGCTTACACTTGAAGGGGGACTTGATACATTGCGGAGGCAGATTACAATTGGCAGCCCTCTCTGAGGCAAGTAAGTATCCAATACTACTGCCCAACTCTGTTGTCATTATGGGGTTGGTCATATAGTCACCTATGTAAGACAACGATGGTGGGTGCCTAGAATCAGGCAGGTGGTCAAGAAAGTCCTTCGCAAATGCTTAAAGTGTAGAAGAGTACAGGGAACACATTACGATCCCGTCGGAATTCCTCCCTTACCAAACCTGCGAACTACCCCAGGTGACCCTTACAAAGTTACCGGGGTTGACTACAGTGGAGCAATCCCTGTGAAAGATTCACCCAATCTTAAGGTGTATATGATACTTTTCACTTGTGCTGTTACCAGGGCAATTCACCTGGAACTGGTCACCAACCTCACTTGTGATAGCATCCTACATGCCTTCCGAAGATTCTGCAGTAGACAGGGATATCCGCGAATCATGCTGAGTGACAATGCAAAGATTTTCATAGGGCATCTACATATCTCAAAGAAGTGAGCAACAATCCTAACATTCAGACCTGCCTAGCGGATGTAAAATGCGAATGGCGTTTCATTCCCGCCAGAGCGCCTTGGTTTGGCGCCATATGGGAGAGAGCCATAGGAATCGTGAAGGCGGGTCTGAAGAAGGTGTTGAGCTCTCATCTCGATTGAGGAACTCAACACCATACTCCTGGGTATCGAAGCCACCGTAAATGATCGCCCTCTATACTATGCTTCTGGTGATTTGGAAGACCTTACCCCAATCACACCCTCAGTACTGGTACGTGGATACAGACTGCGGGATCTTCCTGAAGAGCATGACGAGGATACTATGGAGGATCCAGACTACATAAGTAAGGAAGTGATATCGGCCCGCTACAAATACATTCGTAAATTATCGCGAGACATTTGGCATCGCTGGTCAACAGAATATCTGGTGACTTTAAGGGAAGCGCAAAAGAATAAACTAACACCATTAAAAGGTCATTGGCCTAGGGTAGGGGACGTGGTAACCATCCATGAGGAGGGCCCGCGCGCATTTTGGAAATTGGGTCGGATAGAGGAGTTATTACCAGGTCGTGATGGTGAGGTTCGGGTAGCAAAGGTTCGCACCAGGACTGGAGTAATCACACGGCCAACAGTCCGACCATATCCTCTTGAGGGTGACCTCGATCGCAAGGACACCCCCTCGGATCAGTTATCCATTGAAGTCCCCTCTCTGGCTTCTACTTCGGCGCAGCCTGTTGACGCGTCTGGCGAACGCCCACGTCGACAGGCAGCCCAGATATCCTCCCAAGCTTGGCGGGATAAGATTGCCTCCGGGCAAATCTAATCATGTAAATTTTTTATATTTTCTGTTGGTGGGAATATGTCCATACTTAGTGTACTCAAACTAGTATGAACAGTCTCGATGTTACGTAATCTGGGTTGATGTAGCGTTACGTATCATTCCGTAGTCTTAAGTTGAACGCTTCCATAACCTTGGTCGAACGTTCCATGATTGGGTAGAATATATTATTCTATAGTAGTATATGGGAGAGTATTGTAGGATTATAATTCCCATATATATATATATTTGTATTATTTAAGATTGTTTATAAGTATCTCATTGTAAAGAAGATGGGATACATTTTCCATATGTTATGCGCGTGCGCGGTATGTCACGACAGAGACAAACATAACGCGCTCGCGCACTCTCCAACCAACCTCCGTCCCAGCTACACACGCTAAGCCTTCTTCCTATAGTTTCATAATCAGGTGTTTTCGCTTCACTTTCATCTTATATTCCATATAGTCATTACATAATCATCTTTGTTACTTACCACAACTTAACGTAAATATCTATCCTATCCTAGCCTATTGTAGCCTCTTTTCATACTTTGTTTACTATACTAACCACTTCCAGTCATCTAGCCTATTTTCCGCCATCCTCCAATCACCAGCTGATTTCATCAAAGGGTAAATATTTCTATATGGTTAATACTTCTTCATTATCAATAATATACAGTCCACTTATCTAAATTAGCCATAGAAGGATTGATTAGTCAGAAAGTGTTACCTATGGAAGCTAGAGTACTTCAGGAGGATGCAATCACAGAGTTAACCCTTAAGAAGCTAGAGTTTGAACGTTGGAAACTTGAGAGGCAATATGAAGAGAAAGAGAGGGAGAGAGCAGAGAAAGAGAAGGAGAGAGAAGAGAGAGAGAGGGAGAGAACACATGAATTGAAAAGACTAGAAACCCAAGGTACAGTCAATCAAGAAAGTAAATACCATTTTGATTTGACAAAATATTTAAAGATGGTACCTGTATTTGTTGAAAATGATCCTGATGAGTTTTTGTTTACAATATGAGAAAGTAGCTAATAGTATGAAATGGCCAACTGACAGTAGGGTTTTATTAGCTCAGTCTGTTTTTAAAAGTAAGGTCCAGGTTATTTTTAATTCTCTTAGTGATGTTTCTGATTATGAAGTTGTAAAAGAGAACATTTTGAAAGGGTATGAGAAAGTGCCAGAAGCTTACAGGGTGAAATTTAGGAACCTGAAGAAAAATGATTCACTAACCTATTTAGAATTTTCTTATGTTAAACATAGGCATTTTGATCGGTGGTTATTAGCCAGTGATGTCCATGATTATGAAGGCCTGAAGGAGTTGATCCTACTAGAAGAATACAAGAGACAGATGCCTCCTGCAGTTAAGGTATATTTAGAAGAGAAAAATCCTTGTAAGGTTCATGATGCAGCAGTATTAACAGAAAACTTTGTGTTAACCCATAAAGGTGGTTCACTGTATCCGGTAAATAGGGCTGGAGGTAAGTGGCAACCAAAGACGTTTCATCATGGTAAGCAGTCAGGTAGTAGCACTCCCAACGAAAACTCTGGTCAGAATATACCTAAATTCCAAACTGCCACTGACAAACCTCAGGATTATGTGAGATTAGGGATTACATGCTATAACTGCTATGAATCAGGTCACATAGCTAGAAACTGTAAAAAACACAAGAAACAACGATCAACTGAAGGTGTCACACAGTCCTTTGTCCAGACTGACGGTAGAGTTACTGGTTTTGGTCCTTTCATGTCTTTGGGGTTTGTGTCGGTTGATGGTCCCGGACATATCCAATATCCTGTCCGTATACTTTGTGATACTGGTGCTTCACATAGCTTGTTGGTGAGGCGAGCCTTGCCTGTGGTTGATGAACTGCTTACAGGTGAGAGTCTTCTTCTTGATGGGGTGGGTGGTCCAATAGAAGTCCCTGTAACTAAAGTCCATCTAGAATCTGAGCTGTTCACTGGATTTGTGAAGGTAGGTGTCAAAGAATCTCTCCCTCTTGAGGAAGTCACATTGCTACTAGGCAATGATATAGCAGGTGATGTAGTTTTTCCAACAGTTGTAGTAACCAATAAACCTTCCATTGACAGTCCTGCAAAACAACTAGAAAAGCATTACCCGGATCTATTCCCTGTGTGTGCATTCATGCGTAGTATGGCCTCTACTCCTACCGAGATGAAGGATGGTACAGTCGAGGAGCTTGATCTTAACCTCTGAAGTGCGCATGGGGGTAATTGGAAACGTCCCCCTGTGCTGACGTATTTGAGGAGTTTCCGCCACTAAAATATTCATTGTGCCATTAATAGCATTAATACTTATCCATATGCGCCTATTATGGGTTGATTATAAAGGTATTAACCTGAAACAACAATAAAACGAGTGAAAACAGCGTTTGGATGGTCAAAATCGGAGATATAGCCCGCGAGTTGTATAATGTATGGGTGAGGCAATCTGCTTTCCCGCCAATTTCCCCCAAGGCCACTGAGACACAGTCGATCGATACTCTCTCTCTCTCTCTTGCACTCGCTTGCTATCAGTGATGACCACACCCTCCAATCGGATTTCTAATGTTAGCACGAAAATATACCTCAGAATAAGGGAATAACAGGGAAAATAGGTGATAACTGAAGGAGAGGAGGAAAGTGGGGAAGGAGGGGAGGTAGAGGACTGAGATTTTGCATGGCCCAGGGGCCAAAAAAAAAAATAAAATAAAAAAAAAAAAATATAAATTTTTTTTTTTTTTTCGATGTCAAAAGTTGATTTTTATTTTCTCTGACTCTTAAGAGTCTCCCCGCAGTGCGCCGGGGGAACTCTTAAGAGTCTCCCCGCAGCTCCCGGGTTAATGGATTGTTTACTTCTAAACCAACTGTAAGTAGTGAATTAACCACAGGTTGCCAGCCTGTACTTAAAACTATTCCTGTGACTAAGGAAAAGTTGATTCTAGAACAACAGAATGATCTCACATTAAGAAAATGTTTTCAAGATCTGGTGTCGGAGGAAGAGTTAGATGGTCAACGTTGTTGCTATTACTTGAGGAAAGGAGTGTTGATGAGAAAATATCGCCCAATGAATGTGCCAGCTACAGAGAATTGGTCTGTTGTGCATCAGATAGTGGTTCCTGCCAACCTTAAGGAGTCTATTTTAACCCTAGCTCATAATAATTTAGGAGGTCATCTAGGAACTAAAAAGACTAGTGAACGCATATTGACTAACTTTTTCTGGCCTGGTTTAGGGAAGGATGTATCAACATTTTGTAAATCCTGTAGGGAATGTCAGTTGGCTGGTAAACCAAATCAGGTATTGAAGCCTGTACCACTGAAACCCATCCCAGTTGTTGCTGAACCATTTTTCAGGATTATTTTGGATTGTGTTGGACCTCCCCCTAAAACTAAGAAGGGAAATATGTATCTTCTGACCATTATGTGCGCTTTCACCAGATACCCTGAAATAATTCCTATTAAGAAAATTCATGCCAAGATTATTGTTGATAAGTCAATTAATTTCTTTACACAATATGGTATCCCAAAGGTAGTGCAATCAGATCAAGGCAGTAATTTCACCTCAAATTTATTTAAAGAAGCCATGAAACAGTTGGGAGTTAGGCAATACCTCGCTATTCCTTACCACCCAGAGTCCCAGGGAATGTTAGAAAGGTTTCATCAAACTTTTAAGAAGATGCTAGGTAAATACTGTTTAGAGACAGGACAGGAGTGGGATGAAGGGATAGATATACTATTGTTTGCAATTAGAGAGAGTAAACAGGAGTCCCTAGGATATAGTCCTTACCAACTTGTATTTGTTCATGAAGAACGTGGACCAATGAGATCATTGAGAGAGACCTGGTTAGATGATTCTGAGAATGTAACTTTGAACAACTATGTGGAGAAGTTCAGACATACTGTAGGTTAGAGAGAGTATGTGCATTTGCCATTGAGAACTTAAAGGAAGCCCAAAGTGGAATGAAAGCAAATTTTGACAAAAAAGCAGAAAACAGAAAGTTTGAAGTAGGAGATAAAGTGTTGTTGCTTCTACCCATATACAAAACTCCTTTACAAGCAAAGTTTGAGGGACCATATTCTGTCCTTGAAGCATGTGGATCGGACAGGTATGTCATCAGTACACCAGGGCGAAGGAAATGTAAGCACACAGTACATGCTAATAATATGAAACCTTTTCACCAGCGATCAGCAATTATGAATGTAACCAGAAAATGTGATGATCCAGTTGAGGAGGACCAGTTCAACCCAATGGTCCCAGTGATTAATAACTCTAAGATTCTTGCCAATCCTGAACCTATATTACAGCACTTGGACATGAGGAAAGCAGCAGATGTCACAGCTCTCTTATCCAGGTACAGTGGCATATTCCAGGACGTTCCCCAGCGAAGTGTAGTAGCAGAACATGAGGTAGTATTTAAGCGTAGTAAGACACCAATCAAGCAGCGTGCATATTGAGTGAGTCCATGGAGGAAGAAGAATCTGCAGGAGGAGGTCCAGTTTCTGCTTGAGAATGGTTTGGCCATCCCCAGTGTGAGCGAGTGAGCATCTCCCTGCTTACTGGTCCCGAAGCCCAACGGATCGTATCGGATGTGTACGGACTACCGACGACTGAACCAGGTCCAAAATAATCCAAATGATAACAAAATATTTTGGTCTACTCTTAACTCATTCAAATCCAACTTCACTACTGCTTCATCCATTCCACCATTAAAATCTCCGACTGGCAATCTTGTAAGTGACCCACGAGGTAAAGCTAACCTTCTTGCGGATATTTTCTCCACCAACTCAACCTTAGATGAAATAAATCAAGATGTCCCTGTACTTAATTTTAATTCGCCTGAAATTCCCTCACTTAAGATCCACACCAGACATGTCAACACTATTTTGCAGAATCTCTCAGTAGATAAGGCTCCTGGTCCAGATGAAATTCCTCCAATAGTACTTAAGAATTGCTCCTTGGTGCTCGCTCCTGTATTGGCAAATTTTTTCCGTCTGTGTACTCATACCTCATGCTTCCCAGTACCCTGGAAAGAAGCAAACATCCATCCAGTTCCTAAAAAAGGTGCCTCTTCAGATCCATCAAACTACAGACCAATAGCTATAACTTCCACTCTTGGCAAAGTCTTTGAAATTATATTAAATAATCACATGATTAAGCATCTGGAGAATAATAAATTAATCAGTGATAGGCAATATGGTTTTAGACGATGTCGATCAACTGCAGACATTCTTTGCCTTCTTACGCATCAAATCAACCAAGCTACAGACCAACATGGGGAAACACATACAATAGCACTGGATATAATATTATATCAAAGGCATTTGATAGAGTCTGGCATCAATCCTTATTGTCGAAGATGTCACACTACGGCCTTGCATCATTAGTTCCACGAATTTCTTCTTATCTTCATAACAGAAAAATATGTGTAATGGTAGATGGCCTTTATTCTCAATTTCACTCAATAAATGCTAGTGTTCCCCAGGGATCAGTTTTGGACCCAACTCTGTTCCTCATTCATATCAATGATCTCATATCTACCACTCATAATCCAATACATTCCTACGCAGATGACTCAACACTCCACAGTTCCTTCACATTTACCAATTCTTTCACCCAACCCGATCTTATAAATTCAAAAATAAACACTGCAATTTCTCTGAACTAGGACCTTTCTAGAATTAATGAATGGGGACAAGAGAATCTAGTTTCCTTTAATGCACAGAAAACCAAGTACATTCAATTTTCTAACCGACAGAATCTCACTGACCCCCATATATTTTGTAATGATGTAAATATTCCCACTTCCCCTAGTATTGACATTCTAGGTGTAACATTAACTACTAACTTGAGCTGGACACAATATGTTAGAGGCATTGCTAAGAATGCCTCTAAAAAACTGGGACTCCTGTACAGAGTTCGAGAATTCTTCACTGACGAGCAGTTGGCCGTAATATATAAAAGTCATGTGCGTTCTCGGATGGATTACTGTTCACCTCTGTGGGGTGGAAGTGGAGTGGTTGCATTGAGGCAGTTGGACAAAATTCAAAATAAAGCTATTAGATTAATCAATAACCCTGCAATCACACAGGACCTTCCTACATTATCCATACGAAGAAACGTTGCATCCCTTGCATTATTCTACAGATATTTTCACAGCAATTGTTCCGAGGAACTTGCTTCAATTGTGCCGCCTCTCCACATCTTTCCCCGTAGAACTAGGGCAGCTGAGAGCGCCCATGAATTTACACTTTCTCCTCCACAATGCAGAACTTCTGCTTATCAGAATTCATTTATCCCCAGAGCTACTACTCTTTGGAATTCACTTCCCTCGAATTGCTTTCCACAAACTTACAATCTACAAATGTTTAAATCCAGTTGTTACAAACATTTTATGAATGGAGGATGCCTTTAGGCACATGGACCTTTTTGTTTTATCTGTGTTTTTCCTTCCTCCGTTCATTGTCTCTTAAAAAAAAAAAAAGGTAACACAATCTGATGGCTACCCTATGCCTAGGATAGACGATATCATGGACAGCTTGGGGACAACAAGCTTTTTGACAAGACTGGATTTACTCAAAGGATATTATCAGGTTGGTTTGGCCAGTAATGCTAGTAATGTGTCGGCTTTCATTTCATACCACCGGATGGACTCTACCAATATACAGTGATGCCCTTTGGAATAAAAAATGCGCCTGCCACCTTTCAACGCATGATAAATAAAGTAATACAGGGTTTAAATAATGTGAAGGCTTATATAGACGATGTGATAATTTATGATGTAGCCTGGTTAGAACATATGGTGCATCTTCAAGAACTTTTTCTTAGATTGATAAAGGCAAACTTGACTGTAAATCTTGCAAAAAGTGAATTTGGAAAAGCTACTGTAGATTATCTGGGACATTGAATGGGAATTGGACAAGTGACTCCCCTGATAGCAAAGGTAGAAGCCATACAAAATATTCCTCCCCCTAATACCCGAAAACAATTGAGAAGTTATTTGGGAGTGGTGGGGTATTATCGTAGGTTTTGTCCTAATTTTGCAGAGGTAGCTGTTCCCTTAACCAACTTAGTTAGTCCCAAAGTAAAGTTCACATGGTCACCTAGGTGTCAAGATGCCTTTAATGAACTGAACAATATCCTGGTCAGCAAGCCCATTTTGAAGTCTCCAAATTTAAATAAAAGTTTCCAAGTGCAGGTGGACGCAAGTGAGATGGGAGCCGGAGCAGTCTTGCTGCAGGAGGGTGACGAAGAAGATGGATTGCTGTATCCAGTCTGATATATGTCCCACAAGTTCAACACTGCTCAGACAAATTACAGCACCATAGAAAAAGAGTTACTGGCCCTTATTTTGGCTCTTGAGAAGTGGGATGTGTATCTTTGCCAGAATGCTGCACTTTCAGTCTACAGTGATCATAGCCCACTTCAGTTTTTGGCCAGAATGAAGAATAAGAATATGAGACTGACAAGATGGGCTCTCTTTTTGCAGAAATATGATATAACCATAAAGCACATAAAGGAACGCGACAATGTAATAGCTGATTTTCTCTCTAGAAGTACACTAGAGGCTTCACCCTAGTGTCCTTTTGGGAGGGGAGTGTTAGGTATGAACCAATTTATTATTATTTAATAAGGTAGATCAGTATTAAAATACATAGGAATCATTCTAGCCTGTCTGTTTAAATATAAAGTATTTAAGAGGTTAATAACTTATGTTTTCGTAATGCTTAGTGGAAGTTCGTGATACAACAGTACTTGATTCGAATCCTGTATGGATGGTTAATTTCATATACTTGGATTATGTTTTCGTATTATTTTGTTTCTGTAACAGATTGGTGTGATCACTAGATTATGGTTTATGATACTTTAATAAGGGAGTTGAGGTCTCACAGGTTTATGAACTGTTCTTGTATAATTTAGGATTTGTTTCTGTAACAGATTGGTGTGAACATTAGATTATGGTTTATGATACTTAAATAATGGAGATGAGGTCTCACAGGTTTATGAACTGTTCTTGTATAATTTAGGATTTGTTTCTGTAACAGATTGGTGTGAACATTAGATTATGGTTTATGATACTTAAATAATGGAGATGAGGTCTCACAGGTTTATGAACTGTTCTTGTATAATTTAGGATTTGTTTCTGTAACAGATTGGTGTGAACATTAGATTATGGTTTATGATACTTAAATAATGGAGATGAGGTCTCACAGGTTTATGAACTGTTCTTGTATAATTTAGGATTTGTTTCTGTAACAGATTGGTGTGAACATTAGATTATGGTTTATGATACTTAAATAATGGAGATGAGGTCTCACAGGTTTATGAACTGTTCTTGTATAATTTAGGATTTGTTTCTGTAACAGATTGGTGTGAACATTAGATTATGGTTTATGATACTTAAATAATGGAGATGAGGTCTCACAGGTTTATTAACTGTTCTTGTATAATTTAGGATTGATTAAGTGAATTAATTTAGGTTTCGAAGAGCTATATTTTATTTTGTACAGTATACAACGTGAAGCTCAACAGGTTCATAAGAGTGAACGTTTAAGATTTGAGTTACCTTGTTTCATTTATGTTGATTTGAAATTAAAGGTTTTGTCTCTAAACTTTGAGATAGTATTGTAAAAACCAAAGCGTTGTAAGCTCGGTGGTGGGAGAGGGAGGGAGACTGTGTATTGGGGTGGGTGTGGTGAGACGTCAGTGGATACGCCATGAAGACCTCCAGCCCTGGGATTTCTTGATCCTCTATGATATGGTAAAGTAAACAGACCTTCTAGGGGTTCTAGTGATTGTTGGGAATACAGTGAACCACCTATAGAATATAGAATATTTTAAGGCTGTTTGGGACGGAAATCAGGGTCAGGAAAGATATTTATATTTGGTGTGATCCATGGTGTTAGTGTTGTCTCATTGAATAGAATTAAGTTAATTTATGTACACATGTTAAACTTTAAGTATTAATGAACAAATTATAATTGACTTACTTGTTTTCACTTTCCTTTAGTATTAAGATAATTTGAGCTTTTATATTTTTATATTCCTCTAGCTGTGTCTTTCTTTTCCAATTCTTAATTTTCTCCTATTTAAATTTCTGTCATGGATTAGGGGTCAGGAAATGGGACTTAACCCTTTCGCTGCGGGTGACGTTCTGGAATGTTTTGGCAAGTTACAGCAATTTCCAGGATTTAAAAGCCTGTAAAAAAATAAAAAATTGAGTGTCAGTGGGCGGGAGCGTGAGGGACCCACCTCCGACCCTCAGAGCACCGAGTGGCTCACTGAGCTAGGCTGTGTCTCGCGCGGGTCTCTCTCTGTCTCTCTCACCAGTGTAGCCAAGCGAGCGAGTGTTACATAATAGCAGGGTTCCCGCGTTTCACTGGGACCACTGCGGGTGAACCAGACCACGTACAGGGTCCGTTCTGGTGTCATTTTGAAGCTATTTTCGCCTAGTTTTCGGCAGAATACACTTCATTTAATACAGATGCTTGATTTATCATTCAGAAGTGCCTGAATATGCCCTAAATAGCCCAAACATAGCCGCAGCCAAAGGGTTAAATCCGTAGCAATATATATATATACAGTATATATATATATATATATATACAGTCTATATATATAATATATATATATATATATATATATATATACTGGTGTATATATATATATTGTTACGTATCTTGATCCTCAAGTGGTTAACTTGATGAATCTAGATAGCACAGAGATATATATTAAGGTATCAGTCAGCTGAAGGCAAAACAAAAGTAAAATCTAAATAAAATAATTTCCTGTTGTTGCTTCCTTTCCTTTTGGATCTTAGGACTTAGTATCCTTTATTGACTGATACTCTTTAATTATGAAAAATACTGAAACTAATTAAAGTCATGTAGTATTTATAAAGAATTATTATTTAACCGAAGCTTAGTAGGCTATGGTTATGAACCGAATAAGTTATAGCTAAAGAAGGACTATTAATTTTATAAAAAGTCTTGAAAGATAAATATTAAAGTAAGAATATTTCTGTCTCTTACCCTTTTTGAAATGAATAGATAGTTTTCTTCTATGTCCTTTTATTTATATTTAATGTAATTATTCTTGGTTCTTGTCTTACGTTAATAGTATTATATTATTATTATCATCAGGAGTAATATCAAAGTCACATAAAAAGTTAGATATATATTTAATAATTAGTTAAATTTATTTCTTAACCACGTAACATTGAGGTTTGATTATGAGTAAATAAAGTTACAGGATCGTTTCATAGATTCGATTCAGGTCTCACTCAAATAATATGAAAAGCAAAATATAATATTTTGAAGCAAAAGAATTTTCTTCAGCTTAGAAAATCACTATAAGTAATATTAACACAGCCATGTTAGTCTAAGGCGATATTACTAATATGAGACAATAGCATCACCGTACTAAGCACCATTAAGCAATGTAAGCTTAATTAAAAGAAAATGAAAGAACTCGTAAGTATTAATATAAAACAATAGTATTACTTTCATCATAACCCAATTACTTAAAGAGTTGCTTTAGTCCACAAGTTAGTCAACTAAAATAGTTAAGTACATAATAATAGCGTTAACGTTAATTCCCAATCAAATAGTTAAGTACATAAATAGTAGCGTTAACGTTAATTCGCAATCAAATAGTTACACATAATAGTAGCGTTCACGTTAATTCCCAATTAAATAGTTAAACACAAAATAGTAGTGTTCACGTTAATTCCCAATTAAATAGTTAAACACATAATAGTAGTGTTCACGTTAATTCCCAATCACATATCTCACTAACCAACATAACATAAGAGTTTACACCGAACACACTTAACACACATTTATATAATCTGACTGACAGTCACAATCCCATTATAATACTTCACCCCGTCTTCCTCCAGCTGCAAGTTCACCTTCCCCAACTCCAAATGAGACTGATTTGAATGCCCACAACTCGGGTCTTATATACCAAACAATGATGGTGTAGGAACGAATCAGGAGGCGGAGGGTGGTGCCTGCTCCAATCATAGCTCCTCGAGTCGCATAACAGGTGCGTGGTCCACTCACAGCTCCTGGCGTCGATCATACGTCATAGCATCGGTCATCGAGGTGTGAAGGCTAGTTTGCTGGTATGGGGCGAGATGGTTTGCCCACTCGCTCGTTCGCTCGCTAGTCTGCTTCACCGTTTGGGTAGCTTGGCTCCTTCAACTCTAATTCTAACTCTTAAATTAACATACAGGGGTCCGTATGTCAGACCTCCCCCCTAGAAAAGAGTTTAAGGAGTATAGTACATAATATTAAACATAATACATAAATAGATTCACCACCAGATTGGCAACAGCAAGATTATAATGAGGATATAATAAGGATATCACCCAAAGTATGCAACGTCTCCAGGTACCACATCAGAACATAGCCGGAACGTAGCTGGAGCGTTTATTCGAACTGCAAGGCATTATCTCACAGCTGAAGGCTTAAAAGCGCACTACAAAAGCATGATATTTACCTCGCTACAAGGGAGAGCTAATTGCCAAAATCCTCTCATTAAATTAAACTTACTGCTGTATGAGGCCAACCCGGTAAATGCAATCTTTGATCCGTGGCAGTGGGTAGGTATCGTTCTTTGTGACAGCATTGACTTGCCTATAGACCCTACAAAACCTATGGCTCCCGTCTGGCTTTGGCACAAGTATGACCGGACTACTCCACTGGCTTAAGGCTCTAGTGATCAGTTTATTAGATAACATAAAGTCAAGCTCGACCTGCAGTATACTCCTGCATTGTGGCGAGACACGGTAGGGGGATAGTTTAATGGGAGTTGCATCCCCTACGTCGATGTCGTGCACGGCCAAAGAAGTGAGCCCTGGAGTATCACGGAACACATTGGGAGACTGAGATAAAACAGAGATTAGTTGGTTCGCTTGATCAGAGGGAAGATGACATAGTTTAGATGGTAATTCCCTCAAAGCCACTGAATTATACTGAAAGTTGGATAGGCTACATGACAAGTCAAAGTCTGCATGGATACCTTCAGGCTCTGGAACAGTCTGTTGCGGGTCAGTAAGAGAACTGAAGACTTTGTCCGCACCAGGCTGTTCACAGGTCCTGACATTCACTGCCACAGTGGGAGAATCTGGAGGAGAGGAATCAGGGGACCTATGGTAGGGTTTCAACATATTTATATGGAATACTTGCGTGGGCTTTCTCCTGTCTGGGGTAGTAACTAGATAATCGGTAATGCTCACCCTCCGAATGATCTTATATGGGCCCCTGAACTTGGCAGATAAAGGTTGGCCAAAAAGGGGGAGCAGGACCAAAACCTCATCACCGGGCTTAAACTCCCTCTCACGGGCTTTTCTGTCATACCATTTCTTCTTGGAGCTTTTAGCCACTGTCAAGTTTTGAGCGGCAAACTCACATGAGGATCTCAGCCGGGTTTTGAAATCTGAAACATACTTGAGGAGGTTTTGGTTCCCCTCCTGGCCAACTAGGCTATCCTGCAATAGTTGCAAAGGACCTCTTACCTGGTGACCGAAAACTAGCTCATTAGGGGAAAAACCCAGGGATTCAGTAGGAACCTCACGAGTAGCAAATAAAAGAAAAGGTACCCCCTTATCCCACTCAACTCCGGTCTCTGTACAATACTTACGTAACATTCCCTTTAATGTCTGATGATATCGTTCGAGAACCCCTTGACTCTCTGGGTGGTAGGTGCTAGACTTTACATGCTCGATACCCAACTCCTTCAGGGACTGCTGGAAAATGTTAGAGGTAAAATTAGTTCCTTGATCACTTTGCACCTCATGGGGGAAACCCATTCTGGTGAAGAATTTGAGCAGTTCCTTGATAACAGTTGGAGCAGAGGTAGTCCTTAAGGGTATAGCCTCTGGGTAGCGAGTTGCCATGTCCATGATAGTTAATAAATAAAAGTTACCTTGGGAAGTCTTAGGCAATGGGCCTACAATGTCCACTACCACCCGAGTAAAAGGATTCTCGAAAACGGGCAAGGGCACCAGAGGATGTACAGGCACCTTCTGATTGGGTTTTCCTGTCATCTGGCAAGTGTGACACACTCTACAACACTCCACTACATCTGCACGCATTCCTGGCCAGTAAAAGTGGGCTCTGATTCTGTCTAGAGTTTTTCTCACACCTAGGTGTCCTGCCAATGGTATACAATGTGCCATTTCCATTATATCTCTACGACAAGGTTTGGGGACTACTACTTGATGGACGTCCCAAGCCCCGTCATCGATTGGTCTGTGTGGCGGTCTCCATCTTCGCCACAATACTCCTCCTTTGAGGTAGAAACATTCACCACCCTCCTTCTCACATTCCTCTTCACTCACGGACCTGGCAGCTAACTCCTTGCATTCACTATCATCTCTCTGTAGCTCTACCAGGCCACTAGGACAATTTAGAGGAGTTTCATGGTCATCGTTAGGGTCAAGATGAGCCATAAAGGTGTCAGATAAATCCACCTCAGTCACATCATCAGGCACAGTTGGAGCATCATTCACACTCTCATCATCCCTTTCATCAACTCTTACATTCGGTACATTTCTGTCTGAGGGAACTGCTACTTGAGACATTGAACGTGTGTCAGCACACACAGGGAAAACAGTTGGCAACTCCTTGTCGAGCTCACCGGTTAGTGGCTCGTTAACAGGGGAAAGTGACAAAATGGGGTCTGGTCGGACCTTCTCACCTGCTACATCATTCCCCAAAAGGAGTGTTACCCCAGGCACAGGGATATCTTGGGACCTACACAAAGCTATGGTGGCCTCACCCTGTAGTAACTCACATTCAATTTCGCCTTTTACCAAGTATGCATAAAACTGGCCTCCAGCACCTCTCATTACAACTGGTTCGCCAGGTGGGCACTCAGTGTAAGGATTCACCATGAGGGTGCTAGTAGAACCTGTGTCTCTCAGAATTTTTACCTCATGCATACAACCATTTAATCTCACGTTGCCAGATGAAATAAAGGGACGGTAACTGTCCTGCACTGATGGTGAAATTATTATTGGCTTAACCCTAGTGGGTTGCACCACACATGCTACTACACCCCTGTCTAGATGATTTACGTTAGCTGCTAGGTACTCCTTCTGTCGAGAGTCCTGCATTAAAGGAACTTTTGGTGCTAGGTACTCCTTCTGTCGGGAGTCCTGCATTAAAGGAACATTTGATGCTAGGTACTTCTTCTGTCGGGAGCCCTGCATTAAAGGCACACATGGAATTTGAGATACGGCGGCAACTGTCTGCCCCGATCTCTCGGTTTTTTCCTTGGCTCAGCACTGATAAGCTAGGTGGCCTCTCATGCCACAAAAAGTACATACTTTAGGGGATACGGGAACGTTCCCTCTTTGAGCATTACTATTAGTTTGGGGCCCACCTCTGTTACCATTGCCCTGAATCGCATTTTTAGTTGGGGGAACAATTCTATTTTGGCTAGCTGGGGAAGACGTTATAGGCTTGTGACGGGGTCGGTCAGATTTGTGATTGGGATACTTAAAATTAGAACTAGAATTATCGTAGGGCTTCTTTCCACGAAATTTGTTGTTGAGCACGTATGTGTCAGCCATGTCAGCGGCGTCGGCAAGACAATCTACCTTTTTCCCCTTTAAGTGATAGGATACAGAAGAATCAATTTTCCATAGGAAATTTTCTAACAGGACCAACTCCTTCAGATCGTTGTAGCTTGTGACTTTCTTACTCTTGACCCAATGATTGAAAGTTTTAGTCATGGTCCTGGCAAATACCTTATGGGTTTCTTCTACTTTCTTCTGGTTTTTACGGAAAGATTGCCTGTAAGCCTCAGGCTGCAATTGATAGGTTTTAAAGATAGCTTCTTTGAGATTGTCATAATCCTGCCTAACTTCTGCTACTTCTGACAAATACGTGGCTCGAGCCTGCCCTGTCAAAACAGTTTGTAACATAAAAGGCCATTGATCTCTTGTCCACTTCATACCTCCAGCAACTTCCTCAAACAAAACAAAGAAATCCTGCACATTATCCTCAGTGAAAGGTGGAATGACACTAGTCATAGTCAATCCCAGAGGGGGAGCAATTACGGGAGCATTTGTATTGACATTTAGTTGAGCCGTTTGATATTGATATTGATAATGTTCGGTCTTTATTCTGGCTTCTTCGATATTTGCTCTGGCTTGTTAGGCATTTATTCTGGCTAGTTCTATTTTTAGTTTGGCTAGTTCCAGTACCTGATCACCGGTCAAACCAGGTGGCAATTGTTCATCAAGTTGGCTAGGTTTACTAGGGATCCCACCAACTGCTCCGTCACCCTCCCCGCCTTCTACAGGGAACAGGTGGGTTTTTATGGTCTGAGCCACCTCTACTTTAGACATGTTTGAGACAGTTAATTGGAGATGCGAGGCAAGCACTTTCAGTTCGGATTTTGACAGACAGTCAATATCAGGGGATGTGGGTTCTGATTCTATGAAAACTCGAGCATCTTCGTCATTAATTAGTTGAGGCATGATTAATATTTGATTTTAAGTAGTGAAACGTTAATGAAACTGAGTGAAACTGTATGAAACGAATCCTTGGCAAGGTCGCCACTCTTCTGTTACGTATCTTGATCCTCAAGTGGTTAACTTGATGAATCTAGATAGCACAGAGATATATATTAAGGTATCAGTCAGCTGAAGGCAAAACAAAAGTAAAATCTAAATAAAATAATTTCCTGTTGTTGCTTCCTTTCCTTTTGGATCTTAGGACTTAATATCCTTTATTGACTGATACTCTTTAATTATGAAAAATACTGAAACTAATTAAAGTCATGTAGTATTTATAAAGAATTATTATTTAACCGAAGCTTAGTAGGCTATGGTTATGAACCGAATAAGTTATAGCTAAAGAAGGACTATTAATTTTATAAAAAGTCTTGAAAGATAAATATTAAAGTAAGAATATTTCTGTCTCTTACCCTTTTTGAAATGAATAGATAGTTTTCTTCTATGTCCTTTTATTTATATTTAATGTAATTATTCTTGGTTCTTGTCTTACGTTAATAGTATTATATTATTATTATCATCAGGAGTAATATCAAAGTCACATAAAAAGTTAGATATATATTTAATAATTAGTTAAATTTATTTCTTAACCACGTAACATTGAGGTTTGATTATGAGTAAATAAAGTTACAGGATCGTTTCATAGATTCGATTCAGGTCTCACTCAAATAATATGAAAAGCAAAATATAATATTTTGAAGCAAAAGAATTTTCTTCAGCTTAGAAAATCACTATAAGTAATATTAACGCAGCCATGTTAGTCTAAGGCGATATTACTAATATGAGACAATAGCATCACCGTACTAAGCACCATTAAGCAATGTAAGCTTAATTAAAAGAAAATGAAAGAACTCGTAAGTATTAATATAAAACAATAGTATTACTTTCATCATAACCCAATTACTTAAAGAGTTGCTTTAGTCCACAAGTTAGTCAACTAAAATAGTTAAGTACATAATAATAGCGTTAACGTTAATTCCCAATCAAATAGTTAAGTACATAAATAGTAGCGTTAACGTTAATTCGCAATCAAATAGTTACACATAATAGTAGCGTTCACGTTAATTCCCAATTAAATAGTTAAACACATAATAGTAGTGTTCACGTGAATTCCCAATTAAATAGTTTTTTTTTTTTTTTTTTTTTTTTTTTCTATATTCCAACTACTCCCTCTCGGGCATAGGCTGAGAGCCTGTACATTCCACCGCCCAACACGGTGAAGCCCGTGAGGTCTTGTTCCAGTCTGGGGAGTGAGACATGCGAAGCATCCATCATGGCTCGAAGCAGCTCCATCTCTGAAGCGGCCGGTTGCTTCGCTCAAGTGCTTCACCGTCTCACCCTCCAGACTCAGACCCTCACTCTCAGAACGCCACCTATTGAGCAGTGAACTCACTAGGCATTGTCCCCCTGTAACATATTTTGAATATGGGAATATTCATACAGTGTTATTTAATCAGTGAACAACGAGGGTATTTTTTTGGCATTTCGGTGGGCTTTGTGGTAATGCACTGATACTAGGTACAGCACAAATTCAATCCCAATAATATCTTCCCATTGACATATCGGGATTTGAACCCGGGTCCATTGGATTACCAATCCAGTGGCATGACCACTCCACCACACCTCCCCTATGTGATAAACACATAATAGTAGTGTTCACGTTAATTCCCAATCACATATCTCACTAACCAACATAACATAAGAGTTTACACCGAACACACTTAACACACATTTATATAATCTGACTGACAGTCACAATCCCATTATAATACTTCACCCCGTCTTCCTCCAGCTGCAAGTTCACCTTCCCCAACTCCAAATGAGACTGATTTGAATGCCCACAACTCGGGTCTTATATACCAAACAATGATGGTGTAGGAACGAATCAGGAGGTGGGAGGTGGTGCCTGCTCCAATCATAGCTCCTCGAGTCGCATAACAGGTGCGTGGTCCACTCACAGCTCCTGGCGTCGATCATACGTCATAGCATCGGTCATCGAGGTGTGAAGGCTAGTTTGCTGGTATGGGGCGAGATGGTTTGCCCACTCGCTCGTTCGCTCGCTAGTCTGCTTCACCGTTGGGGTAGCTTGGCTCCTTCAACTCTAATTCTAACTCTTAAATTAACATACAGGGGTCCGTATGTCAGAATATATATATATATATATATATATATATATATATATATATATATATATATATATATAAAATATTATATAATTTATTAATTTCACAACAACACCAAACACCCCCAATGAAATCAATTAAAGTATACTGTATATGTGATCCACCGGGATTCGACCCTGGGTTATCACACACAGATTGTTGCCACCTTAACCATTACAGCACCAGGACGGTTAAAGGTTTATGCACACGCCTACGATTTATTATCCATTCTTGAATACTGGATATTAATCTAATAAGAACATAAGAACATAAGAAAATGGGAGTCTGCAGAAAGCCGATTGGCCTAAGCAAGGCAGATCCCTGTCCCACACAACCCAAAATCAATTACAAAGCCCAATTATAGGCTCAACACTCTAATACCCTGAGGATCATCTTACCAAAACGGTTAGAGATTAACGCAGGATTATGGGGGTCTGCAGAGCGCTGATTGGCCCAACCCGGCTGATCCCCCTTCACACCCAACCCCTCTCGTCCATATGCTTATCCAATTTTATCTTAAAGCTCCCTACAGTTTTAGATCCCACTATAGCACTTGGTAGTCCATTCCACCCATCTACAACTCTGTTACCAAACCAATATTTGCCTATATCTTTTCTGAAACGAAATGTATCTAATTTGAAACCATTAGTACGAGTTCTTTCGCTATCACTGAGCTTTAGTACATTTGTCATGTCCCCTTTGTTAATCCCACTAACCCACTTGAACACCTCTATCATATCCCCTCTAACTCTGCGTCTCTCTAACGAATGTAAACCTAATTTCTTCAACCTTTCTTCATACGGAAGATTTCTAATATTATGGATAATTTTTGTCATTCTACGCTGTACTCTCTCCAATGAATCTATGTCCATTCTGTAATAAGGACACCAAAATTGGACAGCATAATCCATATGGGGTCTCACTAATGACAAGTAAAGTTTTAAGATAACATCAGCAGTTCTGTTACTCACACTCCTAGAGATGAACCCGAGAATCCTGTTTGCCTTATTACGAACGCCTATACACTGTTTTCTAGGCTTCAAATCATTGCTAACAAACACACCTAGATCTTTCTCGCAGTCTGAATTTTCTAATTCTAAATTAGCTAGTTTATATTTAACATTTGTTTGCATCTTCCCTATCTTTAATACCTTGCATTTGTCAATGTTAAACTTCATCTGCCAATTTACTGACCATTCATGTAAGGTATCTAGATCCCTTTGGAGGCACTCTATATCGCTATCTGAATCAATTGATCTCCCCATTTTAGTATCGTCTGCGAATTTACTTATCCTACTAGTTATACCTAAATCTAGGTCATTTATGTATATAAGAAACAACAGGGGACCTATAATACCGATCCCTGGGGGACACCACTTTTGACTGCTCCCCACTCTGACTTGGTACCATTTATGCTGACTCTCTGTTTCCTACCAATTAGCCATGACCTAATCCATCCCAACAACGCCCCACCTATGCCATGTGCCTCAACCTTTCTCATCAATCTCTCATGAGGGACTCTGTCGAAAGCTTTTCTGAAATCTAAATATATAATATCGTATGCCTTGTCATTATCTACTGCTTCATATACCTCTGAGAAAAAACTAAGCAAATTAGTAAGGCAAGAACGTCCCTGAGTGAATCCATGCTGAGAAGAATTGATTAAGTTAAATGTTTCTAAGTGGTTTCTCATTTTCCTAGCAATAATTGACTCTAGTAGCTTTCCTATGATTGAAGTGAGACTAATAGGACGGTAATTGGATGCTATTGATTTATCACCTTTTTTGAAAATCGGAACTACATTTGCAAGCTTCCAAGCTTCTGGAACTATACCTGTTTCTAATGAATTGTTAAAAAGAAATGTTAATGGGTAACTTAACTCATCTCTGCATTCTTTTAATACTCTGGCATATACCTCATCGGGACCAGGCGATTTCTGAGGTATCAGTCTGTCAATTTCCTTAAGCACATCATTTCTACTTATAGTAACCGTACTTAACCTATTTTCTATACTATCGCTATATACCTTACGGACTTCTGGAATCTGTGCCAAATTTTCATTAGTGAAAACGGATAGAAACTGACTATTTAATGTACTGCACATTTCTAAATCATTTTCTGTCAAAACTCCTATCGAAGTTTTAAGGGGGCCTATGTTATCTCTAACTTTAGATTTATATAGCTGGTAAAAAGCCTTAGGGTTATTTTTTGAGTCATTGGCTATCCTGATTTCATAATTTCTTTTGTCTGTCCTTATACATTTTTTAACCTCTCTTGATAGATTCTGATAGTAAGCAAGTAGGTGAATTTCGCCTTTCTTAATTTTTCGATATATTCCTCTCTTTTTTTCCTAGAAGGTCTTATAGTCTATTATTCATCCATTTGGGTTGGTTCTGTGTTGATCTAAATTTTCTTTTGGGGATATATTTATTTTGCGCATTGTGGAGTGAAGAAATAAAATGATTATATGTAGCTGTCAAATTATCCTGAGTTAAGACAGGTATCTGAGAGAGAGAGTATGTTCATTAGCGCACCTGGGTCCACTTAATAGTTTAACCATAGGATCGACTCTTAAGGCTCGTCTTAATCCACCATAATTGGCTTTTCTGAAATCTGGGATAAGTGTCGTATTCTCTTTAGCCTTTCCTGTCCATTGTATGTTAAAATAAATTGATTTATGATCACTATTTCCTAGTTGGTCTCCTATCTCTACATTATTTATCATTTGTTCATTATTACTGAGAACTAAATCGAGGATATTATTACCTCTAGTAGGCGAGTCTATGAATTGAAATAAAAAACTATCCTGTACCGCCTCAATAAACTCTTTTGAATCTGAGTCGCCGATTTGATGCTGCCAATCAATATTCGGAAAATTAAAATCACCCATAATACACACATTGCTAAACCTTGATGCTATTTTCACTTCCTGCCATAAAGCTGTACCTTCGTTTCTACTCATATTTGATGGTCTATAAATAACTCCAATAATTATGGTCTCACTACCTTAGCTAACCTCAACCCAAACACTTTCGTTATCAGTATTTAGTCTAATACCTGATTTAATACAACTTTTTAAAGAACTCCTGACTAACACTGCTATTCCGCCGCCCCACTACTTGTTCGGTCGCGTTTAAACAAACTATATCCTGGTATATGGAATTCTGCTAAAAAATGTCTTGATTCTGTATTAATCCATGTTTCAGTCAGTGCTATAATGTCTATATTTTCGTTGCTAACAAGTGCTCTAAGTTCATCCATTTTGTTGCATAAACTCCTACAGTTTGTATAATATAATCGCAATGAATTTATTTTACTGGTATCGGATTTACCTTTATTTCTAACTGAATTCCCATCTTCTGTTACACCTTCAATATTTCTACTAGCAGTAAAATTAAAATCCTGTGACTGATATTTTCTATTCCTATCTGATGTACCAGTACGGCAATTTACCCTATCTAGACAATTATTCTTACTCATATTTTCAGGCTTTATTTTCAGCGAAACCCCGCGACAATCCTATCTATTGACCTAGCTAAATTTGCCACCCCTAGCCGAGAAAGATGAACCCCGTCCTGTGCGCACAACTGATTTTTACCATAGAAACGGGTCCAGTTATCAAGGAATGGTATTGCATTTGCATTACATTATTTTTCCAGGCGACAATTGATACCAATTGCCCTAGATGACCATTCCTTGCTGACCCCTGTCCGGGGCAAGATACTGTGTACTACAGGTATGCCTCCCTTCCTCCTAACTTTATCTAACACCTCCCTGTACTGCCGAAGCAGTACTTCCGTCCTACCTTTACCAACATCATTGCTCCCTGTACTGAGACAGATAATGGGGCTATCTCCAATATCTTTCATGATGTAATCAATTTCCTCTAACACCTTCCCAACCCCGGCACCAGGCCCCCCCTCCTGGGGTGGCAGCAGTCACAGCATTCCCTGTTGGAGGCAACTTACTTACCTTTCTCCTGGTTTCCTCGCCGAAGGAAGCACTCGCAGCCTCACCATCACATTCGTCATCCAAGGTGATGAACTTGTTGCTGAGGGCAACTGGCCGCCGTAGAAATTTGAAGGTTGTTGCACTTGTTGGAACAACTGTCCAGGGAGCATCACGATCCCTAACAGCAGTTGCACTATCCTCACTTTTCTTGTCAGCCAAAGTCTGCTTTAAGGCCAAATTCTCGTCTTTGAGAGACTGCACCTCTCTCTCCACATTTTCCATCCTTTCTTGCAAAGCAAGACAAAGCTGGAGAATATGAGAGGAGGTAGCAATCTCGTCAACACCAGCCATTTTAAGAAAGCGTTAATACTATCACCACATTATGGGCAAAGATAATTCACTGGGAGTCACTAGGGACAGGTCCTCACTCAGCATAGGTCAGGCAGGTGATCATGTGCATATTCCCAACCGCGCTATGGTAGGCCTAATGTTTAAGTGAGAGGAAGGAATATTCATGGGGCACAGATCGTATAGACTGGCCTCGCTACGAAATATCCCTGAACCTACTAATAATCTATATTTTATTAACCCTTCTTTGGCGGCGCGCAACGTATGTCGTGTGAAATAAATATGGACTAAGTGGCGGTTCACAACTTATGTTGTGTGCCATTTTCACCACGTATTGTTGCTGAGAGAGAGAGATAAGTGGTGGGAGGAGAGTAGCAAGCGTATGACTGCTCCAGACCACCGCGGCGGACCTACTGACATGAATCCCACCCTCCCCCACCCTCACGCACTCGCTACACAGGGAATTATGTAGGGAAACTACCTAATTACATGGTTTTTGCACTCGTGTTGTGCGACAGTTGCAAGAGAACCAGCGGTCATACAAGGATGGTTGGGGTGTCATTGGAAAGCTCTGTTTATGCCCTTTCAGGAATAGATACTTGTTTTACGTTCTGGGTCTTATTTAGGCATGAAAATGATCACGTAAACAACCCTATTTAGGGTAAAAACACCCAGCTGGGCGGTACATATAAATTACCGCCTAGCCCGCTCGTAAGGTGTTAATTTCACCACAACATCAAACACCCCCAATGAAATCAATTAAAGTATATATGTGATCCACCGGGATTCGAACCTGGGTTATCACACAAAGATTTTTGCCACCTTAACCATTACACCAGCAGGACGGTTAAAGGTTTATGCACATGCCTACGACAAATAATCCATTCTCGAATACTGGATATTAATCTAATCATGTTCATATTCCGAACCTGGCTATGGTAGGCCTAATGTTTAATTGAGAGGAAGGAATATTCATGGGGCACAGATCATATAGACCGGCCTCGCTACGAAATATCGCTGAACCTACTGATAATCTATATTTTATTAATTTCACCACAACACCAAACACCCCCAATGAAATCAATTAAAGTATATATGTGATCCACCGGGATTCGAACCTGGGTTATCACACACAGATTTTTGCCACCTTAACCATTACACCACCAGGACGGTTAAAGGTTTATGCACATGCCTACGACTTATTACCCATTCTCGAATACTGGATATTAATCTAATCATGTTCATATTCCCAACCGCGCTATGGTCGGCCTAATGTTTAACCCTTAACTGGTGGTGCGCAACATATGTCGAGTGAAATAAATTTGGACTATGTGGCGGTGCACGACAGCAGTCGACCGCCATTTTCAGCACGTAATGTTGCTGAGAGAGAGAGCTGAGCAGTGGGACGAGCGTAGTAACCTTATGACCGCTCCCCACGACCACCGTGGACCTACTGAACTGTATCCCACCCTTCTCCCCCCTTTCTCACTTGCTACACAGGGAATTATGTACGGAAATTACCTTATTTTAGGGTTTTTGCACTCGTGTTGCACGATCGTTGCAAGAGAACCAGTGGTCGTACAAGGATGGTTCGGGTGTCATTGGAAAGCTCTGTTTACGCCCTTTCAGGGATAGATACTTGTTTTATGCTCTGGGTCTTATTTAGGCATGAAAATGAGCACGGAAACAACCCTATTTAGGGTAAAAAAAAAACGCTGTGTGGTACGGTCAAATTGACTGCCTAGCCCGCCAATAAGGTGTTAAGTGAGAGGAAGGAATATAAATATAAAGTATAAATATAAAAAAATATTATAGATAAAATATAAAAAAGCATAACTGCACACAATGGGTTATTATACTGTATGTATCAACAGATGGCACTGGTGTCGCTGTAGGCTAGTCAAGCATTTTTTTTTTTTTTTTTTTTTATATACAAAGTTTATCAGTCTAAGGTTACTACAAGATCATGTAAGCAACACCTAGAATTACAGATATATATATATATATATATATATATACAGTATATATAGCTACAGTAGGATACTGAATACAATAACTACTAGAGTTGATAAGAAAATACAAGTAGTTTGGTGGTGCGCACGTTGTTTGCTACACTCACAAGCGATGATAAAAATGGTAAACAACAATGTTTATCAGTCAGAAAATCAATAAAATGACATGCACGGCAACTACTGAACTACTGAAGGTTTACAAGTACTTAACCCAGGGGCTGCGGCTAGACTCTTAAGTGGTTCTACTGGGCGAATGCGGACAGACTCTTAAGATCCAAGGCCTAAAAAAAAACTTTCAAAACATCCCAGTGGCACTCAAAACAAAGCAATTTGTGATTAGGTGAGATAATTCCCCTCCATTACTTGATACCACTCCTACACATGAATCCCCCCCCCCTTCCCCTCTTCCCCCCTCCTCAATTATCTGGTATTTTCCCTATTATTCCCAATTTTTATCGAGTATTTTCGTGCGAGGACGGGTGGGAGAAAGGGAGGAGGGCGGAAGAGTGTATCTCCTACCCTCTAAGACATTCTGAGAGCTCTCCTTATCTCTCAGTACCATCTCAGGAATTAATCAAATACCTTTGTATGGCGGGCACTTTCAAATACCATAGCTGCGCAGCTTATGAGTTAACTAATGTTCATGCAATAAATAAAGGGAATAGGGTTATGAAATACTCAAATTGTGATCAAGTTTTCTCAGTGGCGATGCAGGGCTGTTGACGCTGCTAAAGCCGGTGATGGAGAGGACGTACGAGTGGTAATCAATGGTGTTTATTCTGAGTGGACTCTATTCACTTCTGGAGTTCCATAGGGATCTGTCCCTGGTCCACTTCTATTTATCACATATGTCAATGACATCGATATTGGTCAGTTGAGTGTGATCTCTCCAAGTTTGCAGATGACATAAAGCTTGGAATGAATGTGAAGGACCCCAAAGGGGTTGAACAGCTCATGATGGACCTCAAAAGACTGCGTGAATGGTTGGAGACATGGCAGAAGCCTCTAAACTTGGACAAGTGTAAGGTGATGCATATTGACGAAGCAAGTGACTGACTGGCTGACTTGGAAAAGGATTTGGGTGTTCTGATTAGCAGTGATCTAAAGTTTCCCAAGCAGTGCGTTGAAGTAGAGAAGAAAGCTCAGAAATCATCGGGCTATATTAACCCTCTCACATCCTTATGACGCAGGGGTTGCCAAATTAGCAATAAGAAATAGATTACTCTCACTCTTATAATTACCTCTCCAAAATTAGTTTTCTGCCCACAGCTAAGTCAAAGACAACTGCAGAGGTTGAAGTAAATAAACTAATGGTTTATAAATACCCCGGACGGTAACAAAGGCTTTAAAGTATCCCTAGTATGCTCAAAAATTGCGTCAGGACGTGAGAGGGTTAACCCTGTCCAACATAAGTTATTAACTTACTTACGGGTTGGCGGAGTGCCCGGTATTTCCCCCACAACACTCTCTCTTACACTGAGGTACAGGTAGAAGTCGGAGGTATTTGGGGTTGCCACCAACCGACAGATTCTGATCTAACTTACCTAAAGCCGGAGTCACAAAGGCCATTTTCGAGCAATTTTTACGGGCAATTATGGACTGGAAGCTTAAAAATGTACACTTTATCAGAATTCAGCCGCCTAAGATAATCTACCTTCAGTCTAGTTACCAATACGAAATAGTTCCGAAATGATACGAGAAAAAACTTGCTCATGCAAAATTGACGGAAAAAGCGCTCGTGTGACAGCGGCTTAACTTACTGAGCTCAATATGACACAAATGCGTCATATAACTTGTTATTGAGCTATTTCACTAAGTTCATATGACGCGATCGCGTCATACGATACTCTTGGGCATACCGCCATACGATGCGATCACGTCATAGATGTCGGAGGGGGTTAAGGGGCAACATATGTATAGACATAAGGAAATAGTCCTCACACTTTACAACGCTCTGACATTGCCTCTACTGGAGTATGATGTTCATTTCTGGTCTCCAGCACCCAGGAAAGATATATAGAGGGACCAGAAAGAGCACAAACTAGGGCTACAAAGCTTATTCCATTGATGAGAAGACTGAGCTATGAGGACTGGTTGAGACCTCTTCATCTTATACCGTTGGAGACACGCCGACTACGAGGTCAGCTCATTGAAGTTTTTAAAATACTTAATGGGTTTGACAATGTGGATTATAGTAAAATATTTAGCCTCAATATGAATACAACACACAACCATGGCTGGAAATGTTAATTGAAAAGGTTCAGCAGTAGTACTTGTGAAAGTTCTATCACATATAAGATCTGTTCTACCTGGAACAAACTTCCCTCAGAAGTTGTAAGCAGTTTTTTTCAGTAGAACAGTTCAAGAAGAGAGTAGATAGGATATTGCACACTCTGTAATTTGTGTTGAAATAACTTAGAACAGTTGACAGAATGAATATAAACACCATATGAGGAGGAGCACATTATTGACAACGTTTCGCAGATAGCTAGTGTTCCGTCATTAGTCCATAAAAATGTGTGTATTTGTGCATACTGCTGTCAACTACCCATTACCCATACCCCCCCCTACTGCTTCCCCCTCCCTGTCCTACATACCCCCCTCCCCCTATTATCCGCCTCCCCCACCTGTCATGACGGATACTTTAGGCGTCCAAAGACCTAGAGTCTGTTAGTGACCTGAAGAAGCTATTTGCGAAACATTGTCAATAAAGTGCTCCTCCTCATATGGTGTTTATATTCATTCTGTAATTTGTGTACAACACTAAACAGTGTCTCTCCTTTCACTTCAAGTATCTCCCCGGAATAGACCGCAAGGTCTCCGAGATATAAACTACTCCTTGTAACTTACTCTCTCTCTCTCTCTGGATTAGCTTACCTTTGATACAATAAAGGTGACAGTCAGCATTCTGCACTCTCTCTCTGGATTAGCTTAACTTTGAAACAATAAAGGTGACAGTCAGCATACCGTTCTCTCTCTCTCTCTCTGGAGAAGCTTACCTTTGATACAATAAATTTAGGCAACAGTTATCTTACCGCTCTCTCTCTCTCTCTCTCTCTCTCGCGCGTGAACCCGAACTTCTGCTACTAAAAAATGTCAAGAGCTAATGGGCTATACATTTCCACATCAATTCCCTGGTTAACCCTTCCCAAATGGTATAAATATTGGCTTGATTAACAAAGTCGTTTGTGAGCTTGATGTCCACGAGGTTTGGATTACTTATTTGGAACAAAATATAGTTTACCCCTGATACAATGGAGTCGACAGTTAGCATACCGACCACATACCCCGAAACAGGGAGATATGGAGGCCAGACTTAAGGGCACCTCCCCCAGCAGACACTTTGTATAGCTTACCCTTGATACAACAGAATCGACAGTCAGCATACCGACCACAGACCCCGACACAGGCAGACATGGAGGCCAGACACAAGGGCATCTCCTCTAGCAGACAGTTGGTATAGCTTACCCTTGATACAATAGAGTCGACAGTCAGTATACCGACCACAGACCCCGGCACAGGCAGACATGGAGGCCAGACTCAAAGGCACCTCCCCTAGCAGACAATTGGTCACGTCTTGGGGCATCACCGGCACCACCTACAAGGAACGTAGGAACGTAGTGGTTAACAGGGCCACTCTCCTTAACCCCTTCAGGATTATGAAGCGCTTTAACAATATATTCTGGCTATCAATATACGATTTTATGCAGTTTAGGAATGACCTGTGGGAATGATAAGGGTAAAGACTATCGCAATTATTTACCCTGTGAATTCAATATGCCATTCCTAATCCAAATATAATAGTCTTATGATAGACAAAACATACCGTTAAATGAGTCATAATCTTAAAAGGGTAAACCCTACAAGATACAATTATGCATTTATTTTCTGTTTTCAGGCTAATATTTGAAGATTTTATTCAGAGTCGATTATGACACATTTTGTCAGCTTAACATGGCTATCATTAGACGATATATGGGAAATATATGGGAAAAAACTATCTCAATTAAGCCTCTGACTTGCATATACCCTTCCTAACATGAATAGTATCTAATAAATCTAATCTATCTATCTATTGCCTGACGCCATCATCCCCGAAGGGGTGGCCATGAACGAACCGCCCCCATGCACCTCTGTCCCCAGTCAGTCGACGCCCCTCCTTCCAACCAGCACCGCCTTCATTCATACACTTCCTCACTCCATCCTTCCACCTCTCCTTCGGTGCACCTCTCCTTCGGTGCACCTCTCCCTCTCCGTCCTTCCACCTCACTCTCGTACACACCTCATAGTCATTCTCTCGCTTTCTATACGTTCCATATGGCCGAACCATCTCAAGTTGTTCCTTTTCACACTTTCCAGCACATCTACCTCCACACCACACCTCCTTCTTACTTCCTCATTCGTATGTCTATCCCTCCATGTAACTTCTCACGCACTTCTCAAGTAACTCATTTCCACCGCTCTCACTCTTGGTCTGAGTCTCTTCCCGAATGTCCATGCTTCGCTTCCGTAAGTTAGTGTCGGGATTACCACACTGTCATGCAAGGACTTTTTCACTTCCATACTGACCACCCTATTTCTTGTTACTGCTTTCAACGTTCCTAAAACCCTCTTCCCCTGTTGCACCCTCTCCCGCACTTCTTCATCCATAGTCCCATCCTTACTCAACACACTGCCCAGATACTTAAAAGAGCTGACGATCTTCATAGCCTGACCATTCAACTTCACCTCACACTCTGTGACTTTACCTCTTTCAAAGACCATAACCTTGCTCTTGCCTGCATTTACCTTCAAATTCTGTTTTTCGCACACTGTTCCAAACTCATTTAACAGACCCTGCAACTCCCATTCATTATCGCTCATCAGAACTGTATCATCCGCAAACAGCAGAATAGACAGCTTCCACTCATTTCTCTCCCTTTTCAGCGATACACCAACATCCACTGCTCTTCCTAGTATTTCTTTCATGACTCCATCCATATTATAATAATAATAATAATAATCGTCTGGTTACTTATATTGCGCCCGTATCTCCTCCTTCGAGGATTCTCAAGCGCTTGACACTTCATTAATCAACCAGAGACCATTACCCATCCCCCTTGCTCATGGGGAGACGGTAACCGCCGACTATATCTCAGAAAAACTTTTCAATCTGAGCGGGGATTGAACGTGAGACCTGCAAGATGTGAAGCAGGCACGCTATCAACTGAGCCAGCCGGACGGCTGGCAACCACGGGGACATCACACACCCCTGTTTCAACCCAACATTCAGGTCAAAGAACTCGCTCTGCTCATTCTCCACACGTACTGCCGCCTTTGCACCCTCATACATGCTCTTCACTGCTTTCAGCAACTTGCCATCTACTCCGTATATTCTAAGTACTTTCCACATACCTTCTCTATCCTAAATCTAATAATAGGCAGAAAACATAAAAGAAATGCGTCATCTGATCTTCTGAGGGTTAAGGCTCCTATTAGTGTTATCTTGTTAGAATAAATTTCATAATTGTAGCAGGAATTGACTACTTGTGAGTTTTAGGCTATATAGATGTTAGAAGTATAGACATCGATTTTTAGCAGAATTAACAATTATAAATATGATCATATTACCTTTATAAACACATCAAATTATATTCAACATTATAGGTTTGACTCTCGGAGGGAAGAAGGAAAACCTAATATTTAGTAGTGGCCCCAGAATCATTGACAATATGCCTTAAACAGTAATGGCACTCTTTAAACTCATGCATCAGCTGTTCGAAACACCCGCATCAGAGTAATAAAGAAACCTACATCGTAAACGTACGCTCATTTACTTACGGAATCGTCCTTATGATTGGGAGCTCACTACGAAAAAAAATCGTAAAAAATAATAAAATAAAACATTATTAGAACCACTAAAAGCTATGCTTCCCATCGTGTGGATGTTGATAGCGTGGGTGTGCTCGCAGATGCTGCTGTGCCAAGCGCCATTCGTCCTTCAATGATATATCAAGATAACTTAAAAACATCAAATACGAATGGGAAGGGGATGGAAGGGAGGGCCGGAATCGTCAATGATTCCGGGGCCACTGCTAAATATTAGGTTTTCCTTCTTCCCTCCGGGACTCAAACCTATAATTAATTAGTGGCCTCTTCATCATTGACGATATGCCTGATATCTCAAGTCTGGAGGGGGGCATTCGTGACAAATATCAAACCACTAACAAATCAACAATAGGATGAGATAAAACCCAGATATCGAGTTATAATTCTTTATTTTGTACATACACAATACATAAACTTTATAAAAGGAATACAGGTAGTGTACTTCAAAGAAAACCTGTGTGCAAACCCTTCTGGAAATCATGGAATAGGATTGTAGAAAAGTTGCTTGACATAACCCTATTAGGTACTGTCGCCGTCAATAATTTCCTGGACACCCAACTCACAAGGAGTCATGATTTGTTATGGTAACACTGTTGCACCCCCCCCCCTTCTTCCCCATCCACCCCCTCTGTATGGTTTCTCATCCCTCTCCCCCTCATTCTCCTACGTCGTCTCCTACTGTAAGCTCCGCCCCATCGCTTCGTCCACCAACACATCCCTCACATTACTATCTCCGAAATATTAATTAATTATAACTGCTATGAGTTTTAGAAGCTTCTTTAAGGGGAGAATACACATTACTCTCTGTTTCGGGATTTTATCGGGAGAGTAACTGACGCTTCTTAAAAATATTCAAAGCTTCATGTTCTTATATTGACTAATTTGTGTTCACTGACGTTTGCCTCAGATACTACACTGATCGTTGAAAATACATAACAACACATTTGGTCAACAAATCTCACTATATGGCCAAGGGAATGCAATATTGGTATATTAAATCTGTTAACGAATACGAAACATTATACATTTCTACGTTTTAATAGTGTAAATATGATCCTAAAATATATAACGTAATCATGGTGCTGAATAATTACAATTATCAGTTGTGAGAGAGAGAGAGAGAGAGAGAGTCAGCATAATGGTGTGGATGTGCTGTGTGTGGAGTCCGGTGGTGGTGGAGAGGGAGGGGCTTACAGTTGCCCGACGAGGGAGAAAGAGGGGGAGGGACATGACTACAGAGTGAGTGGATGGGGAGGGAGGGGCAACACTGTTACCAAAACAAATCACCAGTCATCGTCAGATGTGTGTCCAGGAAACTATTGACGGCGACAGTACATGTACAAAACAGATCACTAAATGTATCTAGCATTCTAACTGTTAAATAAATCTTTGTTTATGAATATCTATTATTATACAAAAATATTCTGACTCATGACTTATTGCAAGTTCCTGAGTATCTTATGGTAAATGCAGATCACATAAAATATTTGATCATGTATACCAATTCAAAAATATTCTGACTCATGACTTATTGCAAGTTACTGAGTATCTTATGATAAATGCAGATCACATAAACTATTTGGTTATGTATCCAAAATACAAAAACAAAGGCAAGAGAGCGAGCACACGGGTCGGTTAAGCTCCTCAAAAGAGGGGAATTTCGGAGGGGTATAGTGGGGCAAAGTGCTTGATATACGTATCAGAAGATCGGCGATGATACGGTGTTTCGGCATATAGTAAACAGAACGTGGTTTCTTGTTTAAACATCGCCTACAAAGCATCTTTAGTACAATCTTAAGAGTTTTAATGCCAGTGTTAGTGATGGGACAAGGGAGCCGTACCAGCCCAGCCCCGGCAGTGCATTAAACTTCCAGAGACCACAAGGTGAGTGAAGTAACAGTGTGTAGGACAGGCAGTTTCATCCTTTTGGTTCCCCACCATAGGCCCTACCTTCCAACTACCCCCGAGAACTTGAAGTACTTGCTATAAGGTTCATTTTTATTCTCTCTCTCTCTCTCTCTCTCTCTCTCTCTCTCTCTCTCTCTCTCTCTCTCTCTCTCTCTCTCTACTGAACATCTTTCCACCCACTTTCAATCACCGTACTTAACCATCTCAGATCGCTCTTTATTATTTTATTTTATTTGTTTTTCTCCAACATTATTCAGTACCCAACTAGGCCAGCTCCCTCTCACTCCCTCTTGCCCCGCCCTCTCTCTCCCCCCCCCCCCTCTCTCTACCTCCCCCCCCCCTCTCTCTCCCTCCCCCCCCCCCCCCCTCTCTCTCGCTCTAGCTCTCGCTCTCTCTTTCTCTCTCTCTTAGCATTTTATTACAATTTAAATATTTTGCCATAATCGCTGTCCTAGATTCGGTTACTCACTCAGGTCCTGGCTCTCGCTCGCTCTCTGGCTCTCTCCCTATCTAAATGTTGATGGCATTATAAATATCCTAGGCATTTATTAATTCTCAACTTTAGGGTGGAGTCACCATTTTAATCATTAGACACAATTGGCGTGTTTTCTTTTAATTACTAGGATATTTTAGTTGTACCAGTGCCCAATGCCGAGGATTTATACATGTAACCACATAGCTTTAGTAGAAGAAGGCCAATTGTGGGTATGAGCCCATCAGAAAGTTTGATTAAGATATGGGAATTTTATGCATACAACTAATTGTACATTAATAACACTAATAATCTAGATATGGGCCAGGAGAGATTTCCCGTGGTTTCTGAAACAAGGGAGACATGGCAGAGACGGAAGCACCACGGGAAAACCAGGCAGATCAGGAGGTCGCCTTGGTAGAGGCAGAGGAACGGATAATCTTGGAGGACTATTAGTGGGGCAGATAACTGGAATAATCGTTCATTTCTGGAAACAAGCACCAAAATTGGCACACATACTCCTTGGGGATTGCTCTTTTGATAAAACTCGTTAGCCACCTAAAAATTCAAGATGGCGGCCATTTTTCAAGATGGCCACCATTGAATATACAGAAACATTGCATTTCGCAATAAAATCGCAAAGACTTGTCCTATTTGAATGATCATGGTGTCAAATCATAAATGTTTCACTATGTAGAATCCGAATTTGGAACCATGGACTTACTCACTAGCTTCCTTGTACCATAATATCAGTCCCGGAATCATAATTAGGGTAAAAAGTGCCCATATCATTGGCACCATCAGTCCGATATATTATTGGATGTACATGTAGGCAGTAGGCCTATACTTGTTCGTCACTTATTGTCTTGCTGCCTGGATGAGTATACTACAACGCTTCTAAACCTCGCATCTGCAGCTGCACAGTGCCGTGCAGGTCAGACCAAAGCAGTAGCATTTGTATCGACTGCAGCATTCCGACTTGCATCCACACTTGCTCAGCTGCTGGCAACTCTCTGCAATGGGTGGGAGCTCTGTCCAAACGATCTGCCACAGATCTCCTTTCTTGGTCCAGCCCCAGTTGGCAGGAGTCTGCGTTTCTGGTTGACGTACTGTTGACTGACTCCAGATGCAGCCCGCCTGGTAGGCAGCACGCTTCACATGCTGCTTCAGTGCTGCTCGGGATGGAGGAATGGCTTCATACGGCCTCTGCTTCCGAGCAAACATGTCCAACCTCGCATCATCGACACCTTCAGCTGTGCTGGATCTGTCGTACATCATGACCACGAACTTCTCCAATGTCTCCAGGTCTTCATCATCAACTACCGGTGGGTACTGGCTGAGTTTGCTGAAGACACCGGAAGCCTCATCACAAACATCCCAGGTTTGCCAAGCAGACTTCTTCCCTTTGCCACGGAATGCTGAAACGATATCGCAGCCAGTGAAGGCATGGAAGAAGAGCATCCCTTTGCTCTTTTCTGCAAGAGTGCAACACAAGTCATGTACAGGAACCCACCTCAGGTTCTGTCCTTGGCCAAAGGCAACCCACAACTGCTGCAGACCTAGCTCCTGAAGTGCCTGCAGAACACTGACTGCGATGGTCCAGCATATGTCTTCGCAAGATGTTAGCTGCTTTGCCAAGGATAATAGCTTCACTATAATAGTCAGAGGCTTCTGACAAGACAAAGCCCACATCTTTCTGGAAAGCCAGAAGAACATCCCTTCCCTGCTTGTGCACTTCCAACTCAGGTATTTCTGACAGCAGTTTTTCCTTCAGTCTTGTGGAGTTGACAGCAGGTGCATCAACACCCAGCTGTTCCAGGCGCTGGGCATACAGGTAAACTATGTCTGCAAGTCGGAAGACTGCAGGACCCTCGCCAGATCTGGTGGTCTCCACTAGATATGTGACTAGCTCTGAGAATGCCTGTGGGTGGGCATCTTCTTCGGGTGCACGTTCCTGTTCCAGTCTCTTGGGGGCTCTGAGGTACGTCCTCTCTCTATTATACAGGTCTGTCAAGCATGCAAAATGGTATTTGAGCTCCTGTGCAATAGCATCTCCACCGCTGAGTCTTGCAAGAAGTTTTCCGTCATTTAACCCTTAAAAAGAGGCTCACCACATAAGTCGAGTTAAATAAAGCTGGACTATGTGGCGGCGCTCGACATAACTCGAGTGGCAATTTCAGCACGTAATGTTGCTGAGAGAGAGAGACAAGTGGTGGCAGGAGAGTAGCGAGTGTATGACTGCTCCAGACCACCGCGGCCAACCTACTGACACGAATCTCACCTCCCTCCTACCTCTCTCACTCGCTATATACGGAATTGTATCGGGAAAGTGGCTAATTACATGCTTTTTGCACTCGCGTTGCACGGTTATTGCAAGAAAACTAGCCATCATAAAAGGATCGTTATGGTGTCATTCGAAAGCTCTGTTTATGCCCTTTCAGGGATAGATACTTGTTTTACGTTCTGGGTCTTATTTAGGCATGAAAATGATCACGTAAACAGCCCTATTTTGGCTAAAAACACCCCGCTGGGCGGTACATATAAATAAACCGCATAGGCCGCTCGTATAGGGTTAAAGTTTGGGCACATTCATTAAGTCTATTATTGAGGTTCATCGTCATAACTTGTCTGAGTTCAGAGGATGGGGCTTCTTTGTCACATATGAAACACGTTTGGCCTTCAAGGCTGGTTCTACGCAGCTTGGTCTGGCATTCTACTGGCTGAGCACTCTCTGCTCTTCTTTTTCTGGCTCTCTCCAGTTTCGTGTTGTTGAACATAAGGCGACAACTTTGGTGATACTGCGCCTTGTTCCTCCTCAGAGTTTCTTCAATGCCACCATCATCATCAAGTCTGGCTGGATCCAGAACAATAGGCATCTCATTAATTGCGTGAAAGAGCGGAATAGTATTCGCAATCATAGTGTAGCCATCATGTTCTTGTGGTTGTTGTGCACGTGGTGACTTGAGCTCTTCTTCTTCTGGCAAAGACAACACTTGCTCCAGTCAGTCCGGAATTTAGACGGTCCTGGATCTGTATTTGCCATCTTGGTGAATACAGTATGGTAATTATCTGTAACACAGATATAATAGATAACAGATAATCACAGTATATAACAGATTATCACAGTATGATATAACACAGTATGTTATATGATAACAGATAATCACAGTATATAACAGATATCACAGTATATAACAGATAATCACAGTATATAACAGATATCACGTATATATCACAGATAATCACAGTATGATATAACACAGTATGTTATATTATAACAGATAATCACAGTATGATAATTATCTGTATTCAGTGAATCAAGGCCGAGGGGTTATCCTTTTACCACCTTGATCACAACATAATAAGGTATGGGATACGACTACTATATGACCTACACCTAGCCCGATCGTTCATCCAGTATCATTTAAATCCTGTGCGATCTGTACACCATCCAGGTAACATGCAAAGCAATGTAAAGCCCCGTTACCCTTGGCTCGGCTCTCCCACGCTGGCACACCCTGTCAATTCAGGCGCGGCTATCTAACTAAACATCTATGTTAAACTACATGTAATCTACAGTAGCTAACTGACGCGGGGCTTATTAGACAGCATTTGGGACACTAAACTAATTATTTAGCTACACTAAACTAATTATTCAGCTGATACTGAACCCCATGCTGAGTTTCACAGCAGCGGTGCCACCAGTGTGCCCTGGCTGTGCGTTGACATCCGCTCTGTTGAGCTACTACTCTACACCTTCCGCTGCAAGTCTCTCAACGTCCCCCCCCCACCACCGCATCGTGTCATGTCCAGTTTGGAAGCCTTGTACAGGAAGATGCTACACATACTAAACCTCTAACACTACTACGATATACACTACCATGCATTTTAGCCGAGTCAATCGTAACATGAACCTCTAATTTAGCAGAATATTAGGATTCCGGGACTGATATTATGGTACAAGGAAGCTAGTGAGTAAGTCCATGGTTCCAAATTCGGATTCTACATAGTGAAAAATGTATGATTTGACACCAAGATCATTCAAATAGGACAAGTCTTTGCGATTTTATTGCGAAATGCAATATTTCTGTATATTCAATGGCGGCCATCTTGAAAAATGGCCGCCATCTTGAATTTTTAGGTGGCTAACGGGTTTTATCAAAAGAGCAATCCCCAAGGAGTATGTGTGCCAAATTTGGTGCTTGTTTCCAGAAATGAACGATTCTCCTGAAATTTGCAGTTATCTGCTCCACTATATGGCCTAGCAGATACTAAGTGTTTTATCTGCCGACAAATCAATACGAGAAAGGGGACGCAAAACTATTCTGGCTGTCTTAGACCTGTTCATTTAAGGTGTCTTAAGTCGACAAAGAAGACTTCAGGGGAACAACCAAACTGGAAATAAAATGTCACCAATGCCCAGGGCCCACTACAGGGCCAACCAGGGCAACACCGGAAGCCGACTTGACCCAACTTGTGACCAAATGGAAAGAGCGGATCCGGGTCCTTGCCCGGGTACCGAAAGGAGCCAGAATCCAAGTGGAGGAGGCCCTTACAAACATCATTAAGCAGGCCCTAGAGCTCAAGACACCCCTCGCGTGGGAACGGCTCCTTGGTTTCTCTTATGGGGTCCTCCGAAAACCACCCAGAACCAACATACAAGACCATCTTCAAGCTTCACTAGCCACCAAAGTGAAACGCCAAGTAGCACAGTATATGGAGACAAACAGGCTGGTAGACCCCAACAAACAGCAATCAAATAGGGCCCAGAAGCAACAGGACAAGGAAGAGGAAGAGGGTGAACAGCTACATAAGAGGGTCACAGCGAAGCTGGCAGATAGTGACATCAAAGGGGCTGTCAGACTGTTGTCCTCTTCAGAAGGTTTTGTTGGTCATGGCACCGAAGTTGTCGAAGCCCTACGAGGAAAACACCCACCTTCACCTGGGGACCTAAGCCTCCCCCCAGCCCTAAATGACCAGATACCCCAACCTTTAGTTGTCACGAAGGAGCAGGTGGTTGCCGCAGTGACTTCGTTCCCAGCAGGTTTAGCCGCAGGCCCAGATGGTATCCGACCTGCCCACCTCAAAGGTCTCTTGGGTCAGGGATCAGGAGCAGCTGGGGAGGCACTCTTGGAAACCCTCACCAAATTTATCGACATGGTTTTAAGAGGGGAAATACCCGGCTGTGCCACACCCCTAGTTTTCGGGGCATTACTCTGTGCACTGGCAAAAAAAGATGGCGGTGTGCGCCCAATAGCAGTAGGGAACACCTTCCACCGCCTTGCCACATAGGTGGGTTTGAAACCTCTTTCGAAGGACCTAGGTCAACACTTAAGACCAGTTCAATTAGTTTTTGGAACTCCAGGGGTGTGTGAATCTGCTGTACACGCAACTCGCACTTACCTCAGCCAAGCCCGAGATAAACGAGTGCTTCTAAAGATAGACATGCGGAATGCATTCAACAGCATTCGCAGGGATGTCTTCCTCTGTGCAGCTCGAGAGCACATCCCCACTCTGTACCCCCTACTTTAGCAGGATTATTCCAAACCTTCAATTCTGATTTTCGGCGAGACGGCAATCTCATCAGCAACCGGTTTACAGCAGGGAGATCCAGTAGGTCCTGCTCTTTTCTCACTAGGGGTGGACGCAGCAGCTAACAAAGCTAAGTCAGAATTGAATGTTTTGTATCTGGACGATGCTACCTTGGGTGGGTCTGTAGAGATTGTCCTAACTGATCTAAACAACATCATAACTGACCTCGGCCAAGCTGGGCTAGAGATAAATTACACCAAATGCGAACTGGTCCTCCTCAACCACACACCCGAAGAAAGAGAACACACTCGGGCCCAATTCCGAGAGGCATTGCCAGGCGTAAGGATCCTTCAGGAGCACCATCAAACCCTCTTAGGTTCCCCACTTACTCTGGCAGCAACCCCACCAGCACTTCAAAGTAAAAAGAAGGAGCTTCAACGTCTTGTGAGCCGCTTGATACACATCGATGCCCACTCAGCTCTGGCCCTTCTCAAGAACTGTTTCTCCATCCCAAAGCTCCAATACCTTCTGTGTACATCGAGGATTTACACGAACACTGGCGGCCTCCAAGATTTAGACAACATAATCCGAGAAGCAGTGACCAGCATCACCAACGTGGAATTTCAAGACCAGACCTGGGCACAAGCCACTCTCCCAGTCCGCCTCAGGGACCTGGGGATACGGAGAGCCACGGATATTGCCTCCCCTGCCTTTATCTCTTCCCTTATCGTAACCAACGACCTTGTAGTGTCCATCCTTTCTTCACAACCCGGAATGATACTTGATGAGGACGTAGCAGAAGCGATTAAGACATGGAAGGAAAATACAGGAGCAGATGAGGAGCCTTAGGGTACCTCCAGGAGGAAGCAGAAAGCGTGGGATACCATCTCTGCAAAGAAAACACAAGAAAATCTCCTAACTAATGTGGACCAGGTTGATAAAGCACGCCTCTAGGCAGCCGCCCGTTTGGAGAGTGGCTTGTGATTACATGCCATCCCCATCCCACCTCTTGGAACTCACTTGAATGCTGAAGCGCTCCGGGTTGCCATCGCGCTCAGAATGGGTATGTTAGTTTGTCACCTTCACCACACTTCAAAGTGTGGTGCTTTGATGGATATTCAAGGTCACCATGCCTTGTCATGTAGTCACAGTGCAGGCCGCCTGCCAAGACACTTAGCACTAAATGATGTCATAAAACGGGCCCTGCAGAGTGCTAACCGTGCGTCAATCCTCGAACCACATGGAATTCTCAGAGAAGACGGCAAGCAGCCAGATGGGATGAGCACTTTCCCTTACAAGAATGGCAGGTGCCTCGTTTGGGATGCCACATGTGTGGACACTTTCTCAATAACCAACATCACCAGAAGCGCCAACGAACCAAGTGAAACCGCCCGGATAGCAGAAACTAGAAAGCGAGAAAAATATCAAATCATCGCCAGAAGTCATCAGTTCGAGCCTCTGGCATTCGAAACTTCAGGAGTCTTCGGCCCTACCACCCTCAATATGGTGAAAGAAGTAGGCCGCAGAATCAGAGAACCCCGGGAAACCCTCTGGCTCAAGCAGAGACTAGGGATGGCTATCCTCCACGGCAATGCCACCAGCGTCATGAGCTCAGTACGACTGGGCCATGCCACTGTGTGAGGCCTGGGCAGGAGTGGTGTATCCATAGTCTTTCCACGGTAGGGTGTAAGAATAAACATTATATATAATTTACATATTGTTTGATGTACATAAATAAAAGGAGAGGTGTCGGATGGTTGAAAGCCACAGTTGCTCGCGCATTTGGGGCTAGCAACACGTATTATGAAAAACATGTATCCGTCACATAATTCACATTCTCTCACCTCATACGTTATTTACTGGAGGATAACAGGTTTTTCACAATACGTAGACGGAGGTCTTTAAAAAAATAAATAAAAACATATCACTTTGAACTGTACTTCCAGTTCTTAAGATTAAGTAGGCCCTATATCACAATGCATTTGCACTCACAACCTGTCCGGCGGGGCTGATTTGATTTGATTTGATTCTTTATTGAGAAAGCATAAATACATGGGAATACATAATTACACGTCTCAAAAGGGCAAAGGTGATAAAACAGTCTTTTACCCTACTCATATTATACATGTACAATATAAACACAAACATGAAAACAACATTTAGTAAGTGGTGGGGCTGAGGGTCTTAGCTATCAAGTTCCCCCCCCCCCCCCCCCTTTCTCTCTTAAAATTAACCTTAATCCTAAAAGCACCAGAACATCAGACACGTTGTCTCAATGCGACACAGGTCAGACTCGGTTTATCTAGGGTAATAGATAGGTAACGCGTAAGGAAGGTGTGATTGGACGCCCATAACTGCGTACTTTGAATATCCGTGATTGAATAATTCTTCAAGAACCTAAGGTACACTGCCCATTTACGAATGTCATGTGCATGTCTAACGGTTCTCGGGTTGCTTTCACGTATCACATCCAAAAGCAAAGTTGCTAACTTTCGCTTCGTAAGGTGTATACCCGTTCTATTTACCCAGAGAGCGCCCGGCTGGTTAGGCCGGGACACTCCCATAAAATTTATTAGAGATTTCAACGGGCATAATTTATGGCGAGAATCTCTTGAGCGCCGGAACCGTAAACTCCGTAAAAACGTGCTCACTGTGCTCGTTTTTTTATACAATGTTAGGAGACGGCGCAATTTGTACATTCACATTGCGTCCTCCAAACCTGAGACAATTTGGTTTGTTACTCATCGCCGTCAACTCAGATACCCGGTTTCCTGTAGCCAAGGCCATAAGGAACACAGCCTTCTTTAAGATTGAATCAAAAGGAGGATCGTGACTATATTTCTGAGAATTTAATAAAGACAAAGCTTTGCCCAGTGACCAGGTAGGCATGAGCTGACAGGGTGGTGGGCGAAGCTTGAAACATGCACGCATGAAACCTTTCTCCTCTGCTTGCGGTACCAAGAGACCCGTTAAGTTATAAAAGGGGCCTCGTATTGCTGACACGTGATTCTTAAGTGTTACTACTGACAATCGTTTATGTTCAAATAAATAATCAAGATATTTGAAAATTAAAGACACCGATGCTTCAGTTTGGTCAGTTTCCACTATCCAAGTAGTAAATGCTTTCCAGTGTGATTGGTACTGACGTCTGGTGAAAGAAGTGTGCTGATTAATCAATTTATTAGTCTCGCTTTCCCCAAAAGGAGCTAACCATTTGGCCCTTTGACTGTCCACAATGCAAAAGTGAGCGAGGTCTTTAGGTTGCCAATTGTCTCCAAGTGGAAGTACGAGATCGGGAGTGACACCGGGTTCTCGCACCACGTCTTCAACTGGGAGTACCACACCTGAGCCGGCCACAAGGGCGCGATCAGCGAGACTTTGTCTCGATAATCCCGTAGCTTGTGAACTACTTGACACATGAGAGACGCGTCTGGTGGCGGAAACAGATAGACAGAATTCCACCTGTTCCAGTCCGTCAGCAATGCGTCTGGATCCCCCGCCGGAGTGACTTCCCGGCGGGTTAGGTAGAGAGGGAGTTTGTGGTTCTCCTCTGATGCGAATAAGTCCACTTGTGGACGGTATGGCTCTGCAATCATCTGTTGAAAGACGGTTTGCTTGAGCGCCCATTCTACTAATATGCTCCGTCTCTGTAACAGAGCATCTACCCAGACGTTGGCCACGCCCGGCAGATAAGATGCATGAAGATGAATGTTTAGCTTGTCTGCTGACACAAAAATCTTTTCCGACAACTCTAGCAACACTCGAGACCTCGTTGACCCTTGTTTCTGAATGCAATACACAGCATTCAGATTGTCCATCGGAAAGGCTATTGATTTCCCCTCCAATGTGGGACCTTGAGCCTGAAGGAAAATTAAGGGAACTAGTAACTCTTTCGCATTGATGTGAAACTCCTTGGATTGGGACCAAAGACCTTGACCCTGATGCCCGAGGTTTGACTGATACCCCCAACCCAATGTCCCTGAAGCATCGGTATCTACCCATACCGTAGGCGGAGAAGAAGTCCACGTCATAATTGAATGCAATGTTTCCGGCCTTGCCCAGTACTAGTAAGCACTAGTAAGTTGTGGAATAATTTTGGGATTTGCCATGACTTTTCCGCCGGCAACAGCGGAAATTGTCTGTTTCCCTCCAAGATTACCTCTTTACTTTCAACCTGCCCAACTTCACAGTAAGTTGAATCCAGTTGAGAGAGCCAACAAAAGACTCCCACACCTTTCTCGTGGTAGTCAGACTGTGAAGAAAAAGAAAAAAATTCTCGCGGAATCTGTTCCGATTGTTACGCTGGCCAGCTTGCCAGAATGTGCTCGTACTCGCTAGTGCTCGCCAGGGCAGTGAAATGGGCTATAATAATCGTAGAACGATGTTCTTTCTTTCTTTGTATTCATGTTGTCACAGACAGATCAGTGGTGGTCTTTATTCTTGTCTGTGACACTTGGAAGTATTTTATATCAGTGATAGAGTATAAGATGTGTAGTGTGAAGTTAAGGAGAGAGAGAACGAAGGAGGCAGCGAGGTGGTAATATGTGCGTGTGTATGTACGTTTGCTTCCCTCGCTCGGGCGGAGGTTCCCACGCTCTTGATTGGTCGGCTGGCCTGGCGCGTCATATGACGCTTGCTCTTCATGACGTAGTCGTCTGTGATTGGAGGCCGCTGTCCTAGGAGGGTGGTGCGGGCATCTTTCTCGCGTGTCTCTTCAGAGTTTGGCATGGTGTGCTTGGTCCTAGACGTCCCTTGCAATCTGTCCCCAATCTAACCCCTCTGTACTACTGTTTCTCTCTCTGAATTTCTTCTTTTCCAATACTTCTCATCTTTATTCAAATACTTATCCCTTCTGGTTCTGCATACGACTTCCATAGTCGGCCAGTCGTATTACCAGCACCAGTTCTCACATATATGTTTTGCACTAGCTTTAGGGATTATTAGTCATAGTCACATGGAGTCATATTATCATTGGGTGCTTCTAATTATTGAGTTGTTCTTTGTTACTATTTAATGCTAGACAGTGGAGGGTATCCGTGGTCATTGTCTGAGTTATGTACATGGCAAGTCAGAGCCTGTACGACTTCGACGGAGTTAGGTAGCCTGTAACCTTTGTGAGTATTTTTCCTTTGCGAGTGTAGCAGTATACAAGTGAAGGGCTTTTGCCTACTCTTACTTGTATGCTTGCTACCTCATTTTGTTGACCTTTGTGGAGCGCCAGGGCAAGACCAGATACTTGAGATCTGGACTTACCAAGAGAGCCTCCTAGTCACTTAACGTAACATAAGGGAAATCTGCTCAAGGGGAGACAGTAGGCTACGAGCATGCTGCCGCTCTGCCTAGCCTCCTGGTACCTTTTATACCGCTGCTAGACTTTATTAGTAATAAAGACAGCATTGTGTTCATTAACTTTAACTGTGTATGCTTTAGGAATAATTACTTATTATTTTAGCCTAGGTTGATGCATAGTGCACAACCCAGTATGGCTGTTACTTTGGCTAAGGAAGTACTGTTTTGAGTGGCTATTATTAGTGCTGTCACAGAGTTGTTGCACTCCCTTGTTTTATATATATTATGTATCCTACTTGTTGGTGTATTTAAGATACACGCTTCGGTGTCCTGCCCCTGCATTATTTCTGTTCTATATTCGACGAGCATCTTAGAGCATCAGACGTTTTCAGAAGATTCCATATCTGTTTGCTGTAGGACTAGACTTCCAGTGTTTTCCTAGAGCATTGAAGAGTTTAGTGTTGAGTACAGACTCACACTAAAGTTAACGTAAGCATATACTCCTTTATTAAATCTTGTTATAGTTTATTTAATCATTGTTATTACCTGAGAGCATTTTATTAACGTAAACTACTCCTGTTGTGAGTAGGCTTTGCCGTCACCGGAAAGCCTTTGTAGAAGTGCACTAAAACCCAGTTAATTGATACCCCGTTATCCAGTAGATTAACTCTGGAGGGTTTAAGTGTTTTGTTCACCGGCGTAATAGTTCGAGGGTTTGGAATTAGCGTACCGTTGTTGCAAATATAGCCTATCATTTAGTCCATTATTAAGTGCCCTTGTTTATTTCGTAGTGCCAGTCGTAACAGATTGTCCACACTCTGACTGAGGGTTAGGTGTATTGTGTCCCACATCAGCCCTACCCACTGAATTATCCTTGTCGGGACAAGATTCGACTTTGCCAAGTTGATATTGAACCCCAGGGCTTTGACATGGTTTAGAATGGAATTGATATGATAGAGGCATTGTATCTCGGATTCTGCTAGCACCAGCCAGTAGTTTAGGTACCACATGACCATGATCCCTTGCTTTAATAGTGGTAACAGAGCCTGTCGGACTATTTTGGTAAAGATTCTCGGTGCCAGGTTCAGACCGAAAGGCATCCATTGAAAGACATAAGTCTGATGCTTGATCCTCATTGCGAGAAATCTTTGGAACCCCCCATCCCCCCTTTCACTCTTAAAATTAACCTTGATCCTAAAAGCACCAGACCATCAGACCCGTTGTCTCAATGCGGCACAGGTCACACTCGGTTTATCTAGGGTAATAGATAGGCTACGCGTTAGGATGGTGTGATTGGACGCCCATAACTGCATACTTTGAATATCCGTAATTTGAATAACTCTTCAAGAACCTAAGGAACGCTGTCCATTTACGAATGTCATGTGCACGTCCCACGATTCCCGGGTTGCTTTCCCGTATCACATCCACAAGCAAAGTTGCTAACTTTCACTGCGTAAGGCGTATACCGGTTCTATTTAACCAGAGAGCGCCCGACTGGTTAGGCCGGGACACTCCCATAAAATTGATTAGAGATTTTACTGGGCTTAATTATGGTGAGAATCTCTCTTGAGCGCCTGAACCATAAACTCCGTAAAAACTTGCTCACTGTGCTCGATATTTGCGGCGAAGTTAGGAGACGGCGTAATTTGTACATTCACATTGCGTCGTCCAAACCTAAGACAATTTGGTTCGTTGCTCATCGCCGCCAGCTCAGATACCAGGTTTCCTGTAGCCAAGGCCATAAGGAACACAGCCTTCTTTAAGATTGAATCAAAAGGAGGATTGTGACTATATTTCTGAGAATTTAATAAAGACAAAGCTTTGTCCAGTGACCAGGTAGCCATAAGCTGACGGGGTGGTGGGCGAAGCTTGAAACATGCACGCATGAGATCTTTTTCCTCCGCTTGCGGTACCGAGAGCCCCGTTAAGTCATAATAGGGGCCTCGTATTGCTGACATGTGATTCTTAAGTGTTACTACTGACAATAGTTTATGTTCAAATAAATAATCAAGATATTTGAAAATTAACCCGTTGAGACCCAGCGTCGCGGGTGTTGCGTCGGCAGTCTTTGATCACCAACTCCCAGCGACGCATCACGTGCGTCCGACATATAAAAAACACTTACGTGGCTCGTAAGGTAGGAAATGGCGGGAGAATAGGAGGGGGAGGTACCGTAGTGTGTGTGGGAGCCGGGCCAGTAGGTGTGAGCGGGCCGAGACAGCCGCGCGGCTGGTGGTGGTGGGCTTAGTGGGGATAGTTTACACCCCTAGTTCACCGCCACTTTGAACCTTCATTACTCCGGTCGTATGGGAGCTAGAGGCTTGAGATTTATGTGAGATACTCCTTAGGATGTATGCCGTACAATGCCATACTCAGTTTTTACCCTAGTGCTCCCGGGCGGGTGGTCATGCGGGGGAGACGAACTATTGAACCCCCCCCCCCCCGCCCCCCAAATGACCGAAATGAGTTTTTTTTATTTTTGTGTTCATTTCTCACCATTCTCTTTCATTTTGGCTCAACAAATTGTTTTGAGGCTCCCCCCCCCCTCAAAAAAATGTCAGAGGTGATTTTTTTTTTTTTTTTTTCATTTCTCATCCTTGTCTTCAATTTTAGCAAACAAAAAAAAATAAGTGAAAATGGCTTGGGACTGGGGTGAACAAAATATTATAACTAGCCGGGGCTCAACGGGTTAAAGACACCGATGCTTCAGTTTGGTCAGTTTCCACTATCCAAGTAGTAAATGCTTTCCAGTGTGATTGGTACTGACGTCTGATGAAAGGAGTGTACTGATTAATCAATTTATTAGTCACGCTTTCCCCAAAAGGAGCTAACCATTTGGCCCTTTGAATGTGCACGATGCAAAAGTGAGCGAGGTCTTTAGGTTGCCAATTGTCTCCAAGTGGAAGTACGAGATCGGGAGTGACACCGGGTTCTCGCACCACGTCTTCAACTGGGAGTACCACACAAGGGCGCGATCAGCGAGACTATGCCTCGATAATCCCGTAGTTTGTGGACTACTTGACACATGAGTGACGCGTCTGCTGGCGGAAACAGATAGACGGAATTCCACCTGTTCCAGTCCGTCAGCAATGCGTCTGGACCCCCCACCGGAGTGACTTCCCAGCGGGTTAGGTAGAGAGGGAGTTTGTGGTTCTCCTCTGATGCGAATAAGTCCACTTGTGGACGATATGGCTCTGCAATCATCTGTTGAAAGACGGTTTGCTTGAGCGCCCATTCCACTACTTTGCTCCGTCTCCGTGACAGAGCATCTACCCAGACGTTGGCCACACCCGTCAGATAAGATGCGTGAAGATGAATGTTTAGCTTGTCTACTAACACAAAAATCTTTTCCGACAACTCTAGCAACACTCGAGACCTCGTTGACCCTTGTTTCTGAATGCAAGACACAGCGTTCAGATTGTCCATCAGAGAGATTATTGATTTCCCCTCCAATGTGGGACCGTGAGCCTGAAGGAAAATTAAGGGAACTAGTAACTCTTTCGTATTGATGTGAAACTCCTTGGATTGGGACCAAAGACCTTGACCCTGATGCCCGAGGTTTGACTGATAACCCCAACCCAATGCCCCTGAAGCATCGGTATCTACCCATACCGTAGGCGGAGAAGAAGTCCACGTCATAATTGAATGCAATGTTTTCGGCCTTGCCCAGACCGCTAGTCAGTTGTGGATTAATTTCAGGATTTGCCATGACTTTTCTGCCGGCAACATCGGAAAGCGTCTGTTTCCCTCCAAGATTAACCTCTTTACTTTCAATTTGCCCAACTTCACAGTAAGTTGAACCCAGTTGAGAAAGCCGACAAAAGGCTCCCACACCTTTCTCGTGGTAGTCAGACTGTGAAGAAAAAGAAACAATTTCTTGCGGAATCTGTTCCGATTTTCCACACTCTGAATGAGGGTTAGGTGTGTTGTGTCCCACATCAGCCCTACCCACTGAATTACCCTTGTTGGGACAAGATTCGACTTTGCCAAGTTGATATTGAACCCCAAGGCTTTGACATGATTTAGAATGGAATTGACATGATTGAGGCATTGTATCTCGGATTCTGGTACCACCAGCCAGCCGTTTAGGTACCACATGACCATGATCCCTTGCTTTAATAGTGGTAACATAGCCTGTCGGACTAATTTGGTAAAGATTCTCGGTGCCAGGTTCAGACCGAAAGGCATCCGTTGAAAGACATAAGTCTGATGCTCGATCTTCATTATGAGGAATGTTTGGCGCCTTTTGTTTACTGCGACATGCCAATAGGTCTCTGTCAGGTCTAAAGAACACATCCAACCTAGCGGTGGAAGTGCGAACCTGATCTGATTCACAGTGAGCATCCTGACTGATGTGTTGTGAATGTAGTGATTCAGGTGAGACAGGTCTACGACTGGTCTCATCTGAGCACTGTCCCTCTTTGGCACAAGAAATTTCTGGACGTGTAAGCTGGGCAAGTTGGATTGACCAGGACAATGATATGCTTGGTTATAATTTCTTGGAGTAGTGACTCCACCTCTAAAGAAACATGATTGACTTCTAAAGTTTGACGTAAACGAGGTCGTCGGAGCCACCGCCAAGTGATGCCCTTGCGTACCACTGTCCGTGCCCATGTCCGCCAGGGCCAAGCCCGGTGACACATCTGGAATGATCCAGTCACGCAAGTGGACTTGTCCGGCAGAACTAACCTCGAATCCAACTCACCCATCACGGGCCCCGGGAGTGAGAGAGTTTTGTAGATGACTAGTTTTTTTAATGGGATGTGGTAGGTGTAGACGGCTGGCTGGTAGTAGGTGGCCGTGACTCCTGTCCTGGCTTACTCTTAGTCTGACCTTCGTACCACTTACCGGAACTCTTACCCTGTTGTTTGCTTTTGTTAGCATGACTGCTTCCCATCGTGGAAGAGGTTTTAAAGTTCGGAAAAAACTTAGTCCCACTGTGGTGACTCTTGTGACTAAATTTTGGTTTAGCGTAAGGCTTAGGGAATTTAGTTAACTTCTTCCACGCCGGGGAGGCAGTCGGTCTAGCAGAGTCTACAAGGATAAACACAGTTCTCCATGTATCACGACATACAAGATTTGGTGTTAGGACTGGGGAAAGAATTAAGCGGTGCCCAATCTCCTACGGCAACATCTTTACCAGATAACTCTTAGATCCTGGCGCTCACGGACCGCCTCCAAGGAGGCGACCCTAATGTCACCAAGTGATTGAATAGAGTTCTGCAGAACAAGATGCCTAGAGAGAGAAAGAGCCTTCTTAGCATGAGAATCAGTTATTGCTTCAGTTGTCCTGACCAGTGACTCTGCGATCTAGCGACTGAGCAATAACTGAGACAACAGCCTCAGAGCCTTTTGCCTCAATTTATAGTCTTTATCAAGCTGAGTTGGAGGGGGACTAGAAAATGGGTCTTGGATTTCCCACAAAGACAATTTAGGGGCAGTGAGAAAATCAAGCAAAGATTTAGGGACAGCCCCGGCTATAGCGATGGGCAGTGAAAACCAGCTGTGCTGTTCTTGGGGGATTTGATGGGTCGACTTACTTGTAATTGTGCAAGCAAACTGTTGTGCCTCTGCCTCCCATACCACCCAGGGCCCTGTGCCTACCACCCCAATCAGCAGGACTGGGCTGCCGGATTGGTCACGGATAGGAATTGTATCTAATTCCAGCGTTAAATGAGCCAGAGCCTTAACGTCATTAAAACCGTCAACTTTCGACCAATCTGAGTATAGTCGTGCAGATGAGGCAGGTGGCAAAGCTGGGGAAGAAGCATATACAATAAAGTACGGGGCATAAACATTTGGAATGGCCTTAATTTCTCCGGACATGTTAAGAGCACGTAATTTCTTACTCACATTAACCTGAATAATCCAATGTTCAGGTACCGGAAGCTCTCCCGAGATAATTTGCTGTGCGACCTGTGGGTTTTGAGCGACGATATCAACCCATGACCTATCCAGCTCGAAAGGAAAGGCATGGGGCCTTTTCTATGAGGGACTTTCTTCAAAGGTGGAGGAATGACGTCTGTGACAACTCGGACATTTGAAGTAGTCAAAGTTGATGTAGAAGGAGTCGGACTAGAACTAGTTGTCATAGGGGAGGGAAAATTAGGTTGCTTAGTTGATACTCTAATTGACCCCAGCGGTCTAACAACTGACGATGGCGAAGGAGCTTCCGGCACCACTATACCAACCTGAAATGTTTCCACCATTTGATCAAGGAATGATTGTAAATCTGCAACATAGTCTTTGGCACTGTCCATCGAAACTACCGAGTCGCCATCCGAGTGGCCGGACGATGCTAGTTTCTGTCCTGAGGGTAATTGTTCTGACTTTCCATTGGCATTCCATGCTTTCAACTGACTCTTTCTCCGGCTGCCGGGCTGAGCGGGATCAAACCATCTCATTCCGCACCGCGGGATCCAACTGCTTACATTCGAAAGTTTCCCAACACAAATCCGGTATGGATGAAGGCACTTGGTCCTCATTGGTTTGCCGCACACTATCATTGTCTGTGGCCTCCGAGGCAGTGGACATCTAGCTTTGAGGTCTGTCAGAATACTCCCTGGTGCCCCCCGGGTATCCTTGGTATTGTGTTCGGTTAACACTTTAGCCAGTACTCGAGAACACGGAACCTTGAAACCCGGCGGTACATTAGAACGGGGAATTGTATAACCTTGCCGTACCGACTGCGACGCTTGGCTAACGTCACTATCACTGTCTCTGGGAGGCGTCTCTGCTACCTCCGTCACCTCCTCCTAATTCTGCGTATCTCAACATTTTTGTTTTCGGTTAGGCTATCACCCCTGATAACCTATTTCTGCGTATTTCAGCATATTTGTTTTCGGTTGAAGTGATTGAAGTGTTTTTAAAGTGAGTGAAGTGTTGTAAAGTGAGTGAATTGTTTTTTAAGTGAGTGAAGTGATCTGAAGAAAGTGACTGTCACCATGCCTCGCGCTTGTGCGAACTGCGCCGGTAGGTTTGGGGAGTCCATGTTTGCTACTATCGATCTTCAAGTCTGCCGGCTCTGCCAGCAACGAGAGAATTTTACAGTGAAATTAGATGAAGCCTACAACAAGATCAACGTCCTCACCATGAAGCTGGAATCACTCCAAGAGTTTGTAACACTCAACGTTGGAGTGCCACAAACTTCAATTGTCACCGCAACTCCAGCAGCCACCAACGCCCCAACGTCAACTGCCAACAATTCAACGCCTACAGTAGCCATTTCAGCTGATGTTTCCGATACTCAAGATACAAATAGCGACTCTCTTCCCCCTCAAGACAACTTCCGTGTCGTGAGGAACAACGTTTGCCCCAAGACCAGGAAACACATACCGATTACCGAGTGTCAAAACCGTTTCCAGATACTCGCAGACTCAGATGACGAAGAGGAAATAGAAGAAGTCCGGCTCGTGGGAGACTCGATGATACGTGGTCAGCTCACAGAGTTTTGCGCCAGGGCACCTAAGACCAGGAAGCGTTTTTGTATCCCTGGTGGTGGTGTGGATGACGTAGTTGCAGCAGTTGACGAAGTATCAAAGCTGGCCCCAGCTAATACAATGTACGTCATCCACGTTGGATCCAATGATGTACAGCGAACCCGGTCGGAAGATTTGCTTTTAAAGTACCAGCAGCTGATCAAGTCGTTTAAGGAGAAGTCATCAAGGATCATCGTCTCAGGAATCGTCCCCCGGCTCGGTGTAGAGAGCCGATTTTACAACATAGCCACCAGCACAAATCGTTGTCTAGCAAACCTCTGCAGGAAGGAGAACGTGGGATTCGTCGACACCTGGGACAATTTCTACTACGATGACTATTTGTTTTCGGACGATGGAGTTCATCTGAACCAGGTGGGAGCAGCGCGTTTTGGGCGTCTTCTCAACGATGCGGTGAAGGATTTTCGGAGAAGAAATCGACTCAGCACAGGACAACCAGGAAGGAGGACCGAAGACAGCGAGGACGGCAATCTACAAAGGAATTAAATACTAATCCGTCAAGAACCGCGAATTTGGATAACGCTCCACCAACACGACCCAAATTCAAAACCGTCAGGGATAACGACCGAGGACCGAGGACAGCCATGAATGTAAATGTAGATCCGACCAGAACCAATAATTTGAATAAAGACCGTTCCTTGAATCCCAAATCCAAAACTTTGAATGTTTTCTATGCAAACGCTCGTAGCATACGCAATAAATTTTCAGATTTAGAGGAACTAGTGTTTACAGAAAATTATGATGTGATTGGCATAACAGAATCTTGGCTCAATACACAAGATAGAGACTTTTTAGCAGAGTATTCACTTCCCGGTTATGTAATGTTTGAGAACAGCCGAATAAATAAAAATGGAGGTGGCGTTTTATTTTATATCAAAGAAAGTCTTAACCCGACCCTCGTGTCAAAACCTCAAATTGTGAACGTCGACACATCTTTTGTGCTAATAAAGAATAATAAAGGTACAAAAATAATACTTGCGTTAATATACAGACCTCCAGCTCAATCAGTGCAAACTGACCGAGAAATTTACGAACAAATTGCAGATGTAAGTAACTCACAAGATACCGTAATTTTTGGCGACTTTAATTTACCTGTGACCAAGTGGGGCGATACTCTTACTTCACACTCCGGACATGACTTGTATACGAACTTGCAAGAGAGTTCGCTTTATCAATTTGTTCGAATGCCGACCCGTGGTAATAACGTTCTTGACATTGTACTTGCAACAAAAGAAGAATTGATAGAGAATTTGAATGTTGGTGATGAATTCAGTAACAGCGACCATCGTACGATAACTTTCACTTTAAAGTTTACTAGTAACGAACCAAATAGTAGCATCGAAAAAGTCCCTAATTTCAAGAAAGCAAACTTCCATAAACTTAGAGTTATGTTTAAAGAAACTGACTGGAGCATTTTAATTAACAATAACGACATAAATACATCTTGGAAGTTATTCGAAACCACTTACCTAAAAGCAGTGCAAGACTGCATACCATCGAAAATACGGCGTCCAGGCCATAATAATAAGCCCAAATGGTGGAATAAAGATATTTCAAACTGCCTGCTTGCTAAAAAATTTGCTAATGATAGATTAAAATCCTCACAAAATGACGAAGAACGGGTGAAATTTGTAGAGCTACGACGCAAAGCCAAAAAGTTAATTAAGCAAAGTAAAAAGACCTTAGAGTTACATATTGCGAATCAAAGTAAAACAAACCCGAAAGAATTCTATAGTTATATCAGAAAGAAAAAAGTAGTTACTTCAACTGTTGGACCGTTAGTCGATGAAAATGGAGAATACACCAAAGACGAAGTACAAATGAGTAATGCCCTCAATACCTTCTTTGCATCAGTTTTTACAACAGAAGACCTCAGTGATATCCCTACACCATCGCCGATTCAGATTGATAATTCAGATGTTCTAAGCAATATCACCGTTACAGAGAGAGAAGTATTGAATTGTTTAGATAAACTCAAGGTAAATAAAACGCCAGGACCTGATACAATCTCGCCTAGAGTTCTAAAGGAAGCTAAGAATGAGCTCTCCAAACCACTGACATTACTATTCAATAAATCCTTGCAGTCTGGAACTATGCCTGATCAGTGGAAGCTAGCCAACGTAACACCGATATTCAAAAAAGGCAGCAAATCCCTACCCAGTAACTATCGTCCAATTAGCTTAACCTCAGTTGTATGTAAAATGCTAGAAACGGTCATACGAGACAGACTCGTAAATCACTTAGAGGAAAATAACATACTTAAAGATACTCAACACGGCTTTCGTAAAAAACGTTCCTGTTTAACAAACCTCTTAGACTTCTTCCACGATATCCTCAACCTCTACGATGAGAGTAAAGCTGTAGATATTATATACCTTGATTTTCAAAAGGCCTTTGACAAAGTTCCCCACAAACGTTTACTGCTAAAACTAAAAGCGCATGGAATACAAGACGGTGTGTTGAAATGGATAGAAAATTGGCTCAGCAACAGAAAGCAAAGGGTAGTCATAAACGGTAAGGCATCTAAATGGACCAATGTAAGTAGCGGGGTACCCCAGGGATCGGTACTAGGACCAATTCTCTTTCTAATTTACATCAACGACATAGATGAGGGTCTCACCTGCACAATCTCAAAATTTGCTGACGATACAAAAATTGCAAATAGCGTACTCTCAATAGAACAAGTTGACGATATGCAACACAATCTAGATAAATTGTCATGTTGGGCCCAAATTTGGCAAATGAGTTTCAATGCGGATAAATGTAAAGTACTACATGTCGGATACCTAAATGAGAAAGCAAACTATTCGATGAATGGCACTCAGCTTAAGAATGTAAACAGAGAAACTGATCTGGGAGTAACAATATCGAGTAACCTAAAACCGAGTCAACAATGTTCAGAAGTTGTTAAGAAGGCAAACAAAATAATTGGCTTTATAGGCAGGTCATTTGAGCATAAATCCAAAGAAGTTATCCTAACCCTTTACAATTCCTTAGTCCGCCCTCTTCTGGAATACTGCGTTCAATCCTGGTGCCCTTATTACCAAAAAGATATAAACAAGCTAGAACGAGTTCAACGTAGAGTTACCAAAATGATACCTAGCCTAAAGAACAAACCATACGAAGAGCGTCTTAGAGAATTAAATCTATTTCCTTTAACCCAGCGCAGATTAAGAGGTGACTTAATTCAAGTGTTCAAAATCATCAAAGGCATCGACAATATGAACTGTAGTAAGTACTTCACTATCGACCAATCTAATTACACGCGGGGAAACGGTTGCAAAATTATTGGTAAATCTTTTAACTCGCACGAATCTAAGAATTTCTTCTTCAATCGAGTTGTCAACTTGTGGAATGGGCTTCCCCGAGACGTTATAGACTGCAGCACCGTTGATTCATTTAAATTCCGCCTAGACAAATATCTCGCATCAAACCCGCGACTGACTGCGTTTGTAAATGAATAACTTTATCCTCCCCTCAGTTACTAACCCATATGTCCCCTACTAACTTCCTAGTCCTGCCACGTTAGTGGCAGGGCAGTAGTTCCCTTTCCCATGTTCCCTTACCCACTCTAAACCACTGTTTGGACACTTGATCCTCAGTGTTTTGGAGGACAAGCAACCTAGAAGGGTCACTAGACCTGTTGTTGCTTGATTTCCTTTGTACTCCTTTGCCAGATTGGATTATAGGCTTGGGTAAGGTAGTGACTGAGGGAGGAGTTGCCATCCCCGGCGGTTGCCGGAGCCGCGCACTTGACGTCTCCGTGCGAGACGTAACCTGTTTACTGCCTGAAGTTGACGCCTCGGGTGTCACTTTTTCCGGCGTGATTCTTCTTTTCTTGTTCGACGGCTGACCTGACTGGCCTGACGAACGTGAAGATAGTTTCAAGGGTGACCTGTATCTAGACCGGGTCCTCCCCTCGTTGTGTGGCGAATCCGGCTTGGACCGTTTCGCATTCCGGCGGTGGGTTAGATATTGTGCTTGTGTCATCTGACTCATCGTCCGTACTAATGAGTTCTCTCAAAATAACTTTAACGGTTTTCTTTTTGGTCACCACGGAACGAATTGACTTAGCTTTAATACCCGGAGATTTGATCACCAAATGATCCCACATAACCTCATCGTCGCACTGTAATGCCTTAGTATAGTTATTGAAGTGAGCCTTTATTTCTAATAAGGCCACCTGACATGTTGCTTCTTTAGTTAACCAGAGTCCTCTAGAGCGATCAAGACACGTTACACATTTCATGCAGAGCTTATGGCCAAAGATCGGAATGTTCATGCACGTAGATGTAATACAAAGAGTAGCGTACTCCATGATGGAATAACCCCCCCGCCGGGTTTGGCCCCCAGTCTGGACGGCATTGCCAAGGTAGAAGTGTGGGATCTGGAAAGAAATTTCCAAGAATCAATGCTCATAAGGATAACCAAAGACAGTCACACATGTTATATACTATGAATACGCCGGAAAAATAGATATAGTAAACACCATTACTCTAAGTTTCCTGCGTACCCTTCTGGAAAACCACTCTCCGGTTTTCTATTATTGTAGGTATTAATACTCTTTGACATTTATGACGCGATCGCGTCATGTGGTGTTTCGGCCAAAAGTCTGATATGACGCAATCACATCATAAATCTAACATATGGAAATTCGGAAAAAATAAGTTTATGACTCGATTTGAGTCATATTTTGGCTGATAAGTTAGGTAAGTTACATCTCCATGTGGAGCTTTGACGCAAACCTGTAGCATGATATGACGCACTTTTCCCCCCATTGTGAGCCCAGCTGCCATATTGCATGCGGGCTGTCCACGTAACTTACTGTAACTTTAGATGTCTGAGATAGTTAAGACTACTTATCTATGATAAACCTTATCACCGGCCTATACACATACACATACATAACATTTTAAGACTGAGTGTTCCACACATAAGTGCAGTTTCAGTCTCTTGTCCTAATGGCGGCGTTCCAGGCAACCCTGTTAAGGGCTGCTTCACTTGTCAAGTTCTTGGATTTGAGATCGGCGCGTATAGTCCGATCCCAGGTCTTCCTCGGTCCACCCCTTGGTACAGCTCCCTCCACAATCACAGACCTGCATTTTGTCACCCAATTTTGTTCATCCATTCTCTCCACATGTCCATACCATCCCAGTCTACTTGTACGCATCACCTCGCTAATACTCTTTATACCTAAACGTCTCCTCAGCTCAACATTTGTTATTCTATCCTGTAGCCTGGCCCCACACATCCATCTCACCATTCTCATCTCATTACGCTCCATTCTGTTGACATCCTCTACTTTAACGGCCCATGTTTCTGAGGCATACGTCATTGCACTTCTAACACATGAGGCATACACCTTTCCCTTCAGGGGGAGAGGCATTCTTTTCATGGTCAGGATTGGCATCAATTCTCTGAACTTCCCCCAGCCACACCTAATTCTAGCAACAGTGGCAGCCTCGGCCCCACCACCGGCAGAGATGGTATCTCCTAGGTAACAAAACTTGTTCACCAGCTCCAAAGACTCATTTCCAAAATTCACAGCCACAGGATCATCACTTAACACAAGCTCGCCTTTGCACACTACGCACTCAAATTTCTCTATTTCTGACTTATCCTTCGGCAGGGGCCCCTTTATTCTACTACAGCGCTTACTCCCATGGTGTACCCAACATCGACAGATGCTACATTGAATTGAGTTAACGCCCACTCCCTTTCCACACACTGCACATGGGTATGCACCGCTCTTTTCCACATTGCCTCGTCTCAAACTACAATGCATAACCTTGGTTTTGTTAATATTGACTCTTAAACCCTTGCTCTCTCTCCACTTTCTGAATTTGGCCTCAGCATCCTGCATACTGTCAGCTATTAGGACTAAATCGTCTGCATAAAACAGTTCCAACGGGAGTCCGCCTCTAAAAACTCTAGACAGCGCCTCCAAGACCATAATAAAGAGGAGGGGGCTTAACACTGAACCCTGATGGACTCCAACACGGACTGCGAATTCATCACTCAGTACACCTTTCACCCTCACCGAACTTCGCGAATCCTCATACATCTTCATTATCACACGCACCAGCCACTCTTCCACACCAAGTTTCCTCATAGCCCACTGTACAACATCTCTAGGTACCCTATCAAAGGCCTTCTCCAGGTCCACAAACACAAAGTAAAGATCCCTGCCTTTTAGTAGGTATCTTTCCTGTATCTGCCTGACTATGAAGATAGCATCGGTTGTACCACGTCCTGGCATAAAACCAAACTGCATATCATCAATAGAGATGCTTTGCCTGATCAAACCCTCAAGGACTCTCTCACAGACCTTCATGATTTGGTCAAGCATTTTCAGGCCCCTATAATTTCCTCTATCTAGCGCATCCCCTTTTCCTTTGTATATATTTACTATTACACTTTTGAGCCAATCCTCTGGGATTTTCTCATCTTTAATAATGGTGTTTATCAACTCAGTGACTAAGTTTACACCAATCTCCCCTGAGGCTTTATCATCTCAGCGACAATGTCGGAGCAACCTGGAGCTTTACCGTCCTTCATTTATTGATTGCGTCGCTCACTACAGCTGGTGCTATCAAAGGAGGGGGCCCAGATATTGGTTTTTCGATACTAAGCTGTTCCTTATCCCATTCAAACTCTACATTTAGCAATCGTTCATAGTGTACCTTCCATGCTTCTCTGATTTCATTTTCTGCATACACAATCTTCCCATTATCATCTCTAACACACTGTTCACCTATAATATCCCTACTGTCATTTTTAACTCGCCTAGCTAGGTTGAAGATCCCATTGGGATTGTCAGTGTTACACACTTGTTCGAGGACCAGGTCCTTAATGCGATTTTTAGCATTGTAAATAACTCTTTTGGCAGTTCGTTTAGCTGCCTGGTATTCCTCCCTGCTGCCTCCTTTCTTCCATGCTTTGAAGCATCTCCTTTTCTCTTTCACAGCATGTTCTACCTCATCGTTCCACCACCAAGAGGTCTTATTCCTGGGGTGACCCTTTGTTTTCCCACAGACTTTGTCAGTGGCAGCGATAAGGCTATGCTATACTCAAGTTATCATTCAGTTAGAATGTGTTTTACGTTAACCTTACTCTTCCGCCGCGCTGACGGATCCCAGTTAACTAAACTCACCCAACATGCTGACGGAGTATCTCAGTGACCCGTCCACTGTATTGACGGATTAGAAGTCTTCCCCGCCGCGTGAGGAGTTTATTAAAGTATAGGCGAGTCATTCCGGCTGGGCCGAAATCCCGTTTGGAAGCCTTCCCCTTCCGCCGGGAACTCGTTCTGGCACTCGACCAAGAACGGGTTACTTGGATATTTTACTCTAGCCCGCCGAAGAGGGCATCTGGTAAAATAGCACTCGACTATTTTCCGCCAGAAGAGTAGAACCAAACCTTTGTGTTTTCTAACTCGTTTGGAACAAGATAGCAAAACACACACGTACATATTTTATACTCGTCAGGACATCTCCTGACACCTTCACTTCATTTACAATATTTGTTATGAAAGAGAAGGTCACATCTTATGGCTAAAATTATTATAATTAACAACATTAACCCGTTGAGCCCCGGCTAGTTATAATATTTTGTTCACCCCAGTCCCAAGCCATTTTCACTTATTTTTTTTTTTTTTGCTAAAATGGAAGACAAGGATGAGAAATGAAAAAAAAACAAAAAAAAATCACCTCTGACATTTTTTTTTGGGGGGGGGGGGGGGGCGGTGGGGGGGTGGGGGGGGGGAGCTTCAAAAAAATTTGTTGAGCCAAAATGGAAGAGAATGGTGAGAAATGAACACACAAATAAAAAAAAACTCATTTCGGTCATTTGGGGGGCGGGGGGGGGGGGGGGGTTTCAATAGTTCGTCTCCCCCGCATGACCACCCGCCCGGGAGCACTAGGGTAAAAACTGAGTATGGCATTGTACGGCATACATCCTAAGGAGTATCTCACATAAATCTCAAGCCTCTAGCTCCCATACGACCGGAGTAATGAAGGTTCAAAGTGGCGGTAAACTAGGGGTGTAAACTATCCCCACTAAGCCCACCACCACCAGCCGCGCGGCTGTCTCGGCCCGCTCACACCTACTGGCCCGGCTCCCCCACACACTACTGTACCTCCCCCTCCTATTCTCCCGCCATTTCCTACCTTACGAGCCACGTAAGTGTTTTTTATATGTCGGACGCACGTGATGCGTCGCTGGGAGTTGGTGATCAAAGACTGCCGACGCAACACGTGCGACGCTGGGTCTCAACGGGTTAATAAAAATAACACATCCTAGCCATAAAATACCCCTACACAGAGGATGGCCACATGGCCTAGGGTAAGCAGCATGACGACTCAGCGGTACTCTTTCCTCCAGGAAGAAACCAGCAGCCACCATCATCACGATGACCAGCGCGTAGGGAAAAATAATAATAATAATAATAATATTTATTCAGTTAGCAATTTACAGAGTTGGTACCACATAGTATGTTACAAATATGACATGTACCAGCCTTGCATAATTCCAACTAAGGATAGCCCAATAAGGCCGTTAGGCGTATTTCCATTGGGGTCCTTGTGGGATTAGGTTAGCTGGGGAAATGGGGAGGATAAAGAAATAGATACTTTAGAGAAAGTATTTCTAGGGGGTTATTTTAAGATACCTTACATCCTATAGTAAATATCAGTAATCCGTAATCAGTAATAATTTCAGTTTGGTTTGTCTATCTCTTATGTCGTATTTAGAAGTAGACATAAGCTTGGTGCTCCCTTCTCGCAGCTGTCCGGTTCAGGTGTTCCTTCAGGCTACGTCTGAAGGAATGCAGTGTTCTCTTTTCACGGACTGACTGGGGTAGGTCGTTCCAGTCTTTGATGGCAGTGAAGAAGAATGTTTGCTTACCATGTCCTTGGATTCTCGGGACCTTAAAATTAAACATCCTGTTTCTTGTATGATGTCCACTCCTCTCATTTGCTTTAACAAAATCATTCTTTAGATACTCTGGAGTTCTGTCATAGACAATTTTGAAGGCATTAGTGAGCCTGATTTGTTTGGCCCTGTCAGAGACATTGAGCATACCTAGTGACTGAAGTTGTTCCTGGCCAACATGTGATCTGGGTCCTAGGTTCAGCATGAACCTAACCATTTTGTTTTGAGTGACCTGAAGTTTGTGCTGTGCTGATTTAGATGATGCAGAGTACCAGGATGACACAGAATAGTCAAAATGACATTGAACAAGCGTTTGGCAGAGGGTCTTTTTGGTTGCCGCGGGCAAGCATCCCACCTGTCTATACAGGTATTTTATACGTGCTCTACACTTACTCAGGATAGATTCCAAAATTGTTTCACCTGACAAACTCGCGTCCAGTTTTAGTCCGAGATATTTAACTTGTGACACTGTTGTTATAGGAATATCATTACAGTTGACCGAGAAGCCCACAATGTGTCATTGGCTCGCAGCATTGGGGTGTTCCAGAAGTCTTCTGTGTTTGCTGGAGGCATAAGATCAGAGGATGGAGCACCGCCAGTGAAGAAGGATCCGGAAGGCTCGAACCCTGTCCACGATGCCTTTTGCGACCATAGAGGGCATGGCTGCGTGAAGTGGGGGGGCAAGAAGCACGGGTACAGCTTTTGCGTGACACAGGTGCCTCTCGGACACTCTTGAAGAATTTCACTGGTAGACCCATAAACGCGGCGCGGGTAGTTGTGGTGCAGGGAGTTAATGCAACTAGGTCATACCCGCTTGTTAGAATGGACCTTGAAGTTGACGGTGTAACTCGCGAACTGGATGTGGGAATCGTGGAGAAATTGCCTGTTGGGGGTGTCGACCTCCTTCTCGGCAATGACTTTGCGGTGCCTGCTTCTAAGGTTTCACCCTTAGTCGTTGCCGAGGAGCCGGCCGACGTGAGTAGGGAGGAACAGGAGTGGGTTGAGAAGTGTCAGGTGCAACCAATGGCGTGTGTTGTAACCAGATCTCTCGCATCCAGGGAGTCACAGCCTCACCAACAGACTTCAAATAAGCGGAGGAACGGTCACGAGAAGGTGCTGAAAGCTGATACGGTGGAGAGTCTAGTACCAGCAGCGCTTCTCGGGGACTCAGTATTAGCACCGTTATTAGAGTCTGGAGAAGCACCACCACCTGTCACTGAGAGTGTAGAGGCAGGGCTTAAAGAGACTCAGAGGCAGCAACGGTATACACAGAGAGAGCAACGGGATGCAAAGTTCGATGTTGGGGGAGGGCATGAGTTGTTTCGCAAACACTTAGACAGGCTAGCTCCCTCAGATATTCGCAAATTGCAGCTAGAAGACCCGGAGGTTCTAAAGTGTAGTAACGGTGCTGTCGAACTCGAAGAGGACAGGTACGACCACAAGGTGAAACTCAGGGAGTTTCACGTGGGTCAGGAGGTGTTGATACTACTCCCTCTTGTAGGTCACCCCTTATCCGCAAAGTACGCTGGTCCTTATAGGGTAGCAGAGAAGCTCTCGGACTTAGATTACCTGGTGGCCACTCCAGACAGGCGTAAGAGGAATCGGTTATGATTCCTGATTCCTGAGCCTCTCACTGTCCCCGTGATGACTTTCAGCAGTCAAGGTGGAGAAGGAGAACGGGACAGTCATGCGCAGGTGGATGACAACTGGGATTATCATGTTTCTGCAGATCAGTGGGCGGGAAACACCTACCTGAGCAACAGCGTGTGGCTGTTGAGCGCCTATTCTGTTTATACCCTACTGTATTTGCGGAACACCCAGGCCTCACTACTCATGAGGTGCACGACATTGACGTCGGAGACCACCCACCCTTCAAATCAGTGCCCTATAGGGTGCACCCTATTAAACTTCTGGCCCTCCGGGCGGAGTTGGAGTATATGTTGCAACAGGGACTGATCGAGAAGGGGGCGGTAAAGTGGACATCTCCCGTAACGCTGCAACCTAAGCCGGATGGCAAGGTGCGCTTCTGTGTTGATTACCGCAGGCTAAACGGCTTGACTCCCACCAACCCATATCCTCTTCCCCGGGTCGATGACTGTGTAGACAAGATTGGCAGGGCCAAGTTCTTGACCAAGGTATACCTGGTAAAAGGTTACTGGCAGGTGCCTTTGTCTGAACGGGCGAAAGAGGTGTGTGGTTTTGTGGTGGATGGTGCTACATATCGTTGTAATGTCATGCCGTACGGTCTAAAGAACGCACCAGCGACCTTCCAAAGCTTGATGAACGAGTTGGTGGCTGACATTCCGATCTGTATCGTGTACCTGGACGACGTCATTATCTACGATGACGATTTCAAGAGCCACTGTGAACATGTAGAATCCCTATTTAAGAAATTAAGCAAGGCAAACTTGGTGGTCAACCTGGGAAAGTGTGATTTTGTGCGGGCTACCGTGCAGTACCTGGGGTTCATGGTGGGTTTGGGCCAGGTGTGCCCCCCACAGAACAAGATATTGGCTATATACCACTTCCCCAGGCCATCCACCAAGAAGCAGATCATGAGGTTTTTGGGCATGATTGGTTACTACCGCCGCTTTATAAAGGGCTATTCTACTGTGCTGGCTCCTCTGACGGACCTATTGGCCAAAGATAGAAAGTTTAAGTGGGCGCCTGAGTGTGAGAGGGCTTTTTTGCTAGTAAAACACCTGTTGTGTACTCACCCAATCCTCAGGGCCCCGGACTTTAGCCGACCATTCCAGCTGGCAACTGATGCCAGTGGTGTGGGGGCTGGTGCCGTTCTGATGCAATCAGACGAAGATGGGCTGGAGCACCCAGTCAGTTTCTTCTCAAAAAAGTTCAACTCGGCGCAGAAGAACTATTCAGTAGTTCAGAAGGAACTGCTGGCGATTGTGCTAGCGCTCAGGCACTTTGAGGTGTATGTTCCAGCCTATGGACCAGTTGTGGTGATCTACACTGACCATCACCCCCTCAAGTTCCTGAATCAATTCCATAACCGGAATATGAGGCTGACCAGGTGGTCATTAATGTTGCAGGAATACAACCTAGACATACGCCATATTGCCGGTTCTGAGAATGTGATTGCAGATTGCTTATCGAGGGTGGAAGACCCGGGGTAGATCATCACAAGGGTAGCCTCCTACTTTGGTTTGATTAGTATGTTTACGTCTGGTGCTTGTTGGCTCGCGTGTGTAGCCCAGCGTATTGGGTCGTAAAGTAGGAGTTGCTGTGTTGGCATAGAAGTAAAAACCAGGCTTGCCCCTGTAGTGCAGCCGCCATAAACATATTAAAAAATATAAAAATCCTATAAAAACTCTTTCTTTGATAGTTAATTTTTTTTAAGTATGTTATAGCAGAAATTCTGAGTTGTACTCCTCTCAGAAGGCTGGGCTAGTGAAGCTTGCTCTTATGAGCATAACTATGTAATTTAATCTATTGTGTTGGGAAGGGTTGTTAATATTTATAATGTGTTATTTTGATGAGAACTTTGCTTTACATTTCATTGTCGCTGGGTGGCTAGGAGTGGCGAATTTTGTATGGGTTCTGCGTGTCAGATTTAGAGCTCATAGTTGGAGCCTCTTAAAAATCTTGGGTGGGGTGTGACGCTCACCGCTTCCCCCAGAACCGCATGGCTTACTCACTAGGACTCGCCAGGGCAGAGAATATAGCTACAGTCTACCTATCATTGTGTACTTTCCTTCTCGAGAAAGCTTGTGTTGCAGACAGTTCAGAACTGTTCTTTATTTTCGTCTGTCACAATCCTTCCTATTTTATTTAGTCAATTGAAAGTATTGTGTTAAGTAGTTGAATGATGGGAAGGCGAGCGGGAGAGGGAGAGCGAGAGAGACAAGGTGGTGTGACTTGGTAGTGAGTGTGGCGCGTGGCTGGCCCCCTTACATAGGCCTCGCGGGATTCGTTGCCTCCTGCCTAACACTGCCTACTACGCGGCTGCTTACTGGGCGACTGTCGCGCGCCCTCGTGCCATTCTTGCGAACTGGGACTCCAGCCAGGAGGTCCATGGGAATATCCTTGTCAGATCCTTCCCAGACAGCATACTCTAAGCATCTCCCTTGAACTGTCCCACACTCTTGTCTTAGAATCTTTCTCTCCTACTGCCTCTATCATTTCCACTACTTCCTCACCTTTTATTAATATCAATCCCCCTCTGGTTCTCTGCATCCACACCTTGAATTGGTGGCCAGACTGTATTATATGCTGGATCTCACATTTCTTATGTACTAGATTAAGGTTGAAGATAGTCATTGTCTTTTTGGGAGATTGTATTGCTCAGACTGTCTCCATCAATCACTAATGTTTCTACAGGGTTAAATAATGCTAGACTAGGGATCAGGTACCTTGCTGTTGGTGTTTTCAATGTGTGTAGGCTACTTTTGAGCTACACGACACTACAGATTCTGTGGGTTACCTGGGTGGATCTTTTTGTCTGTGTACCTTGGAGTTTAGACTGTGTAGTGCATGAGGGCTGCTTGCCTAATCCACCCAACACTGTTCTAACTCTATTTGCTTTTACTTTTGAGGGTCGCCAGGAGGATACTCGATACTTGTGATCGAGAATCCTCAAGAGAGCACCCCTTCATATTAACGTAATCAGGCCGCACAGACCCAAGGTCCACACTAGGCTAGGAGCTGCCTTGCTCCACCAGAATTCTGTACCTTTGCGCATCCCAGCTAGACCTTATTAACCCGGGTAGACATTAGCTGGATTAGATCATATACTCTTTTATGCATACCCATTATTTTTACACAAGCATTTTGAGGTCTAGGTTGCTGTAGAGAGACACAACCAGCATAGACCGGTTTTGTTAATAGGAGTACTACTTTTTCGTGGCGAGCATTATTACAGTTGCACCGCTTATAATATTCTTGTGTCCTATAACATTATATGTCCAGCCTTTTTGTGTATTTAGCCTACACGTGCATTGTCCTGCCTCCTGCTATTTTGTGGTTCCATTTCCGATACGTTCTTCTAAGTAGCATCCGACATTATTCAGAAGATTCCTTGTTCGGTGCTTGAGGACTTTACAACACTTTCTTTCATAAAGGAGTGACAGATATTATTGATTAAAGTAACGTTAAGTAAACCTTCTTCTTGTTTGCATTAGATCACTCTTGTGATTTAATTAAGTTAACTATCTTTTCCTTGTGTATCAAAACTAAGCAACCATATGTTATAGGTAATAGGCTGTTTCAGAGAACATCAGCCTATAGTAGAAGCACATAGATACTGAGAGTTAAGATACCCCGCTATCGCAGATATAACTCTGGAGGGTATATGTGTTCTTTGTTCGACGGGATTATATATCAGGGGTTGGATCTAGCGTTTCCGTTGTTGCATTTATGCCAGTCTAGTCCAATGTATAAGAGCCACTGATTTATACGAGACCCGATCGTAACATGCTTGTCTTGGGTTTGTATTTCTTCTGAGATTTATGTCGTCTTCCCATTCTGATGACTGTTGGGCCCATTTTTTTTAATGAAAGTTCTTTACGGCATCATTAAGCAGATGGCCAAACCGGGCAGCTCCAACCGGGTTTAGGTAGACACCGTCTCTTGAGAACAAATGTTGATCATGGCAGAAATTATCCTAAGTGTTGATGAAGCCGATATTCTCTTCCCTCCAGATGTTGGCGAGTTAACAATATATAGTCGTGGCTGTGGACCAGAAGAGATTCTTTTTGTTAATCCGGGGAATGATGCCTAAGATGATGATCCTACTAGATTTGTCCTGGTACGTCTTGATAAGCTGCTTCTATTTGTTCAAGAGTTCTTATGAATGTGTGCGCTGGACGTCATTTGATCCGACATGTATGACATATGTTGTGTTTGTGGGGGCCAGCCTGGTCACCTCGACCACCGCAGCAATGACATCATCCACGTTACCATCCGGGATACACAATCGTTTTCTGGTCCTGGGTGACCAGGCGCAGAACTCCTTGAGCTGGCTGCGTACCATGGAGTCCCCCACAAGCCGTATTTCCTCCGTATCTTCTTCTTCATCGGTAGCAAGAATTTGGAAACGGTTTTGACACATTGTTATAGGGATGACCTTCTTGGTAGCAGTACCTGGGTGTACACTATTTCTTGCGAACTGAAAATTATCTTCATCAGGAACGAGGGTTGGGATACTGCCAGAGGTCTGCGTGTTGGTTGAGGTCTGAGGTGGCGCTACATCCAACCTTGGCAATTCTGAGTCCCTGAGTCTTGTTGCTGGCAGGGAGGCCTCATTTCCGACGTTTGCTCTCAGGAACTCTTCAAAGGGTATTAACTCTGCGAGTTAACTCCTTCAGTGCGGGCTGTTATATAAAAAATATGGTCATCACTGCAGCACTTGTCATATGACAATTGCCAAATTTCTGCCTTGAACAAGCTCTGGGAGCCAGGCGAGCGAGTCTAAGCAGCGCGGGACTGTCCCATCCACCGCCCCCCGTGTTTGAGCCATCACTAGTGGCAGTGGGAGACATCTCCAATTCCCTTACAGACTTAGGAATAGCGGAAACCGCTCAAACTCGCTATTTTTTACCGATTTATCGTCACGTGTGCAATATCGTTGCACGGCAACCAGTGGTCGTACAGACACTATTCAGGTGTCATTGGAAAGGTCTATTCCTCTGCTTTCAAGGATATATCATTGAAATACGTTCTAGCTCTTGTTTATACATGAAAATGTGCAGGGAATGAAGGTTACTTTTAGTCCAGAACCCCCGTATGGTACATTGCAGACCAAGCAATTGTCATATGACAAGTTCCGCAACAAAAGTGTTAACACATCAATTAATTGGAGAGCCTTTCCTAGCTTCTCCTCTTGTTCTGCCTTCTGAACACAGAACCTGCAGTTCGTCGCGATCTCGTTCTTGAAGATTGTCGTACCGAAGCGTCCGTTGCACGACCCGCATTCACGTAGATTGGGCATCTTGCTGTGGACTTCACAGTGAGGGCCAAGGCAAAATAAAAAATAAACTACCAGGGGTGCTAGCCCAGTCAAAAACAAAGATTTTGGAAGAAAATAAAACAAAAATAGGCCACCAGGGGATAGCCTAGTCAAAAACAGAAAAAGAGAATTCTGTAAACCGCAGGAATAGGATGCAAGGGTTCAGAATAGGCGACCGGGTGTGATACGCAGGAATTGGCTGACTGACGCAGCTAGGTCGCAAAAACAACAATTCTGAAATACGCAGAAATTGGCTGACCGGCGTAGCCTAGTCACGGAAACAAAATTGCTGGAGTGTTAAAAAACTTGGCCGACTGATGTAGCCCAGTCAGAAAAAACAAAAAATACAAAAACGCACATACACAAAATAAAAAACAAATTGGTATATGCAGAAAATGGCTGACTGACAAAGCTTAGTCACAAAAACAGAAATTCCCGAATACGAGGATAGCTTATTCACAGAAACGCAAAATCAGGAATGCAGTACACACAAATAGGCTAATGTATCATGCAACTACTTACAACAGATTGGCTGGCTATAGGGTAGACTAGGTTTGGGTTAGGTTAAAAGCTTGGCAGGTTGGGTTAGCTAGGTTGGGCTAGGTTAGTTTTTACAAATACCACCCTTAACTTAAAGTAAAGTCAGTCTGAGGAGAAAGAGTCAAGAATATATCTCGGAGGAAACATAAATAAATGCACTTAAATTTGGTACAACATTGGCTGGAATTTAATATGTATAACCCCCCAAAAAGTGTGTTTACAAAATGGCGTCGGCGTTCGTCCCTGTAATCAGGTTAGTAAACAATGTTATTTATCAGCAAATCAACATGCAAAGCTTTACTTACATACAAGGCAGTTTAATAGATACTTACTACAGTAGGTAATGGGTAAAATTAGGGGCTACAATTTTTTATAAAAAAGTAAGAGAGCGTTAGTTTACAAAACAAAACAATAGATGGCGTTAGTGGCGCCCTGTCCTAGCAGGGGTCATGTGATAAACACAAAGTTTATCAGTCAATATACAGCAAAATATCGTGTAGTGTTACTTACTAAGCTACATAATGGTTAAACGTGCTCTTAACCATCTGTCATGCACAAGAATGAAGAGGACGAGTTGTTAATACTCAAATTATGATCGAATATCCTGGGAGCTCTGTCTGCAGCGTCTAGCGGTAGCATGATGATGTCTTGCTTTATTTGTTTTCAGCTATATTTATACGATTTTATGAAGCCTCGTTAGGATGTATGGTAGCTAAAAGGATTAATTAAGATAGTTTATAGCCTTGCAATGTGAAGACGTCCTGCCTAAACTTAATCATTATAATCGACTAATAGTTGCTAGAATATAATGAACAGAATTTCACCGGTACTAAATGGCTTAAGGTTTGACTAGGGTTCTGTGTATTTTGATTTTATTTGCGATAATTCACCTTATAGTTCTACAGTTGACCTAAAAAAAATTGCATACAAATTTATTAGAAAAGCCTTTCATTCATGCTATGTAAAACATTGTTTTTCTAATAAAGTAGTTAACTTTTCGGTTAATTTCCTAAACTGTGTCACACACTGCATACGCTTACATATTCCTTGTTTTTAAGATATGACGCTTTATGACAGTACAGTCCGGTTCTCATTAGACAATTGTATCCAGTTTAGGAGGGATCTGTGGGAATTATACTCTGTAAACTCTTTGACTTTCATATACCCTTCCTTATCTGAATAGAATCTTTTAATAATAGCAAGAAAGCAGAAACTACATGAGTGATCGCATGTTGTTAGAGTTAAAGGTTGAGGGCCCTAAGCCACCAGAACGGAGGCAAGGGGTGTGACATCTCCACCTGCCGGGACACCAACCCGGACCTCTAGGTTAGTTTCCGACTACAGCAAAGGTCACCCCTTGCTCACATATATAGTTAGTTATAATAGGAAGTATTGATGCGGTGATTTTCCAAGCTTTTCTTTTACTTATCAAGTAAACTTTGGACCTTCTCCTTCAATCAATTTTTCCCTCATCCTATATCGTAAACTGTTTCAAGCTCCGTGTGTCCAGACATTTTTACTCTAACGTTCCTTGAATTTGGCTCCCTAACAATATTTTAACTTGTTACAGGCAGCTTTGCCTTTTGTCTCCTTCATATATATGATATAAAGAAATATCGACTATACCTTGTTCCAAATAGATAGGCCAGAAATCGTGAACCCTAACCGCTGTAACTTAAAAAGGGCTGGAGTAAATGGGCTGTAATTTTCCATACCTTTTCCTTTTCTGACCCTTCCCAAATGGTAGAAGTATATGCTCGATTACTCTATTTTTTTGCTAGTTAAAGTGATTTATATTAAAGAGCTTTGGCCTACTTATTTGGAACAGAGTATGGTTCACAACATTAATATACCAACCTTTACGAAATCTTGAGACCATTGTTGACCGATTGTTAGTGGTGCTGCCAACATCAATATGACACTAAGCTTCATTGTTAGTCCTGGAGGGAGAGAGAGAGAGAGAGTGAGTGAGAGAGAGAGAGAGAGTGAGAGAGAAAGAGAGAGAGAGAGATAGGGTGTGATACTGCATCCTGTATTTTTACACTTTGATGAGCATCACATATACCATAATGGTTCAGGAGAGGGATATATATAGATATATATTATATACTGTATATATATATATATATATATATATATATATATATATATATATAGAGTTATACATAATTATACAAGTACTCAGACCACATAGACCTTGCGGTCCCTACTAGGTGGTCTGGCCATAATACTACTAGACATGGACAGTTTATGATAGTAGAATAGGGACGCTAAGTATAAGGATATTTCCCTACCCTCCACTCTCTCCGACTAAAGAGCCATACTGGAAAATAGGGTGAAAGGGAATCTGCATGATAAGTCAGGAAATGTCGACAAGGAAAGTTTTTATAGAGCATAGACGAAAATTAGTCTGAAAGATGATTAACACTTGCCAACTGATTCATTCATGCTACTCCAATTTCCATCAGATGATCGTTCAGTCTCTTCTTTAGCTGACCAATTGAATTATTATCGACCACCTCCCTTGGTAAACTGTTCCACTCTTTTACCATACTGTATGTGAAGACATTTTGTGTGACATCTAGGCATGCCTCCCTTCTATTTAATTTCGTGTCATTACCTCGGGTTTTAGCATTGTTGTTAATCGTGAACAGCGCACTGATATCTCCTCTGTCAAATACTTTAAGTATCTTACAATACTAAATAAGTTGGCCTTGTCAACTCCTTTTCTTTAGCGAGAACGAATTTAATTTCTTTCACACTATGGTTTGTTTCTCATGGAGGGGATGTAGCTTAGTTGCGCTACGCTGCACGGATTCGAGTTTGTTCATGTCTTTCTTGAGATACGGGGACCAGAACTGAACGACATATTCAAGATGGGTTCTAACACTACTTTTGAAGAACAGCAAAATAATTGTCTCTCTTAATGGTAAAATTTCTTTGATATAACCCAAGGCTTTGTTAGCTTTATTTTCCGCAGCCGCACATTGCTCTGAGGATTTTAGGTTTTCAGATATTATGACCCCGAGAGCTTTAACCTTATATAATAGCAATGATAGAAACTCTAAGGTTAAAGATCTCCGGGTCATCATACTTTTTGTTTTTTGTACCAACGTGCAAAATTTGACATTTGTCAACATTAAAGGGTATTTGCCACTTCCTGACCATTCCACTATTTCTGTCTTCCTCACCTAAGATTATGTTCCCTATTATTGTATCGTCAGCAAATTTGGAGATAAAGTTATTCAGACCTACATCAATATCATATACATAGATGACATATAAAACTAAACAGGGACCGATCCTTGAGGCACACCACTGATAACAGGCAACCAATTGGATCTTATACCATTAATGACAACTCTTTGCTTTCTGCATGTAAGCCAGCTTTAAATCCATTGATATATATTACCCTTTATCCCGAGAATTTCAAACTTATCTAATTATTCATTGTGAGGTACCTTGTCCAACGCCATTTGAAAAGACTAGGTACACTATGTCAAGCACCTCAGTTGAGTCATTAAGAGTAAATAATTTATTACAAAATTCGAGAAGGTTTGTTAGGCACGATTTGCTGGTACTAAACCCGTGCAGCACGGCTGTCTCTTATTCGATCTATCTATCTATTGCCGGACGCCGTGATCCCCGAAGGGGTGGCCATGAGCGAAATGCCCACATCAGTCGACGCACCTCCTTCCATCCAGCACCGTCCTCACTCATATACTTCTTCACTCCATCCTTCCACCTCTCTCTCAGTTTACCTCTCCCTCTCTGTCTTTCCATCTCACTCTCGTACACCCTCTTAGTCATGTTCTCGCTTCCCATACGTTTTATATGGCCGAACCATCTCAAAAAATTCTTTTTCACACTTTCCAGCACATCTACATCCACACAACACCTCTATCTTACTTCCTCATTCGTCTGTCTATCCCTCCATGTAACTCCGCACGCACCTTCTCAAGTAACTCATTTCCGCCCCTCTGACTCTTGGTCTGAGTCTCTCCACCAACGTGCATGTTTCGCTTCCGTAAGTCAATGACAGGATTACTACATTGTCATGCAAGGATTTGTTGGGATTACCACGGAATTACTAAACAAAAACAAAAATCAATATTTTTTCCTATTACTGACGTAAAATTTATTGGTTTATAATTGATTGCTTTTGGTCGATCACCTCTTTGTGGATCTGAGTAATGCTGTATTGATGAGTTAATGATAATGGTCAGGGAATCGCATATATCTTCTTTTACTTGTTTTTTACCTTATATTGTGGAAATTATCGGGCCATGGAGTCTTGTTAATTTGTAATATATTGAATTTGAATAATGCATCACTTGCGCTGATGATAAAGTTTCCTATTATTACGTGTGTTGCTACTGTTTTATGTTTTGTAGTATTCTTTACTTCGTTTGTAAACACAGAACACAATTATTTGTTAAGTGTATTTGAAATAATTATATCGGCTGTCATTATTTGATCATCTCTGGTTAATGGGCCTATTCTGCTTTATATTTATCTGTTGTTGTTTACGTAGCTATATAAATGCTTAGATTTGTTAGTGCTCTTCTTGACTATAGAGACTTCATAATCACGCTTAGCTGATCTAATCAGTTTCTTACCATTGCTTCTAGCAAGGTTGTATAATTTCTTTATTTGGTCATTAGAAGTTCAACAAATTATAATCTTGAGAATTTTCTTTCTATTTTTGTATTGCATTACCAATTTACCCGTTGAACCATGGTGGCTTGTTAATTTCATTCGTTCGTATAAATGTATTTATTTCTGTGCCATCATGAATATGTTCTTAAAATGTTCCCACGTTTCATATATTTAGTTATGTATATTAACAATGAGTGTGTGTTATGAAGTGCTTGCCCAAGTTCGTCAGTATCTGCATTTTCAAAAGATATCTTCTTGTTAAAATGGCATAGCTGCAATAAACAATTTCGAAGAGAATGTGAGAAAGATTTGAGAAGGAAGTGCTGCCCTGGGGCTTAGTCCATGGCAGGGGAAATTATATTAAGATATATTAGGTTATTGAACGAACACTATTAAAGAAATTGTTTATTCAATTACAAATGCAGTCAACCTTGGGTTCAGGGCAAGGTGCAATTGTCTAGGCGAAATTTGAAGGAATCAACGGTGATGCAGTCTATGATATCTCGGGGAAGCCCATTCCACAAGTTGACGACTCGATTAAAGAAGAAATTCTTGGATTCGTATGGTTGAATGATTTACCATTGATTTTGCATCCATTTCCCCACGTGTAGTTTGATCGGTCAATCGTAAAATATTTACTACAGTTCATATTGTCGATGCCTTTAAAGATCTTAAAAACTTGAATAAGGTCACCTCTCAAGCTGTGCTTGGTTAATGGATATAAATTTAGCTCTTCAAGACGTTCCCCGTATGGTTTGTTCCGAAGACAGGGTATCATCTTGCTAACTCTACGTTAAACTCGTTCCAATTTGTCTATATCTTTTTGATAGTAAGGGCACCTAAACTGAATGCAGTATTCCAAAATTGGGCGGACTAATGAAATGTAAAGTGAGAGGATAATGTCTTTTGATTTATGTTCAAATGATCTACCTATGAAACATATACATTTGTTTGCCTTCTTAACAACTTCAGCACAATGTTGACTTAGTTTTAAGTTACTGGATATTGTTACTCCCAAATAAGTTTCTTTGTATACACTCTTTAGCTGGGTGCCATTCATCGAATAGTCTGCATTATCATTGCGGTATCCGATTTTAAGTACTTTACACTTATCTTCATTGAAGCACATTTGCCAAAGTTTAGCCCATTGTGAAAGCTTGTTTAGATTCTTTTGCATATCTTCAACATATTCATTTGTCAGTACGGTATTTGCGATTTTTGTGTCATCTGCAAACTTTGAAATTGTACCGGTGAGACCCTCATCTATGTCGTTAACGTAAATTAGGAAAAGGACTGGCCCAGCACTGATCCTTGAGGTACACCACTAGTTACATTGGTCCACGTTGATGCTTCCCCATTAATAACTACTCTTCATTTCCTTTCACTAAGCCAATTTTCTATCCAATGTAGAACGCCGCCTTGTATTCCATGTGCTTTTAATTTCATCACTAACCGTCTGTGTGGAACTTTATAAAAGGCTTTCTGGAAGTCTAAGCATATAATATCTACAGCTTTACTTTCGTCATATAGATTTAGAATGTTATAAAAGAAGTCTAAAAGGTTTGTTAAGCAGGATTTTTGTTTGCGATAACCATGTTGTGTGTCTTTTAGTATATTATTTTCCTCTAAGTGATTAACGAGTCTATTTCTTATTATTGTTTCTAGTATTTTGCATACTACTGAGGTCAAGCTGATTGGACGATAATTGATAGGAAAGGATTTGCTACCTCTTTTAAAAATTGTTGTTACGTTCGCAAGCTTCCACTCATCAGGTATTTCGCCGGTTTCCAAGGATTTGTTGAAAATTAGCATCAGGGGTTTGGAGCGCTCACATTTAGCTTCTTTAAGAACACTTGGAGAAATTATATCGGGTCCAGGTGATTTGTTTTCCTTGAGGTTATCAAAACATCTCGGTACCTCTCCCTCAGTAATGCTGATATTTCTAAGAATTTCCAGATTGTTTGTCTGTGCTGGCGGTACTGTAGGGATGTCACTTAGGTCTTCTGATAAAGACTGATGCAAAAAAGTTGTTGAGAGCATTACTCATTTTGGCATCATCATTGGTAAAATTTCCATTTTCCCCGACCAAGGGTCCAATCGTTGAAGTCACCACTTTCTTCTTCCTGGTATAACTGTAAAATTATTTTGGGTTCGTCTTGCTTTGATTCGCAACATGTAACTCCAAATTATTTTTACTTTGTTTAATTAACCTTTTTTGGATTTACGTCGTAGATCTCTGTAGGCCTGTCTATTTTCATCGTAATCGGAGGTTTGTAATCTCTCATGAACATTCTTTTTAGCAAATAGACATTCAGTTTATTCTCTATTCCACCGTTTAGGTTTGAATATTAGGTGTAGATTTTTTTTTTTTTCTTATGGTACGCACTTGCGTACTGCGTTCGTGTACATTTCTGTGAACATTTTCCATGATTAGTTTATCTCATTATTGTTTAGAAAACACCAATTTGTTTCTTTTAATTTTGTTCTGAGTTTATGGAAATTTGCTCGCTTGAAATATGGAACTTTCTCATTGCTGGTATTGAGTTTATTGCTATTCAATGATATACTGAAAATGATCGTACGGTGGTCACAATAATGAGAGAGATACTGTATTTGTTCATTTTCACGTTAACCATCATCACATTTACTATTGGATGTACCCATTTTCTGGGAGCACAGAGCACATATAGAAATATATAATTTTGTATGGTTTCATTAAGTAAACTATTAATTAATTATAGTAGGACTTTTAGCTGAGGTCGAGAACCGCATACTCACAAAATATAAGTACCATACATTAATTGGAATATATACCGAACCCAATGAGATATAATACATTGCAATATACTTATATGCAATGTTTGCAATGTGGCAGGACAAGTGTTTCAGAAACAAATAATCAATGATCAATTATATGATAACCAGGATCTGGTACTGTAATATATTTCAGAATACATATTTTAACACAAACCAAATTGAGTGTCATTTGATGTAGAGCAATAATGGCTACACGTACGCTGATATTGATCATCAGATATCAGGATTGGTTGTTACTTGGACAGCTAAATTTGTTATACTTGAATGAGACGGTTAGCGGGCACATATTACTGCTTTTAACACTATCTGGTCTGACGTCTTGGAAGTTATTATGCTATAGTGCTCAATAATTATTGAGGAATTTGCTTGCATTTGCCAATTTTGAGCAATGTATTTTAGTTTATCCATAGACTACAGTAGATCTGGACCGGACACGAAAGTGGAACTTTGCAGTAAGGGACCCAACATCGGAGAACGAACCCCCAAGTTCGAACCTCGAAACCGCGGAAATGTGATATTATCGCAGTTTTGAGGTTCAAACTTGGGGTTGTTCTCCGATTTTGGGTCCCTTACTGCAAAGTTCCATTTTTATGTCCAGTTCATATCTATTGTAGTCTATGGTTTATCAAATAGGCTAACAAATACGCCTTCCCAGACATCCTTCACAAAAAAAAAAAAAATAAAAAAAAAAATAAACAGACCCCCTTTCAAGCTAAATGTATCCAATGCGATAGCAAAACTGTCATATTTATTTCTAAGTTCCAGGCTTGCTATTACTCATGCAGAAATCCGAATGGGATAAAGCGCTTTATTATCACCAAACTAATGGGGCAAATATCTTAAAATATCCACATTAATCCTATTAGCTCCCACCATATATATATATATATATATATATATATATATATATATATATATATATATATAATTATATATGTGTGGCAGAGTGGTCTTGCCACTCGACTGGTAATCAAAGGAAGTCAAGCAACAACAGGTCTAGTGACCCTTCTAGGCTGCTTGTCCTCCAAAACACTGAGGATCAAGTGTCCAAACAGTGGTTTAGAGTGGGTAAGGGAACATTGGAAAGGGAACTACTGCCCTGGAACTAATGTTCGTGGCAGGATTAGGAAGTTAGTAGGGGACAGATGGGTTAGTAACTGAGGGGAGGATAAAATAAGGTTATTCATTTACAAACTCAGTCAGTCACGGGTTTGATGCGAGATATTTGTCTAGGTGAAGTTTAAATGAATCAACGGTGCTGCAGTCTATAACATCTCGGGGAAGCCCATTCCATAAGTTGGCAACTCGATTGAAGAAGATATTTTTAGCTTCGTGTGAGTTAAAAGATTTACCAATAATTTTGCACCCGTTTCCCTGCGTGTAATTAGATTGGTCGATAGTGAAGTACTTACTACAGTTCATATTGTCGATGCCTTTGATGATTTTGAACACTTGAATTAAGTCGCCTCTTCATCTGCGCTGGGTTAAAGGAAATAGGTTTAATTCTCTAAGACGCTCCTTGTATGGTTTGTTCTTTAGGCTAGGTATCATTTTGGTAACTCTACGTTGAACCCGTTCTACCTTGTCTATATCTTTTTGGTAATAAGGGCAACAGGATTGAACGCAGTATTCCAGAAGAGGGCGGACTAAGGGATTGTAAAGGTTTAGGATAACGTCTTTGGATTTATGCTCAAATGACCTGCCTATAAAGCCAATTATTTTGTTTGCCTTCTTAACAACTTCTGAACATTGTTGACTCGGTTTTAGGTTACTCGATATTGTTACACCCAGATCGGTTTCTCTGTTTACATTCTTAAGCTGAGTGCCATTCATCAAATAGTTTGCTTTCTCATTTTGGTATCCGATATGTAGTACTTTACATTTATCCGCATTGAAACTCATTTACCAAATTTGGGCCCAACATGACAACTTATCTAGATTGTGTTGCATATCGTCAACTTGTTCTTTTGAGAGTACGCTATTTGCAATATTAGTATCGTCAGCAAATTTTGAGATTGTACAGGTGAGACCCTCATCTATGTCGTTGATGTAAATTAGAAAGAGAATTGGTCCTAGTACCGATCCCTGGGGTACCCCGCTACTTACATTGGTCCATTTAGATGCCTTACCGTTTATGACTACTCTTTGCTTTCTGTCGCTGAGCCAATTTTCTATCCATTTCAACACACCGTCTTGTATTCCATGCGCTTTTAGATTTAGCAGTAAACATTTGTGGGGAACTTTGTGAAAGGCCTTTTGAAAATCAAGGTATATAATATCTACACCTTTACTCTCATCGTAGAGGTTGAGGATATCGTGGAAGAAGACTAAGAGGTTTGTTAAACAGGAACGTTTTTTTACGAAAGCCGTGTTGAGTATCTTTAAGTATGTTATTATCCTCTAAGTGATTTACGAGTCTGTCTCTTATGAGTGTTTCTAGCATTTTACAAACAACTGAGGTTAAGCTAATTGGACGATAGTTACTGGGTAGGGATTTGCTGGCTTTTTTTAATATCGGTGTTACGTTGGCTAGCTTCCACTGATCAGGCATAGTTCCAGACTGCAAGGATTTGTTGAATAGCAATGTCAGTGGTTTAGAGAGCTCATCCATAGCTTCCTTTAGGACTCTAGGTGAGATTGTATCAGGTCCAGGCGTTTTATTTACCTTGAGTTTATCTAAACAATTCAATACTTCTCTCTCTGTAACGGTGATATTGCTTAGAACATCTGAATTATCAATCTGAATCGGCCACGGTGTAAGGATATCACTGAGGTCTTCCGTTGTAAAAACTGATGCAAAGAAGGTATTGAGGGCATTACTTGTTTGTACTTCGTCCTAGTCGATTTTCATCGACTAACGGTCCAACAGTTGAAGTAACTACTTTTTTCTTTCTGACATAACTATAGAATTCTTTCGGGTTTGTTTTACTTTGATTCGCAACATGTAACTCCAGGGTCTTTTTACTTTGCTTAATTAACTTTTTGGCTTTGCGTCGTAGCTCTACAAATTTCATCCGTTCTTCTTCATTATGTAAGGATTTTAATCTATCATTAGCAAACTTTTTAGCAAGCAGACATTTTGAAATATCTTTATTCCACCATTTGGGCTTATTATTATGGGCCGTACGCCGTATTTTCGATGGTATGCAGTCCTGCACTGCTTTTAGGTAAGTGGTTTCGAATAATTCCCATGATGCATTTATGTCGTTATTGTTAATTAAAAAGCTCCAGTCAGTTTCTTTAAACATAGCTCTAAGTTTATGAAAGTTTGCTTTTTTTGGAAATTAGGGACTTTTTCGATGCTGCTATTTGGTTCGTTACTAGTAAACTTTAAAGTGAAAGTTATTGTACGATGGTCGCTGTTACTAAATTCATCACCAACATTCAAATTCTCTATTAATTCTTCTTTTGTTGCAAGTACAAGGTCAAGAACGTTATTACCACGGGTCAGCGATCGAACAAATTGATAGAGTGAACTCTCTTGCAAGTTCGCATACAAGTCATGTCCGGAGTGTGAAGTAAGAGTATCGCCCCACTTGGTCACAGGTAAATTAAAGTCGCCAAAAAATACGGTATCTTGTGAGTTGCTTACATCTGCAATTTGTTCATAAATTTCTCGGTCAGTTTGCACTGATTGAGCTGGAGGTCTGTATATTAATGCAAGTATTATTTTTGTACATTTAATATTCTTTATTAGCACAAAAGATGTGTCGACGTTCACAATTTGAGGTTTTGACAAGAGGGTCGGGTTAAGACTTTCTTTGATATAAAATAAAACGCCACCTCCATTTTTATTTATTCGGCTTTTCTCAAACATTACATAACCGGGAAGTGAATACTCTTCTAAAAAGTTTCTATCATCTGTATTGAGCCAAGATTCTGTTATGCCAATCACATCATAATTTTCTGTAAACACTAGTTCCTCTAAATCTGAAAATGTATTGCGTATGCTACGAGCGTTTGCATAGAGAACCTTTAAATTTGCGGTTTTAGAACTCCCAGAACGTTCTTTAATCAAATTTTTGGTTCTGGTCGGAACTACATTTACATTCATGGCTGTCCTCGGTCCTCGGTCGTTATTCCTGGCGGTTTTGAATTTGGGTCGTTTTGGTGGAGCTTTTTCCAAATTTGCGGTTCTTGACGGAATCGCATTTAATTCCTTTGCAGGTTGCCGTCCTCGCTGTCTTTGGTCCTCCTTCCTGGTTGTCCTGTGTTGAGTCGATTTCTTCACCGAAAATCATACACCGCATCGTTGAGAAGACGCCCAAAACGTGCTGCTCCCACCTGGTTCAGATGAACTCCATCGTTCGAAAACAAAGTCATCGTAGTAGAAATTGTCCCAGGTGTCGACGAATCCCACGTTCTCCTTCCTGCAGAGCTTTGCTAGACAACGATTTGGACCCGGGTTTGAATCCCAATATGTCAATGGGAAGATATTATTGGGATGGAATTTGTGCTGTACCTAGTAGTATCAGTGCATCCCCACAGCACACCGAAATGTCAAAAAAATACCCTCATTGTTCCCTAATTAAATAGCATGGTATGAATATTCCCATATTCAAAAATATGTTACAGTGGGGCAATGCCTAGTGAATTAATTGCTCAATAGGTGGCATTCTGAGAGTGAGGGTCCGAGCCTGGGGGAAAAGATGGTGAAGGAAAGAGGCGGAGCAGTTTCAGATATGGAATTGCCTCGAGCCGTGAAGCTTCGCATGTCTCACTCCCTAGACTGGAACAAGACCTCACGGGCCTCACCGTGTTCAGCGGTAGAGTATAAAGGCTATCAGCCTATGCCCGAGAGGGAGCAGTTGGAATATAGAAAAAAAAAAAAAAAAAAAAAAAATGTATACATATACACTGTATATATACTGTATATACTGTATATATATATATATATATATATATATATATACAGTATATATACATATATATATATATATATATATATATATATATCAATATGCTGTATATATACAGTATATATACATTATATATATATATATATATATATACTGTATATATACTGTATATATATATATATATATATATATATATATATATATATTTATATATATACATATATATATTCTGACATACGGAGCACTGTATGTTAATTTAAGAGTTAGAATTAGAGTTGAAGGAGTGTCAAACTACCCAAGCGGCGAAGCAGACTAGCGAGCGAACCAGCGAGTGGGAAACCAGCTCGCCCGCATACCAGCAAACAAGCCTTCACACCTGCGTGCGTCATAGGGGACCCTGCAAACTACTTTGATGACCCGACGCTATGACGTATGATCGACGCCAGGAGACCCCATTGGTCCACGCACATGCTATGCAACTCGAGGAGCTATGATAGGGGCGCGCACCATCAATCGCCTCCTGATTCGTTCCTACACCATCATTGTTTAGTATATAAGACCCGAGTAGTGGGCATTCAAATCAGTCTCATTTGGAGTTGGGGAAGGTGAACTTGCAGCTGGAGGAAGACGGGGTGAAGTATTATAATGGGTTTGTGACGGTCAGTCAGATTATATAAGTGTGTGTTAAGTGTGTTCGGTGTAAACACTTACGTTATGTTTGTTAGTGAGATATGTGATTGGGAATTAACGTTAACGCTACTATTATGTGCTTAACTATTTGATTGCGAATTAACGTTAACGCTACTATTTATGTACTTAACTATTTGATTGGGAATTAACGTTAACGCTATTATTATGTACTTAACTATTTTAGTTGACTAACTTGTGGACTAAAGCAACTCTTTAAGTAATTGAGTTATGATGAAAGTAATACTATTGTTTTATATTAATACTTACGAGTTCTTTCATTTTCTTTTAATTAAGCTTACATTGCTTAACGGTGCTTAGTACGGTGATGCTATTGTCTCATATTAGTAATATCGCCTTAGACTAACATGGCTGTGTTAATATTACTTCTAGTGATTTCCTAAGCTGAAGACAATTCTTTTAGCTTCAAAATATTATTTTTGCTTTTCATATTATTTGAGTGAGACCTGAATCGAATCTATGAAGCGATCCTGTAACTTAATTTACTCCTAATCAAACCTCAATGTTACGTGGTTAAGAAATACATTTAACTAATTATTAAATATATATCTAACTTTTTATGTGACTTTGATATTAATCCTGATGATAATAATAATATAATACTATTAACGTAAGACAAGAACCAAGAATAATTACATTAAATATAAATAAAAGGACATAAGAAAACTATCTATTCATTTCAAAAAGGGTAAGAGACAGAAATATTCTTACTTTAATATTTATCTTTCAAGACTTTTTATAGAATTAATAGTCCTTCTTTAGATATACTTCTTCGGTTCATAACCATAGCCTACTAAGCTTCGGTTAAATAATAATTCTTTATATATACTACATGACTTAATGACTACATACTACATAATTAGTTTCAGTATTTTTCATAATTAAAGAGTATCAGTCAATAAAGGATACTAAGTCCTAAGATCCAAAAGGAAAGGAAGCAACAACAGGAAATAATTTTATTATATTTGACTTTTGTTTTGCCTTCAGTTGACTGATACCTTAATATATATCTCTGTGCTATCTAGATTCATCAAGTTAACCACTTGAGAATCAAGATACGTAACAGAAGAGTGGCGACCTTGCCAGGATTCGTTTCATACAGTTTCACTCAGTTTCATTACCGTTTCACTACTTAAAAATCAAATATTAATCATGCCTCATCTAATTAATGACGAAGATGCTCGAGTTTTCATCGAATCAGAACCCACAGCCCCTGATATTGACTGTCTGTCAAAATCCGAACTGAAAGTGCTTGCCTCGCATCTCCAGTTAACTGTCTCAAACATGTCCAAAGTAGAGGTGGCTCAGACCATAAAATCCCACCTGTTCCCTGTAGAAGGCGGGGAGGGAGACGGAGCAGTTGGTGGGATCCCTAGTAAACCTAGCCAACTTGATGAACAATTGCCACCTGGTTTTACCGTTGATCAATTATTCGAACTAGAACAAGCCAGAATAAATGCTGAAGCAAATGCCGAACAAGCCAGACTAACAATAGAACAAGCCAGAATAAAAGCAAATACCGAAGAAGCCAGCATAAAAGCCAGAGCAACTACCGAACAAGCCGGACTAAATATAGAACTAGCCAGAATAAATGCCGAACAAGCCAGAGCAAATATCGAAGAAGCCAGAATAAAGACCGAACATTATCAATATCAATATCAAACGGCTCAAGTAAATGTCAATACAAATGCTCCCGTAATTGCTCCCCCTCTGGGATTGACTATGACTAGTGTCATTCCACCTTTCACTGAGGATAATGTGCAGGATTTCTTTGTTTTGTCTGAGGAAGTTGCTGGAGGTATGAAGTGGACAAGACATCAATGGCCTTTTATGTTACAAACCGTTTTGACAGGGCAGGCTAGAGCCACGTATTTGTCAGAAGTAGCAGAAGTTAGGCAGGATTGTGACAATCTCAAAGAAGCTATCCTAAAAACCTATCAATTGCAGCCTGAGGCTTACAGGCAATCTTTCCGTAAAAACCAGAAGAAAGTAGAAGAAACCCATAAGGTATTTGCCAGGACCATGACTAAAACTTTCAATCATTGGGACAAGAGTAAGAAAGTCACAAGCTACAACGATCTGAAGGAGTTGGTCCTGTTAGAAAATTTCCTATGGAAAATTGATTCTTCTGTGTCCTATCATTTAAAGGGGAAAAAGGTAGATTGTCTTGCCGACGCTGCTGACATGGCTGACACATACGTACTCAACAACAAATTTCGTGGAAAGAAGCCCTACGATAATTCTAGTTCTAATTTTAAGTATCCCAATCACAAATCTGGCAGACCCAGTCTCAAGCCTATAACGTCTTCCCCAGCTAGCCAAAATAGAATTGTTCCCCCAACTAAAAATGCGACTCAGGGCAATGGTAACAGAGGTGGGCCCCAAAGTAATAGTAATGCTCAAAGAGGGAATGTTCCCGTATCCCCTAAAGTATGTACTTTTTGTGGCAAGAGAGGCCACCTAGCTTATCAGTGCTGGGCCAAGGAGAGAACCGAGAGATCGGGGCAGACAGTTTCCGCCGTATCTCAAACTCCATATGTTCCCTTAATGCAGGACTCCCGACAGAAGGAGTACCTAGCACCAAAAGTTCCTTTAATACAGGACTCCCGACAGAAGGAGTACCTAGCAGCTAACTTAAATCATCTAGACAGGGGTGTAGTAGCATGTGTGGTGCAACCCACTAGGGTTAAGCCAATAATAATTTCACCATCAGTGCAGGACAGTTACTGTCCCTTTATTTCATATGGCAACGTGAGATTAAATGGTTGTATGCATGAGGTAAAAATTCTGAGAGACACAGGTTCTACTAGCACCCTCATGGTGAATCTTTACACTGAGTGCCCACCTGGCGAACCAGTTGTAATGAGAGGTGCTAGAGGCCAATTTTATGCACACTTGGTAAAAGGCGAAATTGAATGTGAGTTACTACAGGGGGAGGCCACCATAGCTTTGTGTAGGTCCCAAGATATCCCTGTGGCCGGGATAACACTCCTTTTGGGGAATGATGTAGCAGGTGAGAAGGTCCGACCAGACCCCATTTTGTCACTTTCCCCTGTTAACGAGCCACTAACCGGTGAGCTCGAAAAGGAGATGCCAACAGTTTTCCCTGTGTGTGCTGTCACACGTTCAATGTCTCAAGTAGCAGTTCCCTCAGACAGAAATGTACCGAATGTAAGAGTTGATGAAAGGGATGATGAGAGTGTGAATGACGCTCCAACTGTGCCTGATGATGTGACTGAGGTGGATTTATCTGACACCTTTATGGCTCATCTTGACCCTAACGATGACATGAAACCCCTCCAAATTGTCCTAGTGGCCTGGTAGAGCTACAGAGAGATGATAGTGAATGCAAGGAGTTAGCTGCCAGGTCCGTGAGTGAAGAGGAATGTGAGAAGGAGGGTGGTGAATGTTTCTACCTCAAAGGAGGAGTATTGTGGCGTAGATGGAGACAGCCACACAGACCAATCGATGACGGGGCTTGGGACGTCCATCAAGTAGTAGTCCCCAAACCTTGTCGTAGAGATATCATGGAAATGGCACATTGTATACCATTGGCAGGACACCTAGGTGTGAGAAAAACTCTAGACAGAATCAGAGCCCACTTTTACTGGCCAGGAATGCGTGCAGATGTAGTGGAGTTTTGTAGAGTGTGTCACACTTGCCAGATGACAGGAAAACCCAATCAGAAGGTGCCTGTACATCCTCTGGTGCCCTTGCCCGTTTTCGAGAATCCTTTTACTCGGGTGGTAGTGGACATTGTAGGCCCATTGCCTAAGACTTCCCAAGGTAACATTTATTTATTAACTATTATGGACATGGCAACTCGCTACCCAGAAGCTATACCCTTAAGGACTACCTCTGCTCCAACTGTCATCAAGGAACTGCTCAAATTCTTCACCAGAATGGGTTTCCCCCACGAGGTGCAAAGTGATCAAGGAACTAATTTTACCTCTAACATTTTTCAGCAGTCCCTGAAGGAGTTGGGTATCGAGCATGTTAAGTCTAGCATCTACCACCCAGAGAGTCCAGGGGTTCTCGAACGATATCATCAGACATTAAAGGGAATGTTACGTAAGTATTGTACAGAGACCGGAGTTGAGTGGGATAAGGGGGTACCTTTTCTTTTATTTGCTACTTGTGTGGTTCAAACTGAATCCCTGGGTTTTTCCCCTAATGAGCTAGTTTTCGGTCACCAGGTAAGAGGTCCTTTGCAACTATTGCAGGATAGCCTAGTTGGCCAGGAGGGGAACCAAAACCTCCTCAAGTATGTTTCAGATTTCAAAACCCGGCTGAGATCCTCATGTGAGTTTTCCGCTCAAAACTTGACAGTGGCTAAAAGCTCCATGAAGACCTGGTATGACAGAAAAGCCCGTGAGAGGGAGTTTCAGCCCGGTGATGAGGTTTTGGTCCTGCTCCCCCTTTTTGGCCAACCTTTATCTGCCAAGTTCAGGGGCCCATATAAGATCATTCGGAGGGTGAGCATTACCGATTATCTAGTAACTACCCCAGACAGGAGAAAGCCCACGCAAGTATTCCATATAAATATGTTGAAACCCTACCATAGGTCCCCTGATTCCTCTCTTCCAGATTCTCCCACTGTGGCAGTGAATGTCAGGACCTGTGGACAGCCTGGTGCGGACAAAGTCTTCAGTTCCCTTACTGACCCGCAACAGACTGTTCCAGAGCCTGAAGGTATCCATGCAGACTTTGACTTGTCATGTAGCCTATCCAACTTTCAGTATAATTCAGTAGCTTGGGGGGAATTACCATCTAAACTATGTCATCTTCCCTCTGATCAAGCGAACCAACTAATCTCTGTTTTATCTCAGTCTCCCAGTGTGTTCCGTGATACTCCAGGGCTCACTTCTTTGGCCTTGCACGACATCGACGTAGGGGATGCAACTCCCATTAAACTATCCCCCTACCGTGTCTCGCCACAACGCAGGAGTATACTGCAGGTCGAGCTTGACTTCATGTTTTCAAACCAGCTGATCACAAGGGACTTAAGCCAGTGGAGTAGTCCGGTCATACTTATGCCAAAGCCAGACGGGAGCCATAGGTTATGTATGGACTATAGGCAAGTTAATGCTGTCACGCAGAACGATACCTACCCACTGCCACGGATCAAAGATTGCATTTACCAGGTTGGCCTCATACAGCAGTAAGTTTAACTTAATGAGAGGATTTTGGCAATTAGCTCTCCCTTGTAGCGAGGTAAATATCATGCTTTAGTAGTGCGCTGTCAAGCCTTCAGCTGTGAGATGCCTTGCAGTTCGAATAACGCTCCAGCTACGTTCCGGCTATGTTCTGATGTGGTACCTGGAGACGTTGCCTACTTTGGGTGATATCCTTATTATATCCTCATTATAATCTTGCTGTTGCCAATCTGGTGGTGAATCTATTTATGTATTATGTTTCATATTATGCACTATACTCCTTAAACTCTTTTCTAGGGGGGAGGTCTGACATACGGAGCCCTGTATGTTAATTTAAGAGTTAGAATTAGAGTTGAAGGAGTGTCAAACTACCCAAGCGGCGAAGCAGACTAGCGAGCGAACCAGCGAGTGGGAAACCAGCTCGCCCGCATACCAGCAAACAAGCCTTCACACCTGCGTGCGTCATAGGGGACCCTGCAAACTACTTTGATGACCCGACGCTATGACGTATGATCGACGCCAGGAGACCCCATTGGTCCACGCACCTGCTATGCAACTCGAGGAGCTATGATAGGGGCGCGCACCATCACTCGCCTCCTGATTCGTTCCTACACCATCATTGTTTAGTATATAAGACCCGAGTAGTGGGCATTCAAATCAGTCTCATTTGGAGTTGGGGAAGGTGAACTTGCAGCTGGAGGAAGACGGGGTGAAGTATTATAATGGGTTTGTGACTGTCAGTCAGATTATATAAGTGTGTGTTAAGTGTGTTCTGTGTAAACACTTACGTTATGTTGGTTAGTGAGATATGTGATTGGGAATTAACGTTAACGCTACTATTATGTGCTTAACTATTTGATTGGGAATTAACGTTAACGCTAATATTATGTACTTAACTATTTTAGTTGACTAACTTGTGGACTAAAGCAACTCTTTAAGTAATTGGGTTATGATGAAAGTAATACTATTGTTTTATATTAACCCTTAATAAGCGGCTCACCACATAAGTCGAGTTAAATAAAGCTGGACTATGTGGCGGCGCTCGACATAGGTCGAGTGGCAATTTCAGCACGTAATGTTGCTGAGAGAGAGAGACAAGTGGTGGCAGGAGACTAGCGAGCGTATGACTGCTCCAGACCACCGCGGCGAACCTACTGACACGAATCTCAGCTCCCTCCTCCCTCTCTCACTCGCTACATACTGAATTATATGGGGAAAGTACCGAATTACATGCTTTTTGCACTCGCGTTGCACGGTTATTGCAAGAAAACTAGCCATCATAAAAGGATCGTTATGGTGTCATTCGAAAGCTCTGTTTATGCCCTTTCAGGGATAGGTACTTGTTTTACGTTCTGGGTCTTATTTAGGCATGAAAATGATCACGTAAACAGCCCTATTTTGGCTAAAAACACCCCGCTGGGCTGTACATATAAATAAACCGCATAGGCCGCTCGTAAGGTGTTAATACTTACGAGTTCTTTCATTTTCTTTTAATTAAGCTTACATTGCTTAACGGTGCTTAGTACGGTGATGCTATTGTCTCATATTAGTAATATCGCCTTAGACTAACATGGCTGTGTTAATATTACTTCTAGTGATTTCATGAAAACATGAAATACTATTTATATGTTATACTGGCTCTGCATTCCCAGCAAACGGGTACATTCAATATTTTGGTCTAACTCATTAACTCTTTATTAACCCTTAACCAACGGCGCACGACATCTGTCGAGTTAAATAAATTTGGACTATGTGGCGGTGCACGACAGCTGTCGAGTGCCATTTTCAGCACGTAATGTTGCTGAGAGAGAGAGCTGAGCGGTGGGACGAGCGTAGTAACCTTATGACCGCTCCCCACGACCACCGTGGATGTACTGAACTGTATTCCACCTTCCTCCCCCCTCTCTCACTCGCTACACAGGGAATTATGTATGGAAATTACCTTATTTTAGTTTTTTTGCACTTGTGTTGCACGATCGTTGCAAGAGAACCAGTGGTCGTACAAGGATGGTTCAGGTGTCATTGGAAAGCTCTGTTTACGCCCTTTCAGGGATAGATACTTGTTTTACGCTCTGGGTCTTGTTTATGCATGAAAATGAGCACGGAAACAACCCTATTTAGGGTTAAAAAAAAAACGCTGGGCGGCACAGTGTAAAATACCCTACCACCCGCTCTTTGTGTGTTAAGGACCATGACGCTTTCGACAGATTATTCTGGCTATCATTAAGCTTTATTTTCAGTTTTGGATGGCTCTCTTGCAGGTCAAAGGGGTAAAAACTATCTCAATCATCCTTCTGACTCCCACAATGCCTTCCTAACCTGAATAACATTGTCTAAGGATTGCCAGAATATACTGTTAATGCACGTCATAATCCTCAAGGGGTTAAGATGCTTATGTATATGGAAGAACTATTGACGTATGAACCTTTCTGTGATGAGACAAGCAAAAACAATTGTTATATGTCATATGCTGGTGGTTACACTCTTTATGTCAATATCTATTTACTTACTCAAATACTATGACAACAACAATAACGTTAGATAAATAGGCCAACCATTTTGGCAACTAAACTTTATAACTCCAAAACAACTAGAATAATCAAGCCAATACTTATACCATTTGGGAAGAGTCAAACAGGGAGTAGGTAGTGACATTTATCGTACATTTGCTGTAGCCCTTCTTGAGTTACAGAGGTTAGGGGTTGCAATTTCTGGCCTAACTATAATGGGCAGGGTATATTAGTAGAATTGGTAAACACATTATGTTGCTCACCAGTAAGTTTACAGCCTCATGTTTAGAACACTGGTATATCAACCCAATTTATGTTTTTTTTTTCTTCTTTTTTTAGTTTGATCCCTAAACCTATAGTGGGACCCCACTTCGAGATAAATGTGTACATTTATCGGAACAAAATAAATTACAGTCTCGCTATCGCCTACCAAGAACAAATCGACACCTTCATGGCACGGAAAGTCTTTATATTGGCGAAGAAATGAGGCGAAAGGTCTTAAAATCGCCTAACTAACGGCGCCAACGTCTTAATCCTTCATGTACCAGTGACGTCTGTATTATTATATTTTACTTACATTTTACTTATATTTAGAGGGCGGGTGCCCGACCCCGAAAGGGGTTGAAATAGGGGAGCTATCCCCCCGCCAAAGGTGGCTTTCTAGGGCCTTTCCTAGCTGATGCTGAGAGGATTGGGTTCTAGTCATGTGGTGATGGGCTGGTCTATCAGAGTGAGAACTGAGCGATCTCTGCCATACCCATAGCTTACTCTGACTGTTCCTTTAACTTATATATTTTCTAGATCTCAAGTGACGGCGTCTTTTCCGTGGATTGACCTCCAAATCTACCAAGATTGGAAGCCAAAGCGTCACATTTTTCCCTTGCCCCTCAACTTTCTCTTCATAATTGCTGAGGGGCACAGGGCCCTGGATGGGGCTTTGGTTTCCCGGGCATTTCCGCACCCTCCTCAGCTCCCCGCCATGGAGTGGCTTCGGTCACCCAGGCTTTATTGTGGTCGGCAGGGAGGGTTCTGTGGGGGCACTCGGTTATGGCCTTGGAATTGCTCGGGGCCTTGGGGCTGTTCGGCCAGGCAGCTTGGGGAACAACAACAACAACAACAACTTACATTTAGACAATGCTGTAAAGCTTAGGAAGAATATATAGTAGCTTAATCGATAAATTAAGATCGTCTGTAGCCTTTTAATTGGTAGACGTCCTTCTTCAGCTGAATAACATAGTCTAATAATTGTCAGAATACAATGAAAAGGACGTCGCCGGTATATAAGGGGTTAAGAGCTCATTACTAATGAGGCTAAATATGAGGAAGAAGGGAGGTACAGAAACCTCACCTTCATATATGTCACGTGCACAGTCCTCTGTATATCATTAAGACATCTTAACTTCAAGCTTCTATAGCTGAAGAGAGGCTAGAGCAAATAGGCTTTCAACCTCCACACCTATTCCCTGGCTGACCCATCCCAAATGGTAGAAATATTAGCTCAATTACTCTTGTCGTGTGTGAGTTGTTGTTGTTGTTGCTGTTCCTCAGGCTGTCTGGCCGAGCAGCCCCAAGGTCCCGAGCAAGGCCAAGGCCACAACCGAGCGCCCCCACAGAACCCTCCCAGCTTACCACTAACAATGCCCAGGTGACCGAAGCCACTCAAAGGCGGGGAGCTGAGGAGGGTGCGGAAACGCCCGGGAATCAAAAGCCCCACCCAAGGCCCTGTGCCCCTCAGCAATTATAAAGGGAAAGTTGAGGGGCAAAGGAAATATGGAAATGTGTGTGAGTTATAGAGGTTCATGTTCAAGAGTTTTGGCCTACTTAAGTCCCTTTCACACAACCGTTCCCACACTCCCAATGAGCGAAATTGGATTGTCGTGTTAATTTATGGGAGACAGCCGGATGACAATGGTGTGGGATGACAGCCATCCATACGTAAAACGAATACAGGGATTTTGTGTGGGTAGATGTAAGTATGTTGATGCATGTGTTTGGTGTGTGTGTGTGTGTCGGTGTGTTTGTGTGTGTGAGTGTCTGTCTTTGTATATGTGTGAGTGTGTGGGTGGGGTGGATGGTCAGCGAGTGTCTGTATGTGTATATGCATTTCTCATGTGTGTGTGTGTGTGTGTCAGTGAGTGCCTCTTTGCGCATATCTGTGAGAGTGGGGTGAGTGAGTGTCTGTATGTGCATAAGCGTGCCTCGTGTGTGTGTGTGTGTGTGTGTGTGTCAGTGTGATTGTGTGTGTGGGTGACAGTGAGTGCCTGTCTGTGTATATTTTATTTTATTTTGTTTTCTATATTCCAACTAATCTTTCTCGGGCATACGCTAAGAGCCTGTATATTCAACCGTAATTAACTGTGAAACCCGTGAGGTCTCGTTCCAGCCTAGGGGGTGAGACATGTCAAGCACTTGTTAGCTGCAACGAGCCCCTGCCATCTTGCCTTTAGCAGGATGCATGGGGCTTAGTTGCTCACTCATGGCTCGAAGCAGCCCCATCTATGAAGCTGCATCGCTCCAGTGCTTCACTGTCTCGTCCCCTAGACTCTGACCTTCACTCTCAGAACGCCACCTATTGAGCAATGAACTCAATAGGCAGTTCACCCTTGTAGCATATTTTGAGTATGGGAATATTCACATAGTCCTATTTAATCAGGGAACATTAAGGGTATTTATTTAGCGTTTCGGTGAGCTTTGTGGTAATGCACTGATCCTAGGTACAACACAAATTCTATCCCAATAATATCTTCCCATTGACATATCGGGATTTGAACCTGGGTACATTGGATTACTAGTCCAGTGGCAAGACCACTCCACCACACCTCCCCTGAATATGGGTGTGGGGGTGGGGGTCAGTCAGTGTATGTATGTGTATATGTGTGCCTTGTGTGTGGTTGTGTGTGTCGGTGTGGTTGTGTGTTTGTGTTGGTGACTGTGTGTGTAGTTATATGTATGTTTATATCCCGTTATGCATGTGTATGCTGTGGTTGTTTGCACGAGTATTAGCTTATATTTGGGTCTATTTCATATATTTCCGTGCACTTTATCGATTGCAGGGACCTTGTTGTTTGATATCTTTGTAATTAGTGCTTAGTTTTGTAATGCCATGGAATTGAAAACAATAGCATCCTACCATTACATTGATAAGTATTATGACAAAGAGTAAATACAAATTCTTCCCTCATCTTTAGTGTTAGGCGAACTATGTTGCTAACAATATATCTTTTCAGAAAATTAGGTCCATTCCACATACTTTCACGCTCTTTATCGATTGCTGTCACTTCTCAGTCAGCTCGCCTGACATATTATATGAGTGGGGAATACAATTTTTTACATTTTGTAATTGACGTGTGTCAATTTAGCTCATTATGTGTTAGTGGAATATTCATATTGTAATCACATCACATCAGAAATGACTCACAGATTTGATAGAGATTAAAATAACAAATATAGGTGTTGATAAATAAGGGAGATAGTTAGACATAGATACAAGATAGAAATAAATACAGCAGATATATACAGGGTGTTCCAGAAATATGTGCCGAAAATCAGGGGATGTATTCCTGACACATAATTGAATGTAAATTACGAAATGACCATATTGGCAATTCTCAATAGTTTTCGAGTTACAGCACCTCCGAGGTCTGCCAGGCATGTGTTTAAATCCAGGGATTGTACAAAATGTCTGAGACAGATGCGAAATTACTTAACGACCGTAAAGTAATACAGCACACAGCAAAGATGACATGTTTGTCAGGAGTGTGCCGAAAGCTGTAGAATGTACAGTATGTGATAACCTGTACCTAAGTTAGTAATAAGAATCGTAATGATACGTTCGTGTGTGCAGTATCAGATACTGGAGAGAGAGAGAGAGAGAGAGAGAGAGAGAGAGAGAGAGAGAGAGAGAGAGAGAGAGAGATATAGTGTTATCACCCTGTACGCGGTAACATACCATAAACGACCAAGGTTTTGCTTAGGTATTTTGTTAATAAATCACGTTGTCCTTGGTAAATGTTTCATTTACACGGAATTTTGAACATTTACTGTAAATGTTATTGTCATACTGGAAATACTGTTTTATTTTGTTAATACATCACGTTGTCCTTGGTAAATGTTTCATTTACACGGAATTTTGAACATTTACTGTAATTTTATTATCATACTGGAAATACTGTTTTATTTTGTTAACAAATCACGCTGTCCTTGGTAAATGTTTAATTTACAAGGAATTTTGAACATTTACTGTAATTTTATTATCATACTGGAAATACTTTTTTATTTTGTTAACAAATCACGTTGTCCTTGGTAAATGTTTCATTTACATGCAATTCCCGGAGTAAAACACATCCAAGCAGACCTGTTAGGTGCTGTAACTCGACAACTATTGATATTTGCTTATATGGTCATTTAGTGATTTACATTCAATTATGTGTCAGGAATACATCCCCTGATTTTCGGCACATATTTCTGGAACACCCTGTATAGCTCTCTCTCTCTCTCTCTCTCTCTCTCTCTCTATATATATATATATATATATATATATATATATATATATATTACAGTATAATAGAGAGAAAAACATATAAAAGGAGGAATGAAACAAGATATGTACATAGATTTGTTTTCTTCTATACTCTCCCTACTCCCTCTCGGGCATAGGCTGAGAGCCAGTACATCCAACCGTTATACATTGAACGGTAAGACATGTCAAGCAATTTTAGTTTCAACCAGCCCCTGCCATCTTGCTTTCACAGGATGCATGGGTCTTAGTTGCTCACTCACGGCTCGAAGCATCCCCATCTCTGAAGCTGCCTCGATCCAGTGCTTCACTGTCTCAACTTCTATGCTCGGACCCACACTCTCAGAACGCCACCTATTGAGCAACGAACTCATTAGGCATTGTTCCCCTGTAGCATATTCTGAATATGGGAATATTCATCCAGTGCTATTTAATCAGGGAACAATGAGGGTATTTATTTGACATTTCAGTGGGCTTTGTGGTAATGCACAACACAAATTCCATCCCAATAATATCTTCCCATTGACATATCGGGATTCGAACCCTGGTCCATTGGATTACCAGTCCAGTGGCAACACCACTCCACCACACCTCCCCTTAACAAAGGGTCTCTGCTTGCTAAAGGGTTAACAAGGTTACGATATTGTTAGGTCTGTTTTCTTATGATTCACCTCAGTTACGATGTTTCGATGTTTCCGTTTGTTTTATCTATCTATGCTTATACATTAATTCTTTCTCCAAGGTCAGAAACAGCGAGATTTTCTACTATGTTATTGTTATCTCTTAATTTGCTTTTGTGATGTTTTGGCTCCTGAATGTTTTTATGGATCCAATAATTTTTGTTGTTTTCATATATATCTTATTTTGTCTATCTTATTGTTGGTTGATCCAATGTAATAAGTCTCCTCGTACATGTCTCCCGACAATAGGATACAGCCAACAGCCTCTGAACAGAAAAACTGCGTCCCAAATGCCTTCTTGACTGCCCCCCTCTCCTCTCCCGACCGCTAATTTTGTTTCATGTTTTTTTTCTTCTTTTCTATGTGAATGAGGGAGACAAAAGACATAACTCTCTGCAGCGAGTGCCTCCCCGAGAGTTGAAGGAGTGACAGGGCCAAAATCAAGGGCCGTTCGAGCTAAAATGCCTTGACACACAGAGTTTGAAGCAATTAAAGTCATTGGAAGAGGGAAACCTGATTCTGGGAGAGAGTTCCAGAGCTCAGCAGTTGAATAGAAAAAAGTCTGAGAAGAGCACTTCACTCTTGGGTTGGAGAGTTGCACAGAGTAGGGTGGGATTGTGTTGCAAGGCGGGTACTACGTACCCTACATAGAGGAGGTGCTATACACTGGGAAAGCTCTGAGGAACACTGATTATTGTAGTAGAGATAGAATAGCGAGAGAGATGCAACATTGCGGCGGAGAGAGAGAGATTGCAGAGAGTTGGTGAATGGAAGTGAGTTAATGATATGAAAGGCTTTCCTTTCTAATTTGTCTAGGAGTGCGGTGTGAGAGGATCCTCCCCACACATGTGAACAATACTCAATACAAGGATGCACTGTGCCCCTGTACAGAGCAAGAAGCTGAGCAGGGGTAAAGAGCACCTTGAGGCGGTTAAGCACACCCAGCTTCAGGGAGGCTGCCATAGCGAGACTGGTAATATGGTCCTTCCAAATGAGAGCAGAAGAAAAAGAGACACCGAGAACATTGAGAGAAGATGAAGGATTGATTTTTGTATTGTTGAAGAATAAGGGATAGCCCTCTGGAGGTTCCTAATGGGTAGTAAGATGGATACATTGGGTTTTGGAAGCGTTAAATGCAACAAGGTTTTCTCTACCCCAATAGGAAATAGTAGCTAGATCAGAAGATAAGTATTTTATGGCTTCATTATGTTTGCTTTTGAGGGACTGCTGGCTGGGGCGTTCTGGAAAACTAATTGAGTGGTGTAAGGTAGAGTCGTCTGCATATGAATGGATGGGTTTGGATGTACAGTTGAGAAGATCATTTATGAAAATTAGAAAGAGAATAGGAGATAGGACAGAACCCTGAGGAACACCGGAGTTGATAGGATGAGGAAATGAACGATGGCCGTCCACAACCGCAGCCATGGAACGGCCGGAAAGGAAATTAGAGACAAAGGCACAGATGGAGGGACAGAAACTGAAGGAGGGCAGTTTGGACATAAAAAATTGTGCCAGACTCTATTGAAGGCCTTCAATATGTCTAGTGCAACAGAAAAAGTCTCACCGAAGTCCCGAAAGTTGGATGACCAAGAGTTAGTAAGATATGAAAGAAGATCACCAGTAGAGCGACCCTTAAGGAAGCCATACTGGCGATCTGAAACAAGATTATGAGAAGAGAAATGCTTAAGAAATTTGGAAGCAAGAATAGTTTCAAAAACTTTAGAAATACAAGAGATGAGAGCAATTGGACGATGGTTGGAGGGTTGAGAGCGGTCACCCTTCTTTGGGACAGGTCGAATGCGAGCAAACTTCCAGCAAGAAGGGAAGCGTTAGAGGAGAGACAGAGACGAAAGAGTTTAACTAGACAAACTCTTTCTTCTCTGTCTGGCTGTCCCTCTCTATTTATTCAAGTAGTAATGAAAATATCGGGGGTGTCCATGGAAACAATGGACCGCGCCCAGACACTGAAGATCACTGCCAGACAATGCAGGACTGTTCACCAGACAACACTTAGAATGTTGGTCTCCTGGCAGTCTGGGAGTGTCTGGATGGCCGTTTGAAAGGGGCTTTATTTGGATAAGAGTATAGTAGTAGAATTAGTATATACAATATTATCCTCACCAGTTTCTTTACAGCCTTACATTAAAAAACATTGCTGCCTCATCCAAATTTAATATGTCACGTCCACAATTCTCTTCAGAGGATTTTCTTTTCTTCTGGACTCCCTTCTCCCTTGTGTTTAGCCTCATTAATTTTGAAATTTCAAGACATTTGCCCTATTAGTTTGTCGACTTTAAGAACTTTTGCTCCATTTTGTTGTTAATATTAAGACTTTCCATGCCATATAGATGTAATTTTTTCTCCTGGCAAGCGATAGTGACCCTGTACAGTATTTAAGAGGAACCGGCTTTCGGCCGGGATATTCTTCCACCAAAAGATGTGCAAATTTATCTTGAAGGGCGGTGTTGGGGTGTATTTTTAGACTTGATATAGGTCTAGAAAGAAAACTAATTATCCCTCCCTAATTCCGAACCTCTATAACTGAAGAGGGGTAAGAAAAAATGGGGTTTAAATTTCCACACCTGTTCCCTGGCTAACTCTTCCCAAAAGGTAGACATGTTAGCTGGATTACTTTAGTCCTTCCTTTAGCTATAATGGTTAGGCTTTACGATTGATGGCCTACTTATAGTGAATGGACTATAGTTGGCACCCTACTGCATTATAAATTAACCTCTAGAGGATTATGCCTATCATTCGACGATTCTATACAAATTAGAAACGCGGTTGACTAATCTATACCCTGTAGGTAGGCAAGAATCCCGACCCCAATCTCTCATAACTCAAACACAACTTCAGTAATTAAGCTGTAATGCATACAATTTGGAACGAGTCAGCCAGGGAATAGGTACGGACGTGTACAGTTGCCCACATAAGTTATGTTGCTCGTCTTGATCTTATGTATGAAAGCAAAATTTGCGGTAATGAATTTCGAGTGTGGTTTCTTTTAATTATCAGTTGACTAGTCAGATGAGTTAACCACTGTTTAAGAAACCTCACTCGTAATTCAATCACACTCATTACATTTCCATGTATAAGATCACAGAAAGGAACATAACTTACGTGGGCAACTGTACAGCCGATTTGTTCTAGCGCTTTTTAAGTTACAAGAGATAAGGGGCCACGACTTTGGCCTAAATATACTGAATACATTATAGAGCTGATAATACTACTACTACTCAAACAATTTGATTCACTAAGAATAGCGTATCAACAACAATATTAATTTGGCTATCATTAACTATACCCTGTTCCAAGTAGGTAGGCCAGAAATCGTGACTTCCAGCCTCTGTAATTAAAAACAGGCAAGACCAAATAGGCTGTACATTTCCACACCTACAGTATTCCCTGGCTGGCTCTTCCGAAATGGTATGCATACTGTATATTAACACGATTACTCTAGTCGTTTCTGAGTAAAAGAGGTTAGTAGTCAAGAGTTGTGGCAAACTTATAATGAATACACTATAGTTATACGCCGATGTTTAGTGAGTTTAGTGAGTATCACTTCTTTGTGTTAACTTGGAGGCTATCTGGTCCGACGTCATGTGCGTTATTAGGATATCTTGTCCAATTCTTTTTGAGGATTTTGTTTGTTTTTGTTATTTTCGAGCAATGCATTTTAGTTTGTCCCCAAGGATAACAAAACGCCTACCCAGTCCTCCGTTAAACTAAATCCTGTTCTCCCAGCCCTTTTTTAAGCTAAATTTGTATTTTTTTCGATGACAAATGAAACAGCCGAAGGCCGATATCTTATAAGTTACAAGCTTGCTATTGCTCGCCCAGAATAAAATGGACACCTGAATGGGGTGATGCATCTTGATATCACCAAACTAATGGGATGAAAAGCCTTTAAATCCCCAAACTAATGGAGCGAAACAAGGGAGGTTGGTAATTGAAATTTGAAGATTAGAGCTTTCTCGCTTGATATCCCCTCAAGTAGACATTACCACTTTCTCAAAGTGTTGTCATCAATTGAAGGAAAGAGAAGCTAATAAATCGGCTGAAGTATAAGGTTAAATGAGTAGAGAAAGAGTTCGTTAGCACTTACAAAGAGTGTTTACTGGTAGTTGGGGACGTTCATCATCTACATTATGTGGCCAACGTGTTGATCAGAGAATGTAATTATTAAATGGAAAGTGTATCAGATCATTGATCTGTTATACTTTCTAGCATCACGTGAAAGTGGTTGTTAACCTGAGAATGGCAAGAAGACTCTTAAGAGATTTTGGTGGTGAAAGGCGACGAACCTCTTAAGATCCAAGGTCTAAAAAAAAAAACTTTTAAAAGGCCCCAGTGTAACTTAAAACAAAGGAATATGCGATTAAGTGAGATCATTCCCCACTATACTTTCTATCACTCCTCCGCATGTGCCAAAACCCCCTCCTTCCTCCCCCCTTCAATTATCACCTACTTTATCTCTTATTCCATTGTTTATCGGGTTATTTACTGCGCCAATATCTCAAACCCGGTTCCAAGGTGTTGTCCTGCGCCTATCGAGTGCGTGGGGATAGAGTGAGAGAGAGGCTTCAGGCTTCGGAGAGGGAGGGTAAACGTCGCGTTCGCCTCACACTTCATGACTGGACGGTCGGCAATAATTTGTCTTTTTCACCCCCAAATACTAATCCCACTTGTTTTATTGCTGTTACATGTTAATATCATCATATTAAACGTAAAATAGGAGCATATGAATAAGTAATAACGATATTTATCATAAAAAGCCGATTTTAGGCGGGAATGAAGCCTCACATCGTGGCTTGGCGGTAGGGTGTTTACTACTAATAGCGGTCACTTCCCGGGTTAACTACAGCCTGGGGCGCCAATAAGGATGTACGGCCCTGGAGTTATACATTGGTTGGTGGAGGTGGTAATGTGGTGCTGGAGCCAGGAACTCCCATATAACTGTTGTGTTACAGTTGGGGATAACACTTTCGGTTTCATTAACCCCTTTTTTCGGCTCACACGTGCATGCATGTGTACGTGTATCTAACTTTATAAAAATATATTATCGTTTTTTTCTAAGTGGTTATTGAGCAGATCTTTTTCTAGTTTGTGTTCCTTGCCCGGTTAACTTCAGGGTGGTATCTTGCCATGGAACTTGATCATATGGGGATATTATTTGTGGCTGGGATTATATCAAGACTGTTGGTGGGAGGGGGGATTTTTTTATTTAAATAAACGGTATGTATGAATGTACTGTATGTTGTCAATAGTTGAAGACAATAACAGCTAACCATTTTGGGAGAAGAATGAGTACAGACAGAGTTCATAACCACTTACTAAGGGTGTTGTCAGCAATTAAGGAGAAAAGATCTTAAACTTCTGGGTGAAGAATAGTATTGAACGAGTCCAGAGATACTGTCTCTGCAGGTGACCCACCACCGTCCGTCACTGTGGCTTGTCACGCGGGGAATAATGCTTACAATAGTGTATCAGTACCAACGCTGGCAGAGTTGCCACTGCTAACAGGGAGAACCAATTATTGCAGTATATATATATAAATAAATATATATATATATATATATATATATATATATATATATATATATATATATATATATATATATATATATATATATATATATATATATATATATATATATATATATATATATATATATATATATATATATATATATATTATATATATATATATATATATATATATATATATATATATATATACAGTATATATATATATATATATATATATATATATATATATATATATATATATATATAAAGAGTGAAGTTGGGGAAAGCACCAGGAACAGATGGAGTGTGTGGGGAAATGTTGAGGTATGGTGGTGAGATAGTGATCGAATGGGTATGGAAAATGTGCAAACTAGCATGGGAGAAGGGGAATGCACCCGATGACCGGAAGACTGGCATAATAGTCCCCCTATATAAGGGCGAAGGGGAAAGAGGAGTGTGTGGTAACCACCGAGGAATATGTCTTTTAAGTGCAGTAGGGAAGGTGTACAGTAGGGTAGTGATTGAGAGAGTGAGAGTGAGAACAGATAAATGGATAGGCGACGAGCAGGGAGGTTTTAGGAAGGGAAGAGGATGTGTAGATCAGATTTTTACCCTGAATTGTGTTGTGGAGAAATATCTGGAGAAGCAACAAAAGGTGTATGTTGCCTTCATAGACTTGGAGAAGGCCTATGACAGAGTGGATAGAGAAGGCATGTGGAAAGTACTTAGAATATGCGGAGTAGATGGCAAGTTGCTGAAAGCAGTGAAGAGCACGTATGAGGGTGCAAAGGCGGCAGTACGTGTGGAGAATGAGCAGAGCGAGTTCTTTGACCTGAGTGTTGGGTTGAAACAGGGGTGTGTGATGTCTCCGTGGTTGTTTACTGTATATATGGATGGAGTCATGAAAGAAATACTAGGAAGAGCAATGGATGTTGGTGTATCGTTGAAAAGGGAAGGAAATGAGTGGAAGCTGCCTATACTGCTGTTTGCGGATGATACAGTTCTGATGAGCGATAATGAATGGGAGTTGCAGGCTCTGGTAAATGAGTTTGGAACAGTGTGCGAAAAACGGAATTTGAAGGTAAATGCGGGGAAGAGCAAGGTTATGGTCTTCGAAAGGGGTGAAGTCACAGAGTGTAAGGTGAAGTTGAACAGTCAGGCTATGGAGATCGTCAGCTCTTTTAACCCGGGAGCTGCGGGTAGACTCTTAAGAGTTCCCCCGGCGCACTGCGGGTAGACTCTTAAGAGCAGAGACTTTGAACACGTACCAAAACCGCGCGTTTATAGCCAGGCGGCTGAAAATTGGTGTGGGTATTGTACTACCAGTCAACTCTCGATACCACCCCGCCAAACGCTCGCCCCGCACTCGTGCAAGCACCACCGCGCCAGTAACCACGCACTAGTCATGGAGCCTACACGTCCCTCACGCTCGCTCCCTGATGACACAACCAGCCCTCCTTCTGGTGGTGTTAGCCGCCGTGGAAGGCAGAGGGTGGCTGCCAAAGACCCTAGCTACCAGTACGACACGCCCTACAGCTCAGAGGACGAATCACCAGCACCAAAAGCACGTAAAACACGTGCAAGCAGGGCAATGGCACAGAGGTCATTGGTCTTTCGGGACACTGCCACCACGACCCAGGCCACTGCAACAACCACTACCACCACCACTGCCACCACTGCCACCCCTGCCACCCCTGCCCCCGTTACCAGCGACGCAGGAGGCCGCCCTAGGGCTGCATTACCTGCGGGGGCAGGAAAAATTAAAGGCACGGGCGTAGGGAAGAGAACCCGTACGCCAGCCACAGTGCCCCTACCACCACCACCACCACCAGCCGCCCCTGGCCCAGCTGCCCCTGCTGCCCCTGCCGCCCCTGCCGCCCCTGCCGCCCCTGCTGCCCCTGCCGCCCCTGCCGCCCCTGCCCAAGGAACAGGGAAGGGGAAGGGGAAAGGGAGAGGGAAAGTGACTGGGAAAGCGACTGCTGGCCCTGGTGTCCCTGCCGGCCCTGCTGCCCCTGCCGCCCCTGCTGCCCCTGCCGCCCCTGCCGCCCCCGCTGCCCCTGCCGCCCCTGCCGCCCCTGCCCAAGGAACAGGGAAGGGGAAGGGGAAAGGGAGAGGGAAAGTGACTGGGAAAGCGACTGCTGGCCCTGGTGTCCCTGCCGGCCCTGCTGCCCCTGCCGCACCCCCTGCCCCCTGCCGCCCCTGCCGCCCCTGCTGCCCCTGCCGCCCCTGCCGCCCCTGCCCAAGGAACAGAGAGAAGGGCGACAGGCACCACCATCATCTTGCCATCAAGGCCACGCACCACTGCTGCCCCTGCCGCCGCCGCCCCTGCCGCCGCCGCCGCCCCTGCCGCCGCCCCTGCCACCACCTCTGCTGTCCCTGTCCATAAGACTCCCGCACGTGCCAAAGTGACCCGGAAAAATCTTACACCATCTAAGTATGCCGCCCTGCTGTTTGATGGTGATTCGCAGGACATTGGCAGCCCGGGTTTCGACGACGAAGCCCTAGCACGGGACCAAGGGTGGGGGGATTTGGGAGTGGACAGTGGGAGTGAGTCCGACGTCGGTGACGAAAACGAGGAAGGGCATCGTCTGTCGAGTGAAGAGGAGGGTAATGATGATGAAGTGCTGTATCGCGACCATGGAAGCGATATTTCAGACGCAGAAGAAGACGCAGACGACATTCCGATCCCTGGCATGCCTTCGTTCGATTGGTCTGACGGGGTCAATTTTGTACCTGACGTGCCCCAGTTCAATCCTGGGACGTCAGGAACAACTGACAACTGGCCCTGTGATGATCAAGCGAATGAAAGCGACTTCTTCCTCGCTTTTTTCGACATGGAGGTAATGACGTACATCGTTGCCCAAACAAACGCCTACTACAGGTGGGTGTTTGGCAGATTGGACGTCCTTTCTCCAAAAGCGAGAATACGAGGCTGGGGTGGATACGACTGTGGCAGAATTTCTGACGTTCTTTGCCTTGTTGTTCCTCATGCCTCTGATCAAGAAGCATGTGTTGCAACACTACTGGAAGCACGACCCTCTCATCGCCACCCCAAACTTTCAATAAGTTCATGACTCGTGACAGATTTTTGTTGCTGCTAAGATTTATGCACTTTGCAGACAACGAAAATCCTAACAGGATTGACAGGATATGGAAAGTTCGGGATGTGTTCACCATGTTGTTGGAGAGGTATAGGAAATACTTTTTACCCCTTCCTCAATTTGGTGATTGAGAGTCGCTCGTGCTCTTCAAAGGACGTCTTGTTTTCAAGCAGTATATCCCCTTGAAGAGGCATAGGTTCGGAATCAAGCTCTTCGTGTGTGCGACTGTGAAACTGGAATAGTGCTTGACATGATCGTGTATACAGGCACTGACATTGACATACCGAAAGCCGCTGCCAATGACCCCATGGGCATGTCATGTGCCATCGTCAGGAAAATGTTGGCACCTTACCTGGGCAAAGGCCACATCATCTACACTGACAACTGGTATACTTCTCCTGCTCTCTGCCAGTTTCTTTATGACAACCAACGGGGTCATGTGGGACTGTCAGAAAGACAAGAAAGTTTATGCCAAAGTTCACAGGTGATGTCATTCCTCTCACAGATGCCTCCTCCAGTGACACACCTTCAGAAGACGACCTGGCCAAGGAACACCGCGAGAGGCATGTGCGAAGAAGGCGACGAAAGGGGCAGAAATACAAGCAGCTCGAGAAGTGTGGGAAACTGATAGCCCTGAAGTGGAAGGATAAGCGAGACGTCCACCTGCTTTCCCACCGTCCACACAGGTGCCCAGGTGGATTCTGGCAAAATCCACTACCGAACCAGGAAGACAATCTACAAGCCCGACATGGTAGTGGACTACACCAAAAACATGCGCCTGGTGGACAAGTCTGACTGTCAGCTGTCAGGTGTTGAGTGTCTGAGGAAGAGTGTGAAGTGGTATCACAAGCTCTTCCTCCACCTAGTTGACATAACGATGCTGAACGCCTACAACTTTTGGTTGGTGAAGAAGGATATGGCCCCAAACCAGAAGCTGAAATTCCGGGAGTTCGTGTACAACGTCTCCTACCAACTCCTGGAGAAGTATGCCACCACCACTCACAGACGTACGGCATGGCGTGGGGATCACGTTCCTGACCGCATCCAGCTGGGTGTCGAAAGACACTACACAACCAACACCGAGCTGATTGGCACTCGTCACAGGCAGGTGCAGTGCACCGTCTGCAGCTCCAGTGTGAGGAAACCCCATGTGACCAAAAGAGTCACCTCAATGTGCGCTGAGTGCAAAGTTGCACTCTGCCTGGGTGACTGCTTCAGGGACTACCACACCTTCAAGAACTACTGAGTGTCGGCCCCTGCCCTGCCCTGCCCTGCCCTGGACTCGCCCCGTGCCCTGCCCTGGACTCGCCTCCTGCCCTGCCCTGCCCTGGACTCGCGCCCTACCTTACCTGACCTGACCTAATTGATCACGCTACCTCATAATGTAACATATATATTATATATAATGTATAAGTTCCAAAGATGTCCCTGTGATATAGCTTTTACATTATATAATTGTATGTTTCATTATTTAGTTTATAAGTTTCAAAGATTTACATGTAATATGCCTTATTTTTTAGTATATCAATATATATGTTTGTTATTAGCCTAAGTAATGTGTATATAATTATTTTCTTACCTCAAATGAATTGTACAAAAATAAATATGTTTCAATAAATCATGTCAAACCTACTATGATAATAAAAAAAACAATAAAAAAACAAAACAAAAACAAGGTCATGTCATTGTATTCTTACAATATGATATATTCTATGAATATTTCATATTGTTTGAATACAATGGCATGATCTTGTAAAAAAAAAAATTTATAAAAATTTTTCTAGACAATATAAAACCTTCCCATAACCCCCTCCTGGATTCGATCCCACTACCCTACGACACTTTGAGTTTTCCAGTCCGCGACCTTACCAACCATGCCACAGGAGCTCATACCAAATATCACTCAAAACTTCGTGTGTACAATCGAAATGACAATATACAAAAAAAAATGAATTATCCCACCAATTTACGTTTGTAAATTGATGGGATTATCAATTATATCATGCCAAGGTTTATAATAGTTTGTCTCTGTCAAGAATTAGTAATTATATAACTTTATTCTGTCAAAAATTGCCCAAACACTCAGCAAAATTGCCCCTCTCAGTGTGACTCCACTCATTTTCACACGGTCAGGCGGTCACGAGGTGACCCTTGCCGCTCCTTGATTCTCCAGCTACAGCAGCTCTGTCTGGGAACAAAATTGGTATAAATACAATAATGGATAAAATACTCTTCACAAATACCTTTGTATTGTATAATATTGTAAATAAAAATGAATAATAACTGTGTGGGTGTCGAATTATGCTCAACCATCTTTCTTATGTCTCGCCTACGCGCGTATATTGGATTATACATAGTCATGACTGTCATACAAATAATTGCAGTAGGTCTCGAATATACATTTAGATTGCATATTACTTCGAAATAAATAAGTAAACGTTTCTCTGGTGGCAATCTACCCTTTCGCAGGTGTAAGGAGACACCAGTCTATATTTAGCCCTCTATCACAACAGGCAATCTGCCTGTGTTGACTCAGCACCGTCGCTGGTGGTCTATAAATATAGTACTTTATTTACAGTCAATGGCCTACATGTTTCTGTGGTACTTCACATGTGTCTAAAATGCAATGTCTGCTTGCATAAAAATGCAATTCTGAAGTCCATTTAGATGTACGACATACGCATGTCTCAGTTTCTCTCTCTCTCTCTCTCTCTCTCTCTCTCTCTCTCTCTCTCTCTCTCCATTCCTGACTCATGTTATTGTAGACCTGTTGATGGCAACGAACACCAGCCATCTGGTAGACATAAGGGTCAAAATACCAAACATCAATACGCCTGGGGCGCCTCCACAATTATCACTAAGCTGGTTATCTATCTAGAGATCTGCCTTACTTCCATCTCTCCACGACTCACTCACTCACTGCACCCCTGCATGCCTCCCTCCCACCCACCCACCCACCCCCAACCCCCCCTTTCAGGCTTCCGTCTGCTAGAAACACATTCACAATTTGCGTAAATATCGCATCAATTGGGCTATATGCGGTATATTCCTTGTTATATGGGACGCCTACATATGTACACGTCTTTATTATAGCATGAGAGTGCTCTAAATACAAGATTGACGTGATATTTATGGCGTAACACACCCTCTCCCCCTTTCATTCCCACCACAACTCACTCACACCTTGGTTCACGCATAGAAACTCATTGATAATGTGCGTAAATATCGCATGAATTGGTTTATATGCGGTATATATTTTGATATATGCACGTATACATACGTACAAGTCTGTATTATAGCGTGACAGTGCTCTACGTACAAGATATACGTGATATGTATGGCGTAAACCACACTCTCAGCTCATAAATTGCGCCAAACCTCCAACACATCTTCATTCCCGCCTAAATATTCTCTTATAATTCCCTTATATATTGCAATTTTTGGTCACTATGAGGCATATTCATTGTTATATGGGTGCCCTACACACGTATACATACTCTAAATAGCCTAAAAGGGCTCGAAAAAGGAGATATACGTGATAATACGCGGTAACCCACCCCCTCCTCCCTCTCCTTCTATCCCCTGCGCGCGTAAATATTCGGCAGGGAAATCTCGCCGCTCGATGACAATCTAGCCGCGCGGTGCCATTCGCTCCACATTTTTCAACTACGGACCGTTCCCCTACCCCCCCCAGACATTTTTTGGGGGGTCAAATATATATGGGCCGATGCACGCAAACATTCCCTACACGATGATGTACTTTTTATCGAAATTGGCAATAGGTCCCAAAATCATCATAGGTGCGCACAGTCTTACCCTGTAGAAAACCCCCTGTGCGCCGCGGAGAGGTTAAGTATCTGGGCTGTGTGTTGAGTAAAGATGGGACTATAGAAGAAGAAGTGCGGGAGAGGGTGCAACAGGGGAAGAGGGTTGTAGGAACGTTGAAAGCAGTAACAAGAAATAGAGTGGTCAGTATGGAAGTGAAAAAGTCCTTGCATGACAGTGTGGTAATCCTGACACTAACTTTCGGAAGCGAAACATGGACGTTCGGGAAGAGACTCAGACCAAGAGTGAGAGCAGTGGAAATGAGTTACTTGAGAAGTGCGTGCGGAGTTACATGGAGGGATAGACAGACAAATGAAGAAGTAAGAATGAGGTGTGGTGTGGAGGTAGATGTGCTGGAAAGTGTGAAAAAGAACAACTTGAGATGGTTCGGCCATATAGAACGTATGAGAAGCGAAAGAATGACTAAGAGGGTATACGAGAGCGAGGTGGAAGGACAGAGAGGAAGAGGTAGACCGAAGGATAGGTTGAAGAATGGAGTGAGGAAGTATATGAATGAAGGCGGTGCTGGTTGGGAGGAGGGGCGTCGACTGACTGGGGACAGAGGTACATGGGGGCGGTTCGTTCGTGGCCACACCTTCGGGGATCACGGCGTCAGGAAATAGATAGATAGATAGATATACATATATATAATTATATATACATATATATACATATATACTATATATATATATATATATATATATATATATATATTGTTATGTATCTTGACTTAGAAGTGGTTAACTAAATAAATAAAGATAGAACAGTTAATATGAAAGTGTAGCAAACAGCTGAAGGCCAATAGAACGTAAAATATTAACGTTTGTTATGTTGTTACTTGCTTTCCTTTAGTTGTTGGGACAGTTATCCTTTATGCTCTGATACACTTCAATTATATTTAATCAGGAAACTTTAAAGTTACATTGAATGTTTAATATGAAATAGGCTATTAATTAAGAATACAAAAAGTGTGGTATGTAAGCAAGGGTTTTTAAGTAAATAATTATAGAATAAAGCAATTAATCTTGATTATCAGTAAAGTATTAAGATCTTTTTATATAATTAATTTAAGTTTGTTAACCCTTTAAAGATTGTTTTACTCTTTCTATTATCTCTTTATTCTCTTAGTTTATTATTATTCTCTCATTACTATTTTATCTTATTTATTCTCTTTACTGAAAGACATTGACTTAATAAAAGATGGTAAGGAAATATTACAAAGTCACATATAAAATGGAATTGTATTTATTCAGGATCGTTTTGCATACGTTCTGATTTCACTAAAGTAAACATTATAGCTTAGTAGGCTTAAGTAGACAATACAATTTTTATAGGACTTTTACAATGCATATTACGAATAACAAATAGCTTTACATAAAGTCAGGTTAGTATTAAACTTCTACAATGCTTAATTATTAATTATGAATGACAATAGCTTTACATCAAGTCAGTTAATTATTAACAGGTAAAGTATTCAATATTCAATCACAAATTATCTCTGAATCAAACCTTAATTCTAATCACCAAAATAATCACCAATCCAACATATATGATTCTCCAATCACAATATCCTAAATCAAAGGAGTGTATGTTTCCGACATACCTCTGGTTAATTAATGATCACGAAATCACGAGTGGACTAACAGTAGTTGGGCACAAGGCCGCTCTACAAATAATATAAATCCTATTTATACAAGCCTGTTCTCCATGCCGCTCTATATGCTTCCCAACTCCGAATGTGTCTGGTTTCAATTATCAAATCTCAGGCTTATATATCTTTCCCTGACCAAGCTAATCCAATCAGAAGTCAGGAAACACGTGCCTAATCCAATCAGAGACAGGCAGGTGGTGTGGGCCAATTACAGACGAGAAGCAGGTGAGCGAGGCAGCACGAGTGGCGGGACAAAAGGAAGAAGGGGGGCTGGTCCCGCCCTGCCTCAAGCCCCCCATACAGTAGTTCCCCCCCCCCCCCCACCTTACTGTGAAATGTGCAGTTAGTCACGTAGGCCAGCTCGAACAAGGTAGAAAGAAGTAGGGAGAACCAGTATGGGCGCTTTCTCTCTCTCTCTCACGTGTGCAGTGTTGAAGAAAGAAAGAAAGAATGTCTAGCCTCGAGGTTGTAGTTGTAAAGTCACGTTCAACAGGATGGTCTGGTCACACATCACATCTTGGTTATCTTCCAGATGTCACACCTCCCCCGCTAGAAAAGAGTTCAAGAGGAGGAAAGTATATGACAAATTGTCAGACTCTTGACAAACAATCTGCCAACACATTCTGGACACCCTTAATATGTTTGACATCTAAGGCGTACTCCTGCAGCAACCAGCTCCACCGGGTCAGTCTTTGATTCTTGTTTTGGAACTTGTGCAAAAACTTTAATGGGTGATGGTCAGTATATACAGTAATGGAACCAGGGGCAGATTGAACATAACACTAAAGTATGGAGTGACAAAATCAATGCTAACAGCTCCTTTTCTATTACAGAGTAATTACCCATCCGGGTGGATGGGACTCGTCAGCCTTGGTTGGCAACCTGTCTACGGGAGTAAACCTGATACAAATCTGTACTGCTTACCTAAGGGTAAGGCAGGTTAGTGGATGGATTAGCCGAACACCACTGTAGAAAAATAGTGCTAAAAAGATACACAGAGGGCCTCTGAGTCGGACGGATCCTAAATTGAGTGGTCAATCCTGTAAGTCCTTCACTAAACTGGCTCGGGTTGTCCCTCTCACAGGGAATAGGTCTGCTTGGGGGCATTCTGTGTATGGCCACCCTCGTAAGGTGTCCTGCAATAGATAGATAGATAGACTAAAATAGCAAACAGGATGCAATACATTACAGTCATCCTCCTGGAGTAACACGGCTCCGACCCCAGTATTACTTGCATCAACAGCTAGGGAGAAAGATCTGGTGAAATCAGGGGCACGGAGAACAGGATAGTTAGAAAGAATGTATTTAGTAGCACTGAAAGCCTCACAATCGGAGGACCACTCAAACTTCAAATACTTTCAGAGAAGATCTGTTAAAGGTGCTGTTAACCTTGAGAAATTTAATATAAACCTCCTGTAGTATCCAATCAATCCTAAGTATCTTTGGATTTCTTTCTTATTGGTAGGCGTTGGGAAATTTGAAATTGACTCTACTTTAGCTTGAGGAGGTGCAACCTGACCCTGTCCTACTGTATATCCAAGATTTTGGACAGTACTCTTAATGAAAGTGCACTTTTTTAAGTTCACTACAAGATTTGCTTCAGCAAGGTTAGCAAAAAGCAATCTGATTTGTTGGAGATGTTCTTCCCTTGTATGGGAAAAAAGAAGGATATCATCAATGTACACAACACACCCAGGTACCCCATCAGTCACCTGATTCATTAGGCGCTGAAAGGTAGCTGGAGCGTTTTTCAGGCCTTAAGGCATTACTTCACAGCAGAAGGCTTGATTATTTACCACAAAACATGAAATCTCCCTTGCTCGAGGTGTAAGAGGTACCTGCCAATATCCTTTCATAAAGTCTATTTTACTCATATAACTGGCTGTGCCAATCTGATCAATACAATCATCAATCCGTGGCAGTGGATAAGTATCATTTTTTGTTACGGCATTGACTTGTCTGTAGTCCATACAAAATCTATGACTCTCATCTGGCTTAGGCACAAGTGTGACCGGACTACTCCACTGGCTTAACACCTTACGAGCGGCCTATGCGGTTTATTTATATGTACCGCCCAGCGGGATGTTTTTAGCCAAAATAGGGCTGTTTACGTGATCATTTTCATGCCTAAATAAGACCCAGAACGTAAAACAAGTATCTATCCCTGAAAGGGCATAAACAGAGCTTTCAAATGACACCATAACGATCCTTTTATGATGGCTAGTTTTCTTGCAATACCCGTGCAACGCGAGTGCAAAAAGCATGTAATTAGGCACTTTCCCCATACAATTCCGTATATAGCGAGTGAGAGAGGGAGGGAGGAGGTGGGATTCGTGTCAGTAGGTTCGCCGCGGTGGTCTGGAGCAGTCATACGCTCGCTACTCTCCTGCCACCACTTGTCTCTCTCTCTCAGCAACATTACGTGCTGAAATTGCCACACGATATATGTCGAGCACCGCCACATAGTCCAGCTTTATTTAACTCGACTTATGTGTCTCGCCGCTAATTAAGGGTTAAGGCTCTAGTAATTATGGCATTGGACAACATGAAATCTAATTCAACTTGCAGAATACTCCTGCGCTGTGGTGAGACACGGTATAGGGATAATTTGATGGGTGCTGCATCCCCGACATCTATGTCATGCACGGCCAACGAGGTGAGCCCTGGAGTATCACGGAACACACTGGGAGACTGTGATAAAACATTGATTAGTTCGTTAGCTTTCTCTGAGGGAAGATGACATAATTTAGTTGGTAATTCCCCCCATGCTACTGAATTATATTTAAAGTTGGATAGACCACAAGACAAGTCAAAATCGATACCTTCAGGATCTGGGACAGTCTGCTGCGGGATCTGTGGGTAAGGACTACAAACATCACCCGCACCAGGATGTCCACAGGTCCTTATTACTGCCACAGCAGGAGAATCTAGAGGAGAGGAGTCAGGGGACCTATGATAGGGTTTTAACATATTTATGTGAAATACTTGCTTAGGCTTCCTCGTGTCTGGGGTAGCCACTAAGTAGTCAGCAACACTCCCCCTTTTTCACTACTTTATATGGTCCTCTAAATTTTGCTGATAAAGGTTGGCCGAAAAGGGGAATGAGAACCAAGACCTCATCACTGGGCTGAAACTCCCTCACACAGGCTCTTTTATCGCACCATACTTTCATGGTGTCTTTAGCCACTCGTGGATTCTGCGCTGCAAACTCGCACGAGGATCTCAGCCGGGTTTGGAACTCTGACACATACTTGAGGAGATTCTGGTTCCCTTCCTGGCCAACTAGGCTGTCCTTCAATAGCTGCAAAGGGCCACGTACCTGGTGACCGAAAACTAATTCATTGGGTGAGAAGCCCAGAGATTCAGTTGGAACCTCACGGGTGGCAAACAACAGAAAAGGTACCCCCTTGTCCCAATCACCTCCAGTTTCCTTACAATATTTTCTCAACATAGATTTTAGAGTTTGATGGTATCGTTCGAGAACCCCTTGACTCTCTGGGTGGTAGGAGCTGGACTTCACATGGTCGGTACCCAATTCCTTCAGAGACTGCTGAAATATATTGGAAGTGAAATTAGTACCTTGATCACTCTGCACCTCATGGGGGAAACCCATTCTGGTGAAGAATTTGAGCAGTTCTTTAATAACTGTTTGTGCTGAAGTATTGCTTAATGGTATAGACTCTGGGTATCGAGTTGCCATGTCCATTATAGTTAACAAATATATATGTCCCTGGGATGTCTTTGGCAATGGGCCAACGATATCCACTACCACCCGAGTGAAAGGGTTCTCGAACACTGGTAAGGGCACCAGAGGATGTGCAGGCACCTTTTGATTAGGTTTTCCTGTCATCTGGCAGGTGTGACACACTCTACATAGCTCCACTACATATGCACGCATTCCTGGCCATTGAAAGTGGGCTCTAATGCGATCTAAGGTTTTCCTCACACCTAGGTGCCCTGCTAAGGGTATACTATGGGCCATTTCTAGTATATCTCTACGGCAAGGTTTAGGAACTACTACCTGATGTACATCCCATGCCCCGTCATCGATAGGTTTATGTGGCGGTCTCCACCTACGCCACAAAACTCCATTCTTCATATAAAAACATTCACCCTTCTCCTTCTCACTCTCCGCTTCACTCACGGCACTGGCAGCTAACTCCTTACACTCACTGTCATCTCGCTGCAACTCTACCAGGCCACTAGGACAAATTAGGAGGGGTGTCATGATCATTTGGCTCAAGGTTAGCCATAATATTTTCAGACAGATCTACTTCAGTCTCCACATCAGGCACAGTTAGAGCATCATTCACTACTCTTCCATCCCTTTTATCTACCTTCACAGGGGGTACAATTATATCTGAGGGAACTGCTACTTGGGCCATAGATCGAGTGACAGCACACACTGGGAAAACCGTTGGCATCTCCTTCTCGAGCTCACCGGTCAGTGGCTCATCAACAGGGGAAAGTGACAAAACTGGGTCTGGTCGGACCCTCTCACCAGCCACATCATTCCCCAAAAGGAGTGTTACCCCAGGCACAGGGATGTCCTGAGGCCTACACAAAGCTATACAGGCTTCACCCTTCAGAAAATCACACTCAATCTCTCCATTCACCAAGTAAGCAGAACATTGACCTTCAGCACCTCTCATTATTACTGATTCGCAAGTTGGGCATTCAGAATAAGGATTCACCATGAGGGTGCTAGTAGAACCAGTATCTCTCAAGATATTTACCTCATGTACACAACTATTTATTTTCACACATCCAGATGAAATAAAGGGACGGTAGCTATCCTGAACTGATGGGGATACAAAGACAGGCTTAACCCTTGCGGGTTGTACCACACACGCTACTACACCATTTCCTGTTTGATTTACGTTAGCTAGGTACTCCTGCGGTCGGGAGTCCTGCATCAAAGGCACAATTGGGTGGTTTTGGTTATTTGGGGAGGCAGTTACTGCAGTTACTGCGGCTACTGTCGGCCCCGATCTCTCGGCTCTCTCCTTTGCCCAACATTGATAAGCTAAGTGGCCTCTCTTGCCACAATAGGTACATACTTTCTGGGATACATTCCCTTTGTAAGCATTATTATTATTGGTTTGGGCCCCACCTCTGTTACCATTATCAGGAGTCACATTCATAGTTGGGGGAGCATTTCTAGTTTGGCTTGCATGGAGAGATGTTTCAGGCTTTTGCGAGTGATTAAATTGATCAGATTTGTGATTGGAGAACTTATTATCATAGGGCTTTTTCCCACGAAATTTGTTGTTTAGTACATACGTATCAGCCATGGCTGCAGCTTCGGCAAGAGTTTCTATCTGTTTCCCTCTCAAATGATAGGCTACTGATGAATCTACCTTCCATAGGAAGTTCTCAAGCAAGATTAACTCTGTCAGACCCTTAAACTCAGTGACATTTTTACTTGTTAGCCAGTTATTTAACATGCCTAAATAAGACCCAGAGCGTAAAACAAGTATCTCTGAAAGGGCAGAGCTTTCCATGACACCATAACGATCCTTTTATGATGGCTAGTTTTCTTGCAACAACCGCGCACGCGAGTGCAAAAAGCATGTAATTCGGCACTTTCCCCATACAATTCCGTATGTAGCGAGTGAGAGAGGGAGGGAGGAGGTGGGATTCGTGTCAGTAGGTTCGCCGCGGTGGTCTGGAGCAGTCATACGCTCGCTACTCTCCTGCCACCACTTGTCTCTCTCTCTCAGCAACATTACGTGCTGAAATTGCCACACGACCTATGTCGAGCGCCGCCAGATAGTCCAGATTTATTATACTCGACTTATGTTGCGCGCCGCTAGTTATGGGTTAAAGCTTTGTTAATGGTCCTGGCAAACACTGTATGAGTTTCCTCGAATTTTTTATGAGTCTTTCTGAAAGTCTGTCTATATGCTTCAGGCAGCAGTTTGTAGGTTTTTAGAATGGCTGCTTTGAGACGGTCATAGTCTTGCCGAACCTCAGACTCTACTGCAAAGCAAGTTTCCCGACCTTATCCTGTCAACACCGTTTGCAACATAAATGGCCACCGATCTCTTGTCCACCCCATACCTGTAGCAACCTCCTCGAACAACACAAAAAAGTCCTGAACATTGTCCTTGGTGAACGGGGGAATTACACTCGTCATGGTTAATCCCGGAGGGAGAGCAAGCACATTGTTTTTGGACTCGGTTTGAGCAGCTAATTGGGCCATGCGAAATTGATAATCTATCTCTAGCTGAGTTTGGGTTTGTTGTGCCTGTAGCTGAGAGTCTGCCTGGGCAGCATTAATCTAGCTAAATCCAAATATTGCTCAGGGGTAAATCCCTCTGGCAAATTCTCACCAAACCGCATCTGTATCCCATTACCGAGTCCTCCACCAGCCGCTCCGTTTCTCTCACCGCCCTCGGCTCCGTTATGCTTACCGCCCTCGTGAATCACAAATAATTCTGACTTTATGATCGATCTGTGCTATTTCAGCTTTTGTCATGTCCGAGACCGTTAGCTCAAGATACGAGGCTAGTACTGTTAACTCTGCCTTGGACAAGAGATCAATGTCATCGGCAACGGGTGTCGATTCTAAGAAAATCTTAACATCTTCCTTATAAAGTAGACGTGCCGTTTCGCCCAAAATCAAAACGGCATACCCAACTCTGCGATGGGTCACCATCATCACTACTAGTCACTATCATCATTACTATCATCAACACTACTACTATTATAGTCATCACTACTCTTACCATCATCACTACTACTCTCATCATCAATACTACTGTAATCATCATTACAACTTTCACCATCATCACTACTACTCACCATCATCACTACTACTGTCACCATCGTCACTACCATCATCACTAATGTTATCATTATCACTATAACTATCATTATTACTTGTCACCATCATCACTACTACCAGTACTGTCACCATCATATCTATTACTGTCATCATCATCTCTACCATCATCATCACTGCTGTCATCATCACTGCTGTCATCATCACTACTATTATCACCATCACCAATATTATCACCATTATCACTACAATTACCATCATCCCCACTATTACTACCATAACTTCTAATGACAACTAAACTAACTTAACCTAACAAATGCTGGGCGAGATGTTTCCGGCCCCAGAACAAAGGTGTTCTGTGTGTGAGCGCCTACGGGGCACACACACACAGAACGCCATCATAGCAGAGGGGGGGGGGGGGGGGAAACCATATTTTGGATCTAAAATCATAACTATTGCACATTTTCAAAAAATATTTTTTGACTGATGTTCGCATTCACCCAACAAATCTTTGTGTGAAATTAGGTAAAAATCCGTCCAACGGTCTAGGAGTTTCGGGACAGACGGACGACGACGACGACTACGACAGAATTTGTTTTCCAGTGGTACCCACTATAAGGGAGGGGGGGGGGGCGCGATACCAAACTCTGCTTACACAGGGAATAGGTACAGGGTGGGCGGTGGGGGACCTGAAGGGGGGGGGGAGGGAAACAATGTTTAGGACCTAAGATAAAAAACTATTGCACAAATTCAAAAAATCTGTTTTTAATTACCGTCGAATTCACGCACCGAAGGTTCGTGTGAAGTTTGGTGAAAATCCGTCAAACCGTCTAGGAAGAGTTCTCGGACGGACAGACGGACAGACAGACAGACATTTCGGTTAGCATGTACCACTATACGGGGGGCGATACCACTCTGCTTACGCAGAGTTGATAATTTCAGGCATGATTATGATATGATGTGAACTTAGTGAAAGTTATACAAAACATATCCTGCCAAGGTCGCCAGTTAATCTGTTACGTATCTTGACTTAGAAGTGGTTAACTAAATAAATAAAGATAGAACAGTTAATATGAAAGTGTAGCAAACAGCTGAAGGCCAATAGAACGTAAAATATTAACGTTTGTTCTGTTGTTACTTGCTTCCCTTTAGTTGTTTGGACAGTCATCCTTTATACTCTGATACACTTTAATTATATCTAATCAGGAAACTATTTAAAGTTACATTGAATGTTTAATATGATATAGGCTATTAATTACGAATACAAAAAGTTTGGTATGTAAGCAAGGGTTTTTAAGAAAATAATTATAGAATAAAGCAATTAATCTTGATTATCAGTAAAGTATTAAGATCTTTTTATATAATTAATTTAAGTTTGTTAACCCTTTAAAGATTGTTTTACTCTTTCTATTATCCCTTTATTCTCTTAGTTTATTATTATTCTCTCATTAATATTTTATCTTATTTATTCTCTTTACTGAAAGACATTGACTTAATAAAAGATGGTAAGGAAATATTACAAAGTCACATATAAAATGGAATTGTATTTATTCAGGATCGTTTGCATACGTTCTGATTTCACTAAAGTAAACAGTAAAGCTTAGTAGGCTTAAGTAGACAATACAATGTATAGGAATTTTACAATGCCTATTACGAATAACAAATAGCTTTACATAAAGTCAGGTAAGTATTAAACTTCTACAATGCTTAATTATTAATTATGAATGACAATAGCTTTACATCAAGTCAGTTAAGTATTAACAGGTAAAATATTCAATATTCAATCACAAATTAATGTGATTGAATCAAACCTTAATTCTAATCACCAAAATAATCACCAATCCAACATATATGATTCTCCAATCACAATATCCTAAATCAAAGGAGTGTATGTTACCGACATACCTCTGGTTAATTAATGATCACGAGATCACGAGTGGACTAAGAGTAGTTGGGCACTAGGCCGCTCTACAAATAATATAAAACCTATTTATACAAGCCTGTTCTCCATGCCGCTCTATACGCTTCCCAACTCCGAATGTGTCTGGTTTCAATTATCAAATCTCAGGCTTATAATTCTTTTCCTGACCAAGCTAATCCAATCAGAATTCAGGAAACACGTGCCTAATCCAATCAGACACAGGCAGGTGGTGTGGGCCAATTACATACGAGAAGCAAGTGAGCGAGGCAGCACGAGTGGCGGGACAAAAGGGAGAAAGGGGGCTGGTTCCGCCCTGCCTCAAGCCCCCCATACAGTGTTTCCCCCCCCCATACTGTGGAATGTGCAGATAGTCACGTAGGCCAGCTCAAACCAGGTAGAAAGAAGTAGGGTGAACCAGCATGGGCGCTTTCTCTCTCTCTCTCTTTTTTTTTTTTTTTTCCATGAGCACGTATATACAGCATATGTGGCAATCAAATGAGGAAACTATAATAACACCAGACGACGATACTGTTGTTACAGTAGAATAATGCTCTTTGAGCAGTATGTATTCCCTTACCAGTGGTTGTCCCCTTATTATTATTATTATTTTATTATTATTATTGAAATACCACAGGAACGAAAATTCCTGGGAGCGAAACTTCCACCCCCAACGAGATCCCTCTCTTTCTACCACCTCCCTCCACATGTTACACGTCTCGTTAATCACAGTCTTCTAATATACAAATCACATTTCCTTACCCCCTGACATTCTTGAAATACCCACTAAGTATATTCAATTAGATACCAACCATGCAGACTATAATACGTTCGTTGTGTATGGGTGCGAGGCGATCTCAAGACACCTTAGCTCCCAGTGCACAACGAACCGGATCATGATTATGTCCGCCTGTATTAAATTATGTATTATGTTGATTTATACCATTGCCTATTTTTGTAATAATTGTATTCAGCTAACTATGATCTCAATAATCATTGATGTAATGAAAATATGAATAGTCTCCTCATACGATTGCACTAGTTCTGTAGTGCTATTATTTACAACCTGTCAATTAATAATTCAGTCACTACAAGCTTGCTTGCTTTTTTTTTTTTTTTTTTTTTTTAATGAAATACGTATATACAGACCATGTGACAATTAAATGAGGAAACTATAATAACACATCTGAATAATGCCAACCTGACTTATAAACACAAATATGAATGTAACCAGACGACGATGCTGTTGTTTCAGTGGAATAATGGCTCTTTGAGCAGTATGTATCGCCTTACTAGTGGTTGTCCCCTCACAGGATGGGGGACGCTGCTCAATAAACTCACCCCTCGGGGCAAAATCAAAATCAAATCTCTCTCTCTCTCTCTCTCTCACGCATGCGGTGTTGAAGAAAGAAAGAGAGAATGTCTTGCCTCGAGGTTGTAGTTGTAAAGTCACGTTCAACAGGTTCGGCTGGTCATACATCACATCTCCATCACATCACATCTCCATCACATCACATCTCCAGATGTCACAATATATATATATATATATATACGTATATATATATATATATATATATATATATATATACAGGTATATATATATATATATATATATATATATATATATATATATATATATACAGGTATATATATATATATATATATACCTAGGTATATATATATATATATATATATACCGGTATATATATATATATATATATATATATATATATATATATATATATATATATATACATATATATATATAAATATATATATATATAAATATATAGATACAGTATATATATATACATATATACTGTATATTATATATATATTACATATATATATATATATATATATATATATATATATATATATATATATATATATATATATATATATATATATATATATATATATATATATATACATATCTACAGTATATATATATATATAAGATAACTCGAAAACACGAATTTAGGCTGTTTTCGGGCAAAATCGTAAATTTAGCCTAAATGTGACCACAATGAAAATTCTCGAGCCAAAGTGGTTCCAAATAATGAAACACATGATTATGGACCGTTTTAGTTCATTGTGTGCCAAATTCGCCGAGATAGCTCAAAAACACTCATGACGGCTGTTTTTCGGCGAAATCGTTACAATGGGCAAAAACCGACCTAAGTCGACACTTTTCACCAAAAGTACCCCCAAATAGTGAAACACATGTTTTGGGAGAATTTTATCATATTTTGAGCTCAATTGGCCGAGATAGCTCAAAAAAAAATATGTAGGCTGTTTTCGGGCAAAATCGTAAATTTAGCCTAAATGTGACCACAATGGACATTTTCGAGCCAAAGTGGTTCCAAATAATTAAATACATGGCTATGGACCGTTTTAGCTCATTCTTGGCCAAATTCATCAAGATAGCTCATAAACACTAATTTCGGCTGTTTTCTGGTGAAATCGTTAAAATGGACAAAACTCGACCTAAATTTACGTTTTTCACCATAAGTACCCCCAAATAGTGAAACACGTGTTTTGGGAGCGTTTTATACCATTCTGGGCTCATATGGCCGAGATAGCTCAAAAACACGCATTAAAGCTGTTTTTGGGCAAAATCGTAAATTAAACCTAAATGTGATCAAATAGACATTTTCGAGCCAAAGTGGTTCCAAATGATGAAACACATGGTTATGGACTGCTTTAGCTCATTCTGGGCCAAATACGCCGAGATAGCTCATAAAACCTAATTTCGGCTGTTTTCTGGTGAAATCGTTAAAATGGTAAAACAACGACCTAAATCGACGTTTTTCACCCAAAGTACCCCCAAATAGTGAAACACTTGTTTTGGAAGCGTTTTATTCTATTCTGAGCTCATATGGCTGAGATAGCTCAAAAACACATAAACAGTATAGACTATTTTCGGGCAAAATCGTAAATTTAGCCTAAATGTGGTCAAAATGGACATTTTTGAGCCAAAGTGGTTCTAAATGACGAAACACATGGTTATGGACCGTTTTAGATCATGCTGGGCCAAATTCGCCGAGATAGCTCAAACACACTCATGTCGGCTGTTGTTCGGTGAAAACGTTAAAATGGGCAAAAACCTACCTAAATCGACATTATTCACCAAAAGTACCCCCAAATAGTGAAACACGTGTTTTGGGAACGTTTTTATCCCATTCTGAGTTAAAATAGCCGAGACGGCTCAAAAACACGTATTTAGGCTGTTTTTGGGCAAAATCGTAAATTTAGCCTAAATGTGACCAAAATGAACATTTTCGAGTCAAAGTGGTTCTAAATGATGAAACCCATGGTTGTGGACCGCTTTAGCTTATTCTGAGCCAAAATCACGTAGATAGCTCAAAACACTCATTTCGGCTGTTTTAATGAAAACGTTAAAATGGGTAAAAACATACCTAAATCAACGTGTTTCACCCAAAGTACCCCCAAATAGGGAAATACGTGTTTTGGGAGCGTTTTATCCAATTCTGAGCTCATATGGCCGAGATAGCTCAAAAACACGTATTTAGGCTGTTTCCGGGCAAAATCATAAATTTACTCTAAATGTGACCAAAATTAACATTTTCGAACTAAAGTGGTTCCAATTGATGACACACATGGTTATGGACCGTTTTAGCTCATTCTGGGCCAAATTCGCTGAGATAGCTCAAAAACACTCATTTCGGCTGTTTTCCGGTGAAATTGTTTAAATGGGCCAAAACCGACCTAAATTGACGTTGTTCACCAGAAGTACCCCAAATTAGTGAAACACGTGTTTTAGGAGCGTGTTATCCCATTCTGAGCTCAAATGGCCGAGGTAGCTCAAAAACACGTATATATGCTGTTTTCGGGCAAACTTGTAAATTTACTCTAAATGTGACCAAAATTAACATTTTCGAGTCAAAGGTGTTCCAAATGATAAAACACATGGCTATGGACCGTTTTATCTAATTCTGGGCCAAATTCGCCGAGATAGCTCAAAAACACTAATTTCGGCTGTTAACCAGTGAAATCGTTAAAATGATAAAAACCGACCTAAATCGACATTTTTCACCAGAAGTACCCACAAATAGTGAAACACGTATTTTGGGAGCATTAGATCCCATTTTGAGCTCATATGGAGGAGATAGCTCAAAAACACGTATTTAGGCTGTTTTCGGTCAAAATCGTAAATTTAGCCTAAATGTGACCAGAATGTGTATTTTCGAGCCAAAGTAGTTCCAAATGATGAAACACATGGGTATGGACCGTTTCAGCTCAATCTGAGTCAAATTAGCCGAGATAGCTCAAAAACACTAATTTCGGCTGTTTACTGGTGAAATCGTTAAAATGGCCTAAATGTGACCGAACTGGATATTACTGCTCCAAAGTGGTTCCAAATGATGAAGCACATGGTTATGGACCGGTTTAGCTTATTCTGGGCCAAATTCGCCTAGATAGCTCAAAAACAATCGTTTCGGCTGTTTTCCGGGGAAATCGTTAAAATGGGCAAAACAAGACCTAAATCGACGTTTTTCACCAAAGAAAAAAAAAATAGTGAAACACATGTTTTGGGAGCATGTTATCCCAATCTGAGCTCAAATGGCCAAGATAGCTCAAAACACGTATTTAGGCTGTTTTCGGGCAAAATCGTAAATTTAGCCTAAATGTGACCAAAATGGACATGTTCGAGCCAAAGTGGTTCCAAATGATTAAACACAAGGTTATGGACCGTTTTAGCTCATTCTGGGTCAAATTCGTCGAGGTAGCTCAAAAACACTCATTTCGGCTGTTTTCAGGTGAAATCGTTAAAATGACCAAAAACCGACCTAAGTCGACATTTTTCACCATATCATTAATTGTAATTTTATGTAAGAGGTCCATTTGTAAAACACGTATATTTTACCATTAGCAGTGAATGTAAGTGATTAGGAAAGGATATTCACTATTATCATTGACATAAAAGTATTCATTGGGAACAGTTATAATTACTATTGTCAAAACTCGTAATATCTCCACGCCTTAACTATCATTTTATAAAACTAGACTTACGATTATCATTTAGGCTATACTGTATAAATCTATTTTATATAAGGGTACTCAGACCCTTCTCATTCCAAGCTTTTGATAATTGTTGGGTAATTATGAGATACCTACCAAGTATCTCAGCTCTAGTTCTCTGCTCGTAGTTTAATTAGATATATGATAGATATATTATACTATCTTTCTTTTAGTTAAAGTAAAGCTGCCACCACCAATTACCATATAAATATTAGATTGAATACTTATAGGTAAAAGGAAATTAAAGGACTGTGGTTATCCAAAACCAACTTTGATATTTATTCAAGTAACAACTGAATACAGTATACAGAAGTACTAATAATATAAGGGAGAATGTATTCCGTCAAGAGAGAATATCTCCCAGACCTCTTGGTATGACGATGAGGCCTGGATCTATCTCACCTCTCAATACCTCTCCACCCTCTCACCTCCCTTAGTCTCCTCGAAACACCTCTATAACACGTGATCGGCATTGGTCATACGATCAGTGCCTGGGCGACAACAAGGTGCCAGGGTAAGCTTTATTTGTGTGGGAAAGGAACCTGAGTCATTGGTTTTAGCAGGGGGAAGTTACAAAGAGATACAATGAATACTCCCTCAGAATGTATAGCTACCTGCATAAAGATCATTCATAGTAAGTATACTACCTTAAAATTACATGAGAGATGGTTAATGATTGCATAGCAAATAGTATAATCGTGAGATGTAATACGCCCTCACTAAAATATTACTTGCGTATCCACCGCAAGGCAGATACTTAAGATTATGTGAGAGTAAAAGAATGAAGTTAAAGATTAAAACAAAATTTCAGTTGAAGAAAAAATTCGAAAGAGGTATGGATTTTTTTATAGTATTTTGTTAATAAAATATAAATGTATAGTCAAATTATATAGAACGGGTTAAAAATTGAACAAAGCAAACACAATTGCTAAGACAATGAACAAAAACAAAATTGCAAAAGAAAAATACTATAGGTATTATCTCTAAACAAAATCCCAATAAGAAAAAACAAAAACAAAGACACATTATAATAAAGGTGTCTGCTGTAGATTGATTAACAAAGCAAAGAAATACAGACTTATACAAAACGGTAAAACTTAAAATATACAGCTGCAAACAAAAATCAAATCAAATCCTAGGTAAATTATAAAATACTGCAGAAACAAAATTAAGACTTAACTCATAGGATAAAACAAAAATATATAAATAAATAAATAAACACAAATCCACTTAGGTTAGACCTGTGGTGTGTAAATAAATACTATTCAAGTTTATAATAAAACAAATACATGAAAATCTTCCAGGTTTGATAAAACCATATTAAAACCAAAACAAAAATACCATAATTAAAACCTGATGTAAAATAAAAGGAATACACATGCTATCCATAGGAACAAGATATATATCAATATTAAACACAGCATGCCACATCCCGTGGTGTGTAAAATAATACCTTCCTAATCTGAAAAAAAAAGAATCGCAAATAATATCACATAAGAAATTCGAATAAAATTGTAATAATTCTCTTCAGGCGGGAGCTACCCGTTTCCAAAATAATGCATTTCCTATGGCCAATCCTAAAATATAGAATGACATCACACACCATATTGAAAGGGCAGGCAAAATCCAATCAAGAAAAATAATATACCACACATGGGCAACAAATTTCCCCCCCCCCCCAAAAAAAAACAAAAAACGAAATACCCAAATAAAAAAAGCCGCATAGAAGTTAATTCAAGTACCGTACATACAGATATTAATAAATAAACTCCTACATTTTATTTTATTATAAAATCATAAAATTCCACACCACACATAAATGTTGAGAAAAAAACATTTTCAAAGGTAGTCTCAATAGGATATACTTAATATTTCCTTTCTCCTCTACGGCCGTTCTTCCAACGAAGACCACGAAAAAAGAAATGATCTATATACCCGGGAAATTTATTTCAGTTTCCAAACATACTCCAAAATGATTTTCCAAAAATATCTCTTTTCAATGAAATAAGCCAAACAGTGAAATCAAACATCTATAATAGATAAACTATAGCCAATGTTTCATGCAAAAATACTAAATAATAGAATGTCTAACCTTCTCTGGGCCAAAAACTAAAGATCTGATGTTGCTTGACCGCCTTTGGGTAAAAGTTAAACGAATAACTCTACGGAAGTTAAATATATGATTTCAACTCGAGAACATTTGGTAAAATGTTATGAATAAAGATAACTTAACAGGACCCAATTGTAACTCGTAAAAACAATGGAAACCACATGACTAAAAATAGCTTGTGATCCAAACAAATTTACTCTAAAATAAACGTGAGGTGAAAAGCTTGAGAAAACTCACTAGAATCAAAAAAATAAACCACAATATTAGCGAACGAAAGATACCGATTTATATATATCCCGTAGCAATATTTAAAAGCCAAAAACGAAAACACAAAAATGGGCCAAAACAAAATATGGAAGAAAGATTAACTCAAGCTCCCAAAACTGGTCAGAAAACACTGAACGATAAAATAATGAACTCAACGATTCCAAAATAGAATACTCCAAGAAAATTTCAATCAAATCAAACTTCCAAAGATCAATTCAAAATGAAACTCGAAAACAAATTCTTAGACGAGTGTATTTTGCTAGAGTCCACAAATTTTGGACAAACATATGTTAATAAAACCCGAAAATGAATCTTTACAAAACTCGCACTTCAATGAATAGCAAAAAGTATCGACCATGTGTTAATAAAAGAAACAATATAGGCCTACCAGCGAGTGAAAATGTTGTTTAAAGATGGAATCTCAAACTCGTTAGAAATCCAAAATTGATGTTAAGAAAAACACAATTACACTGTACGTACAATACAGATGTTAAACAGACGCACTGAGAAATACAAAAAGAAACTCAATTACCTTGGCTGCCGCCTGCGAGTTGAAAATCGATAGGCCTAACCAACTCGAGCGCTTATAAAAAAAGACAAGAAAAGTGTTTAATTAATGAACACTAGAATCACTTTAAAACCTCAGATGTTTCCAAATTAAATTTAACTCAACCGCTTAGATCAACGTGCGGGTTTAAGAAAACCTAGGAAAAAAAATGAATGTATACTGACTTGGAAAATTAATTCCCAATAGTCCTAAAACAATGTTATCACTTAGGAATACAAATTTAAGAATTACATCTGGGAATTACCGCACACCGCACACACACTATACACATAGCAATGGTGAAAGAGACTGACTGACTCACAGTCTGAGTGACTGTCTGTCTGTCTGTATGTCCACGATGCCAGGGCATATCAGAAGGTCGTAGGACACATCTCACAACCATGACATGATTATAAGTTGGAGTTTTGACTGAATGACATGATAAATTGACCACCATGTCACTGACGATTTGACATGGGTTAAAAAACATACAATATCCAGGAAATCTCATCGTATGAGTCATAGTTAGCAAATTGAATTTCTCTTGCTAGACAAGCGGAAAAAATAAATGACCATGAAACGAAATATCGATGAATGATATTCACTGTACACACCTTTAACCCTTGTCTATCGGGGCCCGACTTAAGTCTGTATCTAAAAACCTGGACTATGTGGCGGGGCCCGACTTTAGTCCGTGTGCAATTTTTGAGCAAGAATGGTTATCGTGACTTACAAGTGTCCACGATAGACCTTTCTATTTCCAGTTGGGATTGGTTAAAAAGGGAATCTATAATTCTGTATATACACAAAGTATCATGTAAAGTTAATTGGGGTGTATATCAGATGATTAATATATAAGGGGTAACTAAGGTATAGGCTATGGTGTACATTTATTCTATACAGAGTTAATTCGAGAATATAGTATTCCATAAGTATTAAGTACTATTTAATATAGTAATTAAAGTAATATGAGGAATGTTAGCAGCATCGAGAATGATTGTGCATGTCTAGCTACTCTTGTTACCAAGCTGACGTTCTAAGGTTTCTCCCTATAAAGGGTGCCACTCAATAACAACAACCCTTACCAGCAACACCGGCGATCGGCCACATCTATCGTCCCATATATAAAACATCCCAGCACCTACTATCCATCAACATGCTCCATTAACCAGCTAAGTCTATATATATTCACTGGTGGCCATTATAATATTATGTAGACAATATACAGCATATTAATTAACAACAAAGGTGAGACAATCTAAATGCTTCCCCCTTAGGTAGATAATCCAATCCCTTTACTTGGATTCCTAAATCCACTATACGATCCTAAGTCTTGACAGTAAAGTATGGTGCCGTGACCAGGATTTAAGTATAGCCTATATGCCTTATTAATTAATGTACTGTACCCCATTTTTGTGTTTAACCTAGGCCTAATTGTGGCTGGGCATCTTCTTGGGCCTCCTTTTACCATCCCTGCTTTCTACTTTCTAGTGCTAGGCTATAGTTTACACACTAGCATGATTCGAGGGTCTGGGGTAGCAGCGCGGGGTTGGGGCGGTATTGGCGAGAATTTTGAGCCATCACCATCGCATAATAAACACCCGTTACCTAAAGTTGCGGTGATTGGACACTCGTATGTCAATAGATTTGAACCGCCACCATCTCCTATACTCCGTGAAGGCTTCCAGCTGAACTTTCTGGCACAAAGTTGGGCCACAGTTGATTCAATCCGTAATTCGCCAGCCTTCGATAATCTTGTAAAGTTTCGTCCGGATCTCACATTCTTGATAGTCGGAGGTAACGATATTTTTGGCGATACGGTAGTTAATGAGTTGGCCAGTAAAATAAATTATTTGGCTAAACATATAGAGGATAGAACAGGGGGGCATTGTAAAATCGTGGGAATAGATTCTCGTAACTCCCCCAGGGGCCTCAGTGCAGAACAATATAACAGAATAAAAAATGCCGTCAACAGACATTTACGCCAGAAGTTCCCATTCTCCAAGTCTAGGTTCAACCCTATGGAGGTGGGTAAAGAGGACTTGGCATATGATGGCGTTCATTTAGGCCCTTGGGGGACGCACAAGCTCTATAACCTAATCGTCAGTAGGGCGGCGCGATATTTTGACGAGGAATAGGCTAGCCTATATTTATTTCAGTTTATTAGGCTAATAGTTTATTTTATCGTCGTTCATCGTCCATCATGACTCGCCTATCCCCTATAAATTTGTGAATTGTCTGGTAACAGGTTGGGTTCCCTATAAACATGGACATCACCAAGCTGAAGAGGTTGAGGGCTGCGGCCAAAGGAGGCATTACTAAATTAACTAAGGATTTCACCACTTTCCTCAACGAAGCAACAAACGATGAAATAGCTGCTAAAAAAGTCAGTATCAGCAAGGCTTTACACAACATCAATTCTTTCAATGAGAAAATATATCTATTGTTAGAGTCCGAAGAAGATTTAAATGAAGAAGTGGCTCATGATATGATTTATGAGGAACAGGTACAAAACTTATTAGCCCCTTTGGATAGTAGACCGGCACATACAGAGGTCTCTCGCAGAGAGGCTGTAAAGTCGGTAGTAAAATTGCCAGCCTTAACCCTCCCGAAGTTTGGTGGTGAACCTGCCCTTGACAGCACTAACCAGACTCACTATCTGGCTCATCATGGTGTTGAAAAGGACAGTCGGACCACACCCGTGAGGGTAGTCTTCGACTGTTCAGTAAAGACAAGCACAATAAGCTGAGCTTGAATGATTGTCTGTTTACAGGACCTTCTCTTGTCGCTGACCTAACCCAGGTCTTGTTAAGATTCAGATTGAACCAATATGCTTGGGTCAGCAACATTGAGAAGGCCTTTCTTATGCTCAAGTTGCACGAGGATGACATGGATTGCACGCGGTTTATGTGGCCCGATAATCCGCTGGATATCGACAGTCCAGTATCGGTCTATAGGTTTCGCATGGTTCTTTTTTGGTGCGACCTGCTCACAGTTTTTGTTGAATGCAACTATCTTGAAACATTTGTCAACATGTTCACGGTCTGAGACGTGGGCTTTACATAGATAATTTGCAGGCGACCCATGACAGTGAGCAGGACCTTCTGAGCATATACAACAGCGCCCAGGACATATTCTCGGGAGCGCATCTCTTTCTCAGGGAATGGGTCACAAATAGTCCACATCTCCGTGATACCTTATTCGCACATAATGTCGCAAGTGCAGTACAGGATAGGGTGAAGACCCTTGGGTAACTGATACTGATATGTTTACATTCCAGAAGAGGGATCGTTTTTTACAAGTTAGCACAAAAAGAGAAGCGCTCAGTGTCACTGCTAGCATTTTTGATCCGCTGGGGTTTTGTTACCTGTCACCATTAGGGCTCGCGTTTTTGTACAGGAGCTTTGGCGAGTAAATTGCGGGTGGGACGAACCTCTTTCGGACGCGCTTAGGGAATGCTGGTGTGACATTGGTTCTGATCTCTGGAGTTGCATGGACTTAGAAATACCTAGACAGGTTACCTTTTCGAGATATGTGACCTTACACATTTTCAGTGATGCTAGTACAGTTGCTTACGGAGCCGCTGCATATTTCTGTGATGTCAGGGATACGTGCCGCTTGATTATGGCTAAGGCTAGGGTGGCCTCGATTAAATGTTTAACTATCCCTAAACTTGAACTGACAGCTTGCGTACTTGCATCTAGGTTAGCCACGTTCATTAAGGAGTCCTACGCATCTGAGCTGTTAATCAAAGAAACAGTCATCTGGTGTGATAGTCAAATATGTTTATGTTGGCTTGCAAGTAAGAAAGTATTACCGGTGTTTGTTCGTAATAGAGTTGACGAAATCTTAGCGTCATGTACGAACACTCAGTTTAGGTATGTCCCTACCGACGTTAATCAAGGCGATTTGCTCACAAGGGGAATTACTCATTCCTCCCTACATAGTTCTCGGCTTTGGTGGGAAGGGCCATCATGGCTATCCCATCCTGAACAATGGCCAGATGGGGAAGAACAAGGTCCTGTGGTTCAACAAATGTTTGTGACGTCTACGGACACTCCCTCGAACGAGACCCATGTAATAGAATGGCCTCGCTATAGTTCGTATGAGGGACTAGTACGCATCATGTCATGGGTGAAGCGCTACGTGGGTAATCTGAAAGCCAAATCGAAGGGGTCGGATCAGAATCATGGCATACTTACAGTACCGGAACTAAGAGCAGCTGAAGTCACTTTAATAGATGTAGCACAGAGGGAAGTTTACCATAAGGAGCGACAGGAACTTGACACTAGCACCACTGACAATAAGGTTAAGAGTAGCATAATTAAACAGTTGGGGTTATTTTTGGATCAAGAGATCATTAAATGTAAAGGGAGACTACAAAGGGCTAAGATAGATTATAATACTAAGTTTCCAATCCTTCTTCCAAACAAACACAGGTTAACCTCACTGTTGATAGACAATGCTCATAAATTGTGCTTGCATTATTGGGTGGCATATGTGGTTTCGTATCTGAAAAGGAGATGGTGGATTCCGAGAATGCGGCAAACAGTGAAGTCAGTAGCTAGGAAGTGTGTCGTGTGCAAGCACTTTCAGGGCAAAAGCTATGGGTTGCAGCCATCTCCTCCACTACCTGATTTCCGCGTTAATAGGGTGGAACCATTTCAGGTCACAGGCGTGGACTACTCCGGCTCACTGGCTGTGAGGGGTGGGGGCGGTACTATTGAAAAGGTTTATAAAGTATTGTTCACTTGTGCTGTAACGCGTGCTATTCATTTAGAAGTTGCTCCTGATTTATCTTGCGAAACCTTCATGCACATTTTCCGAAGGTTCTGTAGTCGTAAAGGTTATCCCCAATTAATGCTCAGCGATAATGCCACCACATTTGTAGGTTCTGCCAAATTATTAAAATCAAGACTAGATGATCCTCAACTCAAACAACATCTGAGTAAGTTTAAATGTGATTGGAGGTTTATCCCAGCTAGAGCTCCATGGTTTGGAGCGATCTGGGAGAGAACAATCGGCACAGTTAAGGCAGGACTGAAAAAGGTACTGGGTCGTGCCTCAGTCACACTTAAAGAGTTGACTACGATACTAACAGAACTGGAGGTGGCTGTGAATGACAGACCCTTAGGATATGTGTCAGGAGATTTAGAGGATCCTGTACCTGTTACCCCAGCGGACGTAGACTTAGACTGTTTCCTGAACCGATGAACGACGATGAAATCACGGATCCCTCATTGTACGTTGTGGACAACGTCTCCGCGCGATATAATTATGTCTGTAAATTATCAAATGATTTGTGGAAGTGCTGGACGACTGACTACCTGCTGTCTCTAAGGGAAAGTCATACTAATTTAATAAGAAACAAGGGTAAATCTTGGCCCAAAGTAGGTGACGTTGTCCTGATACACAATGAGGGTCCTCGTTTGTTTGGGAGATTAGGACTCGTCCTAAAATTACTTCCAGGCCTAGATCAGCTTGTTCGAGTCGCGCAGGTCAAAACCTCTACCGGTATTACAACTCGTCCGATTGCTAAATTGTATCCTATTGAACAGGAATGTGAAGATGTGGGCGAAATTATTGCAGATAGTATTGCCAGTGCGGACGCACCAGCGCAGTCTGCTGCTAGTCGGGATGACAGTAATCTTCGTCCTCAGCGGCAGGCTGCTTTGGGTTCCACGCGACTCTGGCAATCATTGATGGGTGGTGGAGCCTTATAATTTTCCACATTAGTTTAAGTCTAAATTGTATAATTTGTAAATATTTGGTGGCCGGGAATATATCGTGACTTACGAGTGTCCACGATAGACCTTTCTATTTCCAGTTGGGATTGGTTAAAAAGGGAATCTATAATTCAGTATATACACAAAGTATCATGTAAAGTTAATTGGGGTGTATATCAGATAATTAATATATAAGGGGTAACTAAGGTATAGGCTATGGTGTACATTTATTCTATAAAGAGTTCATTCGAGAATATAGTATTCCATAAGTATTAAGTACTATTTAATATAGTAATTAAAGTAATATGAGGAAAGTTAGCAGCATCGAGAATGATTGCGCATGTCTAGCTTCACTTGTTACCAAGCTGACGTTCTAAGGTATCTCCCTATAAAGGGTGCCACTCAATAACAACAACCCTTCCCAGCAACACCGGCGATCGGCCACATCTATCGTCCCCTATATAAAACATCCGAGCACCTACTATCCATCAACATGCTCCATTAACCCTCTGAGTACCAGCGACGACAACGTGTCATCGGTAATGTATGTTCCCCACAGACCACGACGCACAAGTGTCGTTGGGGTTTAATTACTCCGGTCCTATGGCACCTAGAGGGCTGATCAGATTTGTATGGGAACTGTGTAAGTATCCCACGCAACCATGCCGATGGTCAAAAACTCTCAAAGTCCAACCGCGTGCGCGTGAGCGTGCAAAAACATGGTTTTTGGGTGTTTTTGCCTTTAATTTTTTACTCTTGTAAAATCGACTTTCGGGGGCTCCGTAGGACCCCTTTTTGACCTTTTTGATCGGTTTTTTTTGGGGGCGGTCCTTCATTCCTAACCCATTTGCTATTGTTTCTGGACAAAAAAAAAATCAAAACCTGCTGGTCCCTGGTGGTACATTTATTTATAACTAGCTGGGGCTCAGTGGGTTAACCAGCTAAGTCTATATATATTCACTGGTGGCCATTATAATATATGTAGACAATATACAGCATGTGAATTAACAACAAAGGTGAGACGATCTAAATGCTTCCCCCTTAGGCAGATAATCCAATCCTTTTACTTGTCTTGTAACTATTTCCTAAATCCACTATACGATCCTAAGTCTTAACAATGGCTCTGAGAGAGAGACGAGCGACAGGAGGAGCGTAGGTTACCTCATGACCGCTCGGCACGGACCCCGCGCGCCTACTGACATCTACTCCACACACATCCACCCTCCCTACCTCGCCACACAGGGAATTATATAAGGAAATTACCGTATTTAAGGGTTTTTGCACTCGTGTTGCACGATCGTTGCAAGAGAACGCGTGGTCGTAGAAGGATGATTCTGGTGTCATTGGAAAGCTCAATTTACGCCCTTTCAGGGATACATAATTGTATTACGCTCTGGCTCTTGTTTATGCATGAAAAAGAGCACGGAAACAAGGCCATTTAGGGTAAAAAAAACGCAGGGCGCGTAGTGGAAAAAAAATGACGGGCCCGCTCGTAATGTGTTAAATACACTTTGATTAATGTTGAATGATAGCCAATTTTCTTGAGCTCAACACAGTGAGGAGTGAAGTGTGGTTGAGCAGGTCAGGGATGAGTGTTGAGTCAGCGGTCAGCCTACTGCGCGGTCAGCACCGTCAGCTCAGCTGATGTATGCAGATTCTCTCTCTCTCTCTGATATCGTCTGCCGGCAGCTCACACAGGAATCGCCGTAGAGATGAACTGGTAGAAATTCGGTGTGTTGAAGTGATCAATTGAACAGCTGCTAGATGAACTGGATAAATGAGTGGTATAAACTCGTTGTGTTTAAGAGATTTTATCGAACAGGAAACTCAGGAAACAATGGAGAAACTGGATAATGGTAGTGTAGACCGGATAATTCTTCGAAGAAACGTGGTGTACAGTAGTCGCCTCAATTAACAAATCATGTTAAAAAAGGACCGCCGCTTGGCCACCATATGTTATAAACGACTTTTGACAGTCACTGTAAGTAAGGTGTAAAGATTAGGAAGACGTTTTGAGATACGATCCTATATATCTTTTAAGGGCTAAGTTTGAACTCTTAGTAAGGATGACTTAAGGTGTCGATGTCCTTAGGAGTAATATTTTTTATTTTTTATTTTTTTTTCTACGTGATTGAGGGAGGCAAAAGGCATTACTGCCTATAGCGAGTGCCTCCCCCATAGTTGAAAGAGTGACAGGGCCAAAATCAAGGGACGTTCGAGCCAAAATGCCTGGACACACAGAGTTTGAAGCAATTTAAGTCATAGGAAGAGGGAAAGACTGATTCTGGGAGAGAGTTCCAGAGCTCAGCTGTTGAGTAGAAGAAAGTTTGAGAGTAACGTTTCACTCTTGGGTTTGAGAGTTGCACAGAGTAGGGGTGGGATTGAGTTGCAAGACGGGTACCACGTGCCCTACGTAAAGGAGGTGGTATGCACTGGGATAGCTCTGAGGAACACTGATTATTATAGTAGCGATAGAATAGCGAGAGAGATGCAACATTGCGGCGGAGAGAGAGAGATTGCAGAGAGTTGGTGAGTGGACGGGAGTTAATGATACGAAAGGCCTTCCTTTCAACTTTGTCTAGGAGAGCGGTGTGAGAGGAACCTCCCCACACATGTGAACAATACTCAATACAAGGGCGCACTATGCCCCTGTACAGAGCAAGAAGCTGTGCAGGGGAAAAGAACCCCCTAAGGCGGTTGAGCACACCCAGCTTCTGGGAGGCTGCCTTAGCAAGACTGGTAATATGGTCCTTCCAAATGAGAGCAGAAGAAAAAGAGACACCAAGAATATTGAGAGAAGATGAAGGGTTGATTTTTGTATTGTTGAAGAATAAGGGATAGTCCGCTGGGAGATCCTGACGGGTAGATAGATGGAGAAATTGGGTTTTGGAAGCATTAAAGTTAACAAGGTTTTCTCTGCCCCAATTGGAAATAGTATTTAGATCAGAATTTAAGAGTTCTATGGCTTCATTACGTTTGTCGTTGAGGAATTGCTGGCTGGGGCGTTCTGAAAAAGTAATGGAGTAGTGTAAGGTTGAGTCGTCTGCGTATGAATGGATGGGAATTAAGGTACAGTTAAGGAGATCATTTATAAAAATTAGAAAGAGAATAGGAGATAGGACAGAGCCCTGAGGAACACCGGAGTTTATAGGGTGAGGAAGTGAACAATGGCCGTCCACAACCGCGGCTATGGAACGGCCGGAAAGGAAATTAGAGACAAAGGCACAGATGGAGGGATAGAAACCGAAGGAGGGTAGTTTAGAAATTAAAGATTTATGCCAGACTCTATCGAAGGCTTTCGATATGTCTAGTGCAATAGAAAAAGTCTCACCGAAGTCCCGAAAGGAGGATGACCAAGAGTTAGTAAGATATGAAAGAAGATCACCAGTAGAGCGACCCTTAAGGAAGCCATACTGGCGATCTGAGAGCAGATTATGAGAAGAGAAATGCTTAAGAAATTTGGAAGCAAGAATAGTTTCAAAAACTTTAGAAAGACAAGAGATGAGAGCAATTGGACGATAGTTGGAGGGTTGAGAGCGGTCACCCTTCTTTGCGACAGGTTGAATGTGAGCAAATTTCCAGCATGAAGGGAAGACGTTAGAGGATAGACAGAGACGAAAGAGTTTGCCTAGGCAGGGAGTCAGCACGGAAGCACAGTTTTTGAGAACAACAGGAGGAACACCGTCTGGACCGTACGCCTTATTAGTGTTAAGCCCAGAGAGGGTAGAAAGTACATCTTTAGAAGAGATTAGGATATTAGGCATAAGTAAGAGAGAGGAGGGCGGAGAGGGAGGAATAGCACCGGAATCATCCAAGGTGGAGTTTCTAGCAAAAGTTTGAGCGAAGAGTTTAGCTTTGTCAGAGGAAGAAGTGATGGTTGTGCCATCAGAGTGGGAAAGGGGAGGAAAAGACGAGGAAGAGAAATTGTTGGAGAGGTTTTTGGCTAGATGCCAGAAAGCTTGGGAAGAGCTAGAGTTGGATAGTTCAGTGCATTTATTATTGATGAAAGAGTGTTTGGCAAGTCGAAGAACAGATTTGGCTTGATTCCGGGCAGAAACATAAGAAGAATGAGAGTCTTGAGTTTTAAGACGTCGGTATCGTTTGAATGCTTCCTCCTTAATTGCGGACAGCAGTAGAACAGGCGTGAGTAAACCAAGATTTTTTAGCATTAGTCTGAGAGAAAGAGAATGGAATGTATGCTTCCATGCCCGATAGGATTACCTCGGTAATGCGTTCAGCACTCTCCGAGGGTCCCCGGCCACGAAAGCAGAAATCATTCCATGGGAAATCAAAGAAGTACTGCCGGAGAGCCTCCCAGTCGGCAGCGCCAAAGTGCCACAAGCGCCGCCGGCTAGGAGGATCGGGTGGCCGTACTGGAGAGATAGGACAGGTGACAGAGATAAGTTTATGGTCGGAGGAGCCCAGAGGAGAGAAAAGATCGACAGTATAAGAAGAAGGGTTAGAAGTTAGAAACAAGTCAAGAATGTTGGGCCGATCTCCGATGCGATCCGGGATACAGGTGGGTTGCTGAACTAACTGCTCTAGGTCATTTATGATAGAGAAGACGTAGGCTTGTTCACCAGGTGGATCAGTAATGTGAGAGGAGAGCCATTGGAGGTGGTGAACGTTGAAATCTCCTAAGATGGAGATTTCTGAGAAAGGAGAAATGGATAGAATGTGTTCCACTGTAGAGTTTAGATAGTCAAAGAATTTGGGAAAGTTGGTAGAGTTAGGGGAAAGATAGACAGCACAGAAATATTTAGTAAGAGAATGACAGGAAAGTTTGAGCCATAAAGTTGAGAATTCAGAGGAGTCGAAATCGGGAACACGAGAGCAAGTGAGTTTGTTGTGCACATATGCACAACATCCGCCTTTGGCTTTGAAACTAGGATAGAGAAAGTAGGAGGATACAGAGAAGGGGCTGCTGGATGTTGCTACAGACACCTGAGTTTCGGTGAGGAAGAGAAGATCAGGTTTGTAGGAGGAAAGATGGTGCTCAACAGAGTGAAAGTTAGAGGAAAGTCCACGAATGTTGCAGAAATTAATAGAAAGAGTAACAGGCCGAGGTCCAGGTAATTGTGTGGGGTCGTCAGGGGATGGTCGGTTGGGTGTATATTATGTTTTAGTTACGTCGGTGGCGGTAATGGTTATAACCCAGGACCTGGAGAGTGTGACCCCCGGCCGTGATCCGTTGGTGAGTAGGCTGTAGGTGGTGGCGTTGGAGGCCCAGTGCCCGTAGTAATTGCAAACCAGCCACAGATACTTGGGCGCCCGTGTCAGGGTGGGCCGTGACGCTGGTGGGGTGAGAGTGGGGCGACATGGCAGTAGAAATGGTAATGGGCAGCCGTGCGGGTGGTGGTTTGTTAAGGAGTAATGGTTGAGTTTGTTGCACGACGGGCAGGTCTTGCCCGGGCGTTCGGCTCGAGAGTGTGTGGATAGGCCGCACCCACTGCACTGGAAAGAGGTGGATTTACAAACCTTGGCAAAGTGGTTAGGTTTATTACACGCCGTGCAGGTCTTGCCCCATGCAGGACACTTCGAAGATCGTTGGTGAATGTGAAGCATGGCGGCAAGCCGGCTTCCACAGCGGCTGCAGCCTCAGCTAGGTAGTGCAGGTTCTCCATGTAGGTTCAGATACTGATATACACTGCGCCATATAATAAAGATGAATGGAGATATAACACCAGTACTCTTCAATCCTTTATTGGCTAGGGTTGAGTACAGGAGCGCCGAGACGCTAGTTGGTTATGTGAGAGTCTGGTGTGAACTGAAGGACTTGCTGCCTCCACAGGCCTGGGTGCCAGAGGCGCCCGCAAGTCTAAAGTGTCTGTGGTGCCATATGGTGTTGGACAATAGTGGTGTATACATTATTATTATAGTTATAGGTTGGTTGAAGATTGAAATGTAGGTTGATCTCAGCTCTCGTTCTCTGCTCGTAGTTTAATTAGATATATGATAGATATATTATACTATCTTTCTTTTAGTTAAAGTAAAGCTGCCACCACCAATTACCATATAAATATTAGATTGAATACTTATAGGTAAAAGGAAATTATAGGACTGTGGTTATCCAAAAACCAACTTTGATATTTATTCAAGTAACAACTGAATACAGTATACAGAAGTACTAATAATATAAGGGAGAATGTATTCCGTCAAGAGAGAATATCTCCCAGACCTCTTGGTATGACGATGAGGCCTGGATCTATCTCACCTCTCAATACCTCTCCACCCTCTCACCTCCCTTAGTCTCCTCGAAGCACCTCTACAACACGTGATCGTCATTGGTCATACGATCAGTGCCTGGGCGACAACAAGGTGCCAGGGTAAGCTTTATTTGTGTGGGAAAGGAACCTGAGTCATTGGTTTTAGCAGGGGGAAGTTACAAAGAGTTACAATGAATACCCCCTCAGAACGTATAGCTACCTGCATAATAATAATTCATATTAAGTATACTACCTTAAAATTATATGACAAATAGTTATAATGATTGCATAGCAAATGGTATAATCGAGAGATGTAATACGCATAACATAATATGTATACAGTATATATATATATATATATATATATATATATATTGTTACGTATCTTGATTTAGAAGTGGTTAACTAAATAAATGAAGATAGAACAGTTAAGGTGTAAGTGTAGCAAAACAGCTGAAGTCCAAAAGAACGTAAAATATTAAAGTTAGTTCTGTTGTCACTTGCTTTCCCTCAGTTGTTGGGACAGTTATCCTTTATACTCTGATACACTTCAATTATATTTAATCAGTAAACTAGTTAAAGTTACATTTAAAGTTTAATATGAAATAGGCTATTTATAACTAACACAAAAGTTCGTATGCAAGCAAAGTTTTAAGACAGTAGAATATCTCAATTAATCTTGATTATCAGCAAAGTATTAAGATCTTTTATATATAATTAATTTAAGTTTGTTAACCCTCTAAAGAATGTGTTACTCTTTCTATGTTATCTCGTTATTCTTAGTTTATTATTATTATTCTCCTTTAGTATTTTATCTTATTTATTCTTATTACTGAAAGACATTTGACTAAATAAAAATGGTAAGGAAATATTATAAAGTCACATATAAAAGGGAATTATATTTATAAACGTAAATAAGGTATTTTACAATTAATCAAAATAATAAGCAATGAAAGTTATGATAGAGTTTCAGGATCCTTTTGCATACGTTCTGATTTCACTAAAGTACAAATTAAAGAATAATAGTCAGGTAAGCATCTAACTTATACAAGGCTTAATCCTTAATTATGAATGACAATAGCTTTACATCCAGTTAGTTAATCGTTAATATGTAAAGTAGAATATTCACTCACAAATCATCTCTGAATCAAACATTAATTCTAATCACCAAAATTTAACAGTAATTCAAAATATATATCTCTCCAATTAAATTAAACATATATGATTTCTCCAAGTAATTTAAACAGTAAAGTAAAATGATTTCTCCAATCACAAAATCTTAAAGCAAATGAGTGTATGTTTTCGACATACCTCTGGTTAATTAATAGTCACAAATAATCCCTAACTAACGTGTAAGAGGTCGCTCCCGGACGCAACTTAACACATAATAATATAAAAGTCTTTGAAGTCTGTCTCGTCTCCCCACCACACTGCTCGTGTTCCCCAGCTAGAAATGTACTAGTTTTTAATTATCATATCCCTGTCTTATATATCGTTCCCTGGACCTAGCTAACCAATCAGGAGGTAGGAAGCAGGTGCCGGGACCAGTAAGAAGGCAGGAAACACGTCGACCAGTTACAGGTGAGAAGCAGGTGAACGAGCCCCGTGAGTGGTTGGGGCAGTAGGGAGAAGGGGGCTGGTTCCGTCTCGTCCGGTAGTTTGCCCCTCCACGTCCACACAAACTTGGCTGGTTTCTCTCTCTCTCTCTCTCTCTCTCTCTCTCTCTCGTAAGCAAGGTGAGTTGTTGCCACAAGGTTATTGTAAAGTCATGTTCAACAGGTTGGTCTGGCCACATGACATCCGGTCGGTACGGATGTTACACCTCCACCGCTAGAAAAGAGTTCAATAGGATGAAAGTATAGGACACATTTTAGAACTCTTGACAGACAATCTGGCAACACATTCTGGACCCCTTTGATGTGTTTGACATCTAAGGCGTACTCCTGCAGCAACAAGCTTCACCGTGTCAGTCTCTGATTCTTGTTTTGGAACTTGTGCAAAAACTTTAAAGGGTGATGGTCAGTATATACAGTAATGGAACCAGGGGCAGATTGAACATAAACACCAAAGTATTGGAGGGACAAAATCAATGCTAACAGCTCCTTTTCTATGACAGAGTAATTACGTTGAGCAGAATTTAACTTTTTACTAAAATAGCAAACAGGATGCAATACATTACAGTCATCCTCCTGGAGTAACACTGCTCCAACCCCAGTATTACTTGCATCAACAGCTAGAGAGAAAGATCTGGTGAAATCAGGGGCACGGAGAACAGGATAATTAGAGCGAATGTATTTAGTAGCACTGAAAGCCTCCTCACAATCGGAGGACCACTCAAACTTCACATCCTTTCGGAGAAGATCTGTTAAAGGTGCTGTTAACCTTGAATTTTGTTAAATAAACCTCCTATAGTATCCAATCATCCCTAAGTATCTTTGGATTTCTTTCTTATTGGTAGGTGTTGGGAAATTAGAAATTGACTCTACTTTAGCATGAGGAGATGCAACCTGACCCTGTCCTACTATATACCCAAGATATTGGACAGTACTCTTAATGAAAGTGCACTTTTTTAAGTTCACTACAAGATTTGCTTCAGCAAGGTTAGCAAAAAGCAGTCTGATTTGTTTGAGATGTTCTTCCCATGTATGGGAAAAAAGAAGGATATCGTCAATGTACACCACACACCCAGGTACCCCTTCAGTCACCTGATTCATTAGGCGCTGAAAGGTAGCTGGAGCGTTTTTCAAGCCATAAGGCATTCACAGCAGAAGGCTTGATTGTTTACCACAAAACATGAAATCTCCCTTGCTCTGGGTGTTAGAGGTACTTCCCAATATCCTTTCATAAGGTAAATTTTACTTATAAAACTGGCAGTGCCAATCTGGTCAATACAATCATCAATCTGTGGCAGTGGATAAGTATCATTCTTTGCTACAGCATTGACTTGTCTGTAGTCCATACAAAATTTATAACTCCCATCTGGCTTAGGCACAAGTGTGACCGGACTACTCCACTGGCTTAAGGCTGTAGTAATTATGGCATTGGACAACATGAAATCTAATTCAACTTGCAGAATACTCCTGCGCTGTGGTGAGACACGGTATGGGGATAATTTGATGGGTGCTGCATCCCCGACATCTATGTCATGATAAAACATTGATTAGTTCTTTAGCTTTCTCTGAGGGAAGATGACATAATTTAGTTGGTAAATCCCCCCAGGCTACTGAATTATATTTAAAGTTGGATAGACCACAAGACAAGTCAAAATCGATACCTTCAGGATCTGGGACAGTCTGCTGCGGGAGCTGTGGGTAAGGACTACAAACATCACCTGCACCAGGATGTCCACAGGTCCTTATTACTGCCACAGTAGGAGAATCTGGAAGAGAGGAATGAGGGGACCTATGATAGGGTTTTAACATATTTATGTGAAATACTTGCTTAGGCTTCCTCCTGTCTGGGGTAGCCACTAAGTAGTCAGTAACACTCACCCTTTTCATTACTTTATATGGTCCTCTAAATTTTGCTGATAAAGGTTGGCCGAAAAGGGGAATGAGAACCAAGACCTCATCACTGGGCTGAAACTCTCTAACACAGGCTTTTTTATCGTACCATACTTTCATGGTATCTTTAGCTACTCTTAGATTTTGTGCTGCAAACTCGCACGAAGATCTCAGCCGGGTTTTGAACTCTGATACATACCTGAGGAGATTTTGGTTCCCTTCCTGCCCAACTAGGCTGTCCTGTAATAGCTGCAAAGGGCCACGTACCTGGTGACCGAAAACTAGTTCATTAGGTGAAAAACCCAGAGATTCAGTTGGAACCTCACGGGTGGCAACCAACAGAAAAGGTACCCCCTTGTCCCAATCACCTCCAGTTTCCTCACAATATTTTCTTAACATAGACTTAAGTGTTTGATTGTAACGTTCGAGGACCCCTTGACTCTCTGGGTGGTAGGAGCTGGACTTCACATGCTCGATACCCAATTCCTTCAGAGACTGCTGAAATATATTGGAAGTGAAATTAGTACCTTGATCACTCTGCACCTCATGGGGGAAACCCATTCTGGTGAAGAATTTGAGCAGTTCCTTAATAACTGTTTGAGCTGAAGTATTTCTTAAAGGTATAGCTTCTGGGTATTGAGTTGCCATGTCCATTATAGTTAACAAATATATATGTCCCTAGGAGGTCTTTGGCAATGGGCCAACGATATCCACTACCACCCCGAGTGAAAGGGTTCTCGAACACTGATAAGGGCACCAGAGGCTGTGCAGGCACCTTTTGATTAGGTTTACCTGTCATCTGGCAGGTGTGACACACTCTACAGAACTCCACTACATCTGCACGCATTCCTGGCCAGTGAAAGTGGGCCCTAATGCGATCTAAGGTTTTCCTCACACCTAGGTGCCCTGCTAAGGGTATACTATGGGCCATTTCTAGTATATCTCTACGGCAAGGTTTAGGAACAACTACCTGATGTACGTCCCATGCCCCGTCATCAATAGGTCTATGTGGCGGTCTCCACCTACGCCACAAAACTCCTTTCATCATATAGAAGCATTCACCCTTCTCTTTTTCACTCTCCTCTTCACTCACGGACTGGCAGCTAACTCCTTACACTCATTGTCATCTCGCTGCAACTCTACCAGGCCACTAGGACAATTAGGAGTTTCATGATCATTCGGCTCAAGGTTAGCCATAAAGGTGTCAGACAGATCTACTTCAGTCTCCGCTTCAGGCACAGTTAGAGCATCATTCACTACTCTTACATCCCTTCTATCTACCTTCACATTTGGTACAATTATATCTGAGGGAACTGCTGCTTGGGCCATAGATCGAGTGACGGCACACACTGGGAAAACCTTTGGCATCTCCTTCTCGAGCTCACCGGTTAGTGGCTCGTCAACAGGGGAAAGTGACAAAATGGGATCTGGTCGGACCCTCTCACCAGCCACATCATTCCCCAAAAGGAGTGTTACCCCAGGCACAGGGATGTCCTGAGGCCTACACAAAGCTATACAGGCTTCACCCTTCAGCAAATCACACTCAATCTCACCATTCACCAGGTTAGCAGAAAACTGACCTCCAGCACCTCTCATTATTACTGATTCGCCAGTTGGGTATTCAGAATAAGGATTCACCATGAGGGTGCTAGTAGAACCAGTATCTCTCAAGATATTTACCTCATGTACACACCCATTCATTTTCACATAACCAGATGAAATAAAGGGAAGGTAACTGTCTTGAACTGATGGGAATTTTACTGCATTTTTACCCTGGACTGCTGGGAAAACTTTTACAGGCTTAACCCTCGTGGGTGGCATCACACACACTACTACTCCATATCCTGTCGGGTTTAAGTTAGTAGCTAGGTACTCCTTCTGTCGGGAGTCCTGCATCAAAGACACATTTGGGTCGCTTTGATAATTATTTAAGTTAGCTAGGTACTCCTGTCGAGAGTCTTGCATCAAAGGCACATTTGGGTAGTTTTGGGTATTTTGGGAAGCAGTTACGGCGGCTACTGTCGGCCCCGATCTCTCTGCTCTCTCCTTAGACAACACTGATAAGCTAAGTGGCCTCTTGCCACAATAGGTACACACTTTCGGAGATACATTCCCCTTGTAAGCATTATTATCATTAGTTTGGGCCCCACCTCTGTTACCATTACCAGGAGTAACATTCTTAGTTGGGGGAGCATTTTTAGTTTGGCTTACGTGGGGAGACGTTACAGGCTTTTGCGAGTGACTAGATTTATCAGATTTGTGATTGGAGAACTTAATATTATCATAGGGCTTTTTCCCACGGAATTTGTTATTTAGTACATAAGTATCAGCCATGTCTGCAGCTTCGGCAAGAGTTTCTACCTTTTTCCCTTTCAAATGTTAGGCTACTGGTGAATCTACCTTCCATAGGAAGTTCTCAAGCAAGATTTACTCTTTCAGACCCTTATACTCTGTGACATTCTTACTTGTTAGCCAGTTATTTAAAGCTTTGTTCATGGTCCTGGCAAACACCGTATGAGTATCCTCAAATTTGTTATGAGTCTTTCTGAAAGTCTGTCTATATGCTTCAGGCAGCAGTTTGTAGGTTTTTAGAATGGCTGCTTTTAGACGGTCATAGTCTTGCCGAACCTCAGACTCTACTGATATGTAAGTTTCCCGACCTTGTCCTGTCAACACCGTTTGCAACATAAATGGCCACCGATCCCTTGTCCACCCCATACCTGTAGCAACCTACTCGAACAACACAAAAAAGTCCTGAACATTGTCCTTGGTGAACGGGGGAATTACACTAGTCATGGTTAATCCCGGAGGGGGAGCAAGCACATGGTTTTTGGCCTCGGTTTGAGCAGTTAATTGGGCCATGCGATATTCATGATCTAGCTGTAACTGAGTTTGGTGTGCCTGGGCTTGTTGTGTCTGGGCTTGTGCCTAGGCTTGTTGTGCCTGGGCTTGTGCCTGGGCTTGTTGTGCCTGTATTTGAGTTTGAGTTTGTGCTTGCAGCTGAGCGTCTGCCTGGGCAGCATTTAACCTAGCTAAATCAAGATATTGCTCAGGGGTAAATCCCTCTGGCAAATGATCACCAAACCGCATCTGTATCCCATTACCGAGTCCTCCACCAGCCGCTCAATTTGGCTCACCGCCCTCGGCTCCGCCATGCTCACCGCCCTCGTCCCCGTTATGCTCACCGCCCTCGTGAATCCCAAATAACTCTGACTTTATGATCTGGGCTATTTCAGGCTTTGACATGTCCGAGACCGTTAGCTCAAGATACGAGGCTAGTACTATTAACTCTGCCTTGGATGTCACGGCAACGGGTGACGAATCTAAGAAATTCTTAACATCTTCCTTATTAATAATTTCAGGCATGATTATGATATGATATAAACTTAGTGAAACTTATACAAAACGAATCCTGGCGAGGTCGCCAGTTAATCTGTTATGTATCTTGATTTAGAAGTGATTAACTAAATAAATGAAGATAGAACAGTTAAGGTGTAAGTGTAGCAAAACAGCTGAAGGCCAAAAGAACGTAAAATATTAAAGTTAGTTCTGTTGTCACTTGCTTTCCCTCAGTTGTTGGGACAGTTATCTTTTATACTCTGATACACTTCAATTATATTTAGTCAGTAAACTAGTTAAAGTTACATTTAATGTTTAATATGAAATAGGCTATTTATAACTAATACAAAAGTTCGTATGCAAGCAAAGTTTTAAGACAGTAGAATATCTCCATTAATCTTGATTATCAGCAAAGAATTAAGATCTTTTATATATAATTAATTTAAGTTTGTTAACCCTCTAAAGAATGTTTTACTCTTTCTATGTTATCTCGTTATTCTTAGTTTATTATTATTATTCTCCTTTAGTATTTTATCTTATTTATTCTTATTACTGAAAGACATTTGACTAAATAAAAATGGTAAGGAAATATTATAAAGTCACATATAAAAGGGAATTATATTTATAAACGTAAATAAGGTATTTTACAATTAATCAAAATAATAAGCAATGAAAGTTATGATAGAGTTTCAGGATCCTTTTGCATACGTTCTGATTTCACTAAAGTACAAATTAAAGAATAATAGTCAGGTAAGCATTTAACTTACAAGGCTTAATCCTTAATTATGAATGACAATAGCTTTACATCCAGTTAGTTAATCGTTAATATGTAAAGTAGAATATTCACTCACAAATCATCTCTGAATCAAACATTAATTCTAATCACCAACATTTAACAGTAATTCAAAATATATATATCTCCAATTAAATTAAACATATATGATTTCTCCAAGTAATTTAAACAGTAAAGTAAAATGATTTCTCCAATCACAAAATCTTAAAGCAAATGAGTGTATGTTTTCGACATACCTCTGGTTAATTAATAGTCACAAATAATCCCTAACTAACGTGTAAGAGGTCGCTCCCGGATGCAACTTAACACATAATAATATACAAGCCTTTGAAGTCTGTCTCGTCTCCCCACCACACTGCTCGTGTTCCCCAGATAGAAATGTACTAGTTTGAATTCAATTCAATTCAAATTAATATAGAAAAGGTGGGTGAGGGTGAAAGAAGGGAAGTTTTTATTGGTTAAGTAGGAGAGACAGTGGTAAAAGTGAGAGCAAATAGAGTGTCGGGGCTTGACCCAACGTGCGTGAGTTGAGTATTGGGCTGGATCAGTATGGCTTGCCAAGAAGGGGGCTGGGAGGCTGCAAGATGAAGGCAGGAGATGGTGGTGGTGAAGAAGTCGATGGTGTTAATGTTGGTGTTTAACGAATTCTTCCATGTTGAAGGTCTTTCTCGATCTTTTTGGGTTTTTCTTGGAGCTCCTGATCTTGAACAGTTGACTTTGGAAGATCCTTAGACCTTCTACTTGCTCTGGTGTTAAAGATGAATCAGGGATTGCTTCTGTGTTCCCCAAAATGGATCTCCATAAAGGTGATTCAGGGGGGGGACGTCCTCTTGCTGCTGCATCCTTGACTCCTTCTTCCTCGATCGTCTCCACGTCGACTATTTCTCCTATGGTGGACACGGTGTACTCAGACGACGTGGAGGGGAGTGCCACCGGATGATCAATGGTGGCAGGTGCTGGAGTCGAGGCTGCTACTGGTCCAGTGATGTTGACTGCTGATGGAGGTGGCGATGCCGAGTCTGCAGGAGGAGGTGGTGGAAGGCTGCTCCTATTGATTGGTTTGGAGATGTTCAGGCGTTTCCGTGGCTGCTGTCTTGGACGTTGTTGGGGAGCCTGTGGACGAGTGATTTTGGTGGAGTGCATGTCTGGGATGATAATAGAGGGCACGTTGTTAGCTTGTAGGAGAGCAGGGAGATACACCCTTAGGAGGTTGATGTCCCCACCAGCAAGAGCAGTGGCTGTGGTGACAATGATTTTGATAATTGAGTCCTTGTCACAAGATGGCTGCTCTACTCTTGCCTTCTCCTCCCTCTTCCTGGCATGCACCGATCACTTCACACAGTCACCCTGGGGTCCAGATACTCGATGTGCCTCCATTCCCTTCTTCCCCTTTTTTATGGTAAACTCTACCCTCTCTCCGTCACCAAGAGAGGGCAGAGCGTGGAGTGGATTGGGGCGACATATGCTCCTTCTATGTACAAAGATATCTCCTCCTTCCTGTTGGCTGATAAAGCCCATTCCCTTTTTGTAGTTAAACCATTTAACATGGCCAGCAAAGCAGGTGGGGGCTGCTGGAAGCATGATGGTTTTGGTGGGAAGGGATGGGTGGAGAGTTGTAGCCAATCAGGAGAGAGCAGGAGCTACCTGGCCGTGTGTGAATTATCAAATCCCCGTCTTATATATCGTTCCCTGGACCTAGCTAACCAATCAGGAGGTAAGAAGCAGGTGCCGGGACCAGTAAGAAGGCAGGAAACACGTCGACCAGTTACAGGTGAGAAGCAGGTGAACGAGCCCCCTGAGTGGTTGGGGCAGTAGGGAGAAGGGGGCTGGTTCCGTCTCGTCCGGTAGTTTGCCCCTCCACGTCCACACAAACTTGGCTGGTTTCTCTATCTCTCTCTCTCTCTCTCTCTCTCTCTCTCTCTATCTCTCTCGTAAGCAAGGTGAGTTGTTGCCACGAGGTAATTGTAAAGTCATGTTCAACAGGTTGGTCTGGCCACATGACATCCGGTCGGTACGGATGTTACAATATATACAGTATATATATATATATATATATATATATATATATATATAATGACAGGCAGTAAGACCCAGCGCTCCCCTTCCACAACTTGCTGAATTATAGTATTAGTTGCTTTTCACGGATCTATATTTTTTGTTGGTATTACTTTTTACCGATTTTGATATTTGATATATATATAAATATATATATATGTATACTGTATATATATATATATATATATATATATATATATATATATATATATATATATATACAATATATATATATATATATATATATATATATATATATCTATACCCGATATATATATATATATATTAATTGAAATTTAATACTTGCATAATAGACAAACCAAAACAGGAACCACATTATATATTTACACTATGTGGAAATAGAGCATTGAAGATTTAGGAACAAAATATTATGATATATACAGTATACTGTATATACTGTATATATATGCCTGTGACGAGTGCCTCCCCCAGAGTTGAAAGAGTGACAGGGCCAAAATCAAGGAATGCTCGAGCCAAAATGTCTAGACACATGGAGTTTGAAGCAATTTACGTCATAAGATGACGGAAAGATGGATTCAGGGATTGAGTTCCAGCGCTCAGCTGTTGAATTGAAGAACAATTGGGAGTATCGTTTCAATATTGACATAGAGAGTTGCACAGAGTATGGGTGGGATTGTGTTACAAGACGGGTACACTATGTACCCTACGTAGAGGAGGCAGTATACACTGAGAGAGCTCTGAGGAACACTGATTACTAGAGTATCGATAGAATAGCGAGAGAGGTGCAAAAATGCGGCAAAGAGAGAGAGATTGCAGAGAATCGGTGAGTTGCCGGGAGTTAATGATACGGAAGTATTTTTGTTCTAATTTGTCTAGAAGGGCTGTGTTAGAGGATCCTCCCTATACAATATATATACATATATATATATATAATATATATATATATATATATATACAGGGTGTTTTAAAACAACACTGCCAGACCTCATCTGCTAATTAGTAAATACAATAACGAAGAAGATTATCTAAGGACAAAATGCAAAATAATATACCATTAATTATTTAAACCGCATAGAGTAAAATAATTAGTGACACCCAGGTATGAGCTATAATCCGAACACGGGCTAGTGTCCCCCCTCCCCCCCAAATAGCCTACCTCTTGCCTCCCATCCCAGTTCGAGTTTTTCTTCGAAGCTTTGGAGTCATAACGAATCTTCTCATGTGTTTAATCATCTGCTCGGCCATGGTGCTATCTTCTTCTGTCATAATGATTTTATTTACCTTATAATATCACATAAATATGGATTGTCGTTATTTAGGTGTGTCTCTGCCTTTGTTACTTTATACTCGTTAACCTCTGAAGTGCGCATGGGGGTAATTGGAAACGTCCCCCTGTGCTGACGTATTTGAGGTGTTTCCGTCACTAAAATATTCATTGTGCCATTAATAGCATTAATATTTATCC